>CAMZMU010000097.1:25832895-26165835 GCA_947311845.1 Poa pratensis | reverse complement strand
CCGCGGCTTTAGGTCGGCGTATTCACTCGCCCCGAGAGCTGCGTAGAGGTGATGATGACAGGCCGGTTGACGCCGTGGCAAAGTAGATGCCAGCCAGTCCAAGGCAGCCGAGGTTGCTAAGGTGAGATCTGCAAAGCCCAGGCTAGAGAAGGACTTGCCTGGCACCCCAGAGCTGCGGGCCGAGGTGCGACCCTGGTAGAGATAGTGGATACACTGGCAGACCCAGTAAATCCAGGAGTGGACATAGTAGTGACTGTGGCCGACCTAGAGGCAAAGCGTGTCCTGTTGCAGAAGGAGGCTGTAGCAATGATAACAGCTAGAGATGAGTTCAATAGAGATCTGCGCGAGTACAATGCAGCGAATGGCTTCACCCCGGTAGCGGTTGATACACATAGGGGAGCCGAGGTGCGGCAGAGAGGCAAGGGGCTCAACGATGAGATAAACAGGGAGGCTCGACCTACCACCTCGGCTAGGAGTGGGAGTCGCGTGTCAACTGGAAGGCCGGTGTATAGTTCCCCTGCTAAGAACCTCAGAGCTGCCGAGGCAGGCAGGGCCGAGCTATCCGGATTATCTGGAGATGCATGGCGTGCGCAGCAGAAGCGAGTCAATGAGTTAGTATATGTGGCTAACCAGCAGAATGAGGCTCTCCGCAGAGCATATGCCGGGGCTGGTGATTCAGAGATGGTTTATTCAGCTAGGCCAGTCAGTCAGGTGTCCAAGGGGCAAGCCTCGTCTCCACTCGTCGGAGGAGCCGATCGAGCCCGGAGTGTCACCTCGGGTCAGAACCAGCAGCTGCAGATGTATGATCCAGTCCTAGCAGCAAAGCAGAAGGTGGGCCAGGGCAATGCTAGCCGAGCTAAGGGAAACCCCGGCCCAGGCAATGCGAGCCGGCTAAGGGTAACTCCGGTCAGGGAAATCAGAACGGCGGTCAAGCAGCATCGGCTGGCCGAGGTAAACCACCTCCGCCCCCGAGGTATCAGCAACAACCTCGGCAGCAGGGGCAATATCAGCGAGAGCCGGAGTATGTTCAGCAACCTCAGAACGTCGGTCAAGGCGATGACCGATATGATGATGGAGACTCGGCCATGGCACGAGCTGGATACCACAGAGTGGATGGGGCGTTGGGACCTCGGATAGGAGGTCGGATGTTAGCTCCAGGCGATGTCCGTAACAAGCTGGATAGAATCTACTTGTCTGAGCAACTGGAGGAGGAAGGCCCTCCTGGTCCGGCGTGTTTTGGACCTCGGATCATGAAGGAGCCACCACCACCAGTATCTCAGTTCCAGTTAGGTCGGAACACCAAGCCATACAATGGGAGCACCAAGCCACAAGATTGGCTGACAGATTATGTATCCTCGGTGCACATTGCGGGGGGCAATCGCCGATGGGCGGTCCGGTATCTCCCGCACATGTTGGAAGGTCCAGCTCGGATCTGGCTGAATAATTTGCCGGAGTATAGTATCAACTCCTGGATAGACTTGGAGCTGGCGTTTAACAGCAACTTTGCTAGTACATACAAGAGGCCAAACCGACCTCAGCTCCTGGCGGCATGTAAGCAAGATGATCATGAAACTGACCGAGAATTCTTAACTCGGTGGAGCAATGTTCGGAATTCCTGTGAAGGAGTGGTAGAGGCACAGGCCATTTCCTGGTTTGCAGATGGCTGTCGACATGGCAGCATGCTGTGGCAGAGGCTCCAGAGAGATATGCCGAGATCCCTAGCAGAAACAATCCGGGTTGCAGATTCTTATGCCCTGGGTGATCCGATGCAGCCAGCAGCAGAGGCAGGAGCACGTAACAGAAGGAGGGAGCCAATAAACAACCGGCTCGGACCAAGGTGTAATGACCGTCAGGAGTTCGGACAGAAGAGGAGGGAGCCGGACTATCCATACCCTCCAACCAAGTTGCAGCGGTGAACCCGGATCAGCCCGGAGCTGGAGGTGTCCAGAGGCCAAAAATCAATGGTCCGGCATTTAGTCCGAACCAGGAGCCACCCATGACCTATGAATCAATGATAGATGGTCCGTGCTGTTACCATACGACTGACCCGCGCAAGCCAGCCAACCATTCAACCCGGCAGTGCAGCTGGAACCGCAGAATCAGAGAAGAGGGGGCAAGGGCCGGAGGAATCAGAACAGGACCACCACCTCAGAGATTTCAGCCGAGGTCCCACCCTAATCTGTCCGGAGCAAATGTTACCCCGATAACCACTGCACCTCTTCCGAGGCCTGCAGCAGCAAGACCCGTGAATGTTGTGAATGTCCGAGGTAATAACAACAACAATGGTGCCGGACCAAGTCAGCAGTATGAATACCCCGGAAATGACTATAGAGAGGTTCATGCGAGCTATGTGGTCTTTGTGACCGAGCCAACTGACAAGAAGAGCGTGCAGAGGCGTGCCATGGAGGTGAATGCAGTAATGCCGGTGGTGCCGACCTATATGAACTGGTCTGAGCAGGAGATCACTTGGAGCAGAAAGGACACACCTCGGATCATGCCGAGCCTGGAAAGTATGCCCTGGTGGTAGATCCAACGTTGTGTGGGCCTACCAACAATGTGAGGTTCACCCGAGTTCTGGTGGACAATGGCAGTGCCATCAACATCATGTACCGAGACACAATGGTGAAATTGGGCATCTCGCCTAATCAGTTGATGCCAAGCAGTTGTACTTTTCATGGGATTGTGCCCGGCGTTTCCTGTGCACCCATGGGCAAGATATGGGTGGATGTAGCATTTGGAACCAAGGAAAATTGCCGAGTTGAGAGTATCGAGTTCGAGGTGGTGGACTTGGAGAGTGCATACCATGCACTGCTTGGAAGGCCGGCTTTGGCCAAGTTCATGATTTCCACCCATGTTGCATACCTGAAGATGAAAATGCCAGGGCCTAATGGATCATATCCATCTCGGGTGACTACAAGCGAGCATTCAGTGTGCCTCGGCGGGATCTAACCTGCCGAGTCTTTGGTGATCGCAGCCGAGAAGAAGAAGCTGCATCAAGTGGTGGCAATGGCGCAGTCAACACAGCTCGGCCTGTCCGGACTGATGAGCCCGGACTCAACTGCGGCGTTCGAGGTACCCAAGGAGACCAAGAAGATCCCCATTGACCCGGAGCACCCAGAGCATGTGGCCATCATTGGGACCGGGCTAGGCGAGAAATAGGAAGGCGAGCTCTGTCACTTCCTCCGTGAGAATCGGGATATCTTTGCATGGTCGGCTAAGGACCTGCCAGGTGTTCCGAGGGAGTTGGCAGAGCACTCTTTATTTGTTAGGCCAGAGGTGAAACCGGTGAGGCAACCGACCCGTCGTCTCTCAGACGACCGGAGACAAGTGGTGCTGGACGAGCTGGCTAAGTTGCTTGCAGCCGGGTTCATAATGGAGGTACTGCATCCGGACTGGATATCCAATCCGGTCTGGTGGAAAAGAAGAAAGACGAGCCAGCCGTGGTCAAGGTGTGGCGCATGTGCATTGACTTCACTAACCTCAACAAGGCGTGCCCAAAAGATCCATTTCCATTACCTCGGATTGATCAGTGATCGATTCCACTGCTGGTTGTGAACTGTTATCTTTTATCGATGCGTACTCTGGTTTTCACCAGATACCACTGAACCCAAAGGATCAAATAAAGACTGCTTTTATTACCCCGTATGGGGCGTATTGCTATCGTGTCATGTGTTTTGGTCTGAGAAATGCCGGGGCAACTTATCAGAGGTGTATGCAGAAATGCCTGCACTCTCAGATGGGCAAAAATGTGCAAGTGTATGTCGACGATATTGTCATCAAAACTAAGGAAAACATACTCTCCTCGAGGATCTCGAGGAGACATTTGTGAATTTGAGAAAGTATCGGTTGAAGCTTAACCCGGACAAGTGCACCTTTGGTGTCCCGGCTGGAAAGTTGCTCGGATTCCTGGTGTCTAGCCGAGGTATCGAGGTTAACCCGGCCAAAATCCGAGCTATTGAGAGCATGAAGTTACCGAAGTGTTTGAAAGATGTGCAGAAGTTCACAGGGTGCCTAGCCTCGTTGAGCCGATTTGTAGCTCGGCTAGGAGAAAAAGCATTGCCTTTGTACCAGCTCATGAAGAAAAGTACCGGGTTTACATGGACCCCGCAGGCCGACGTGGCGTTTGGTGAGCTGAAAAAGATGTTGTCCACTGCCCCGGTGTTGCGTCACCATTGCACAATGAGCCGATGTTACTTTACATTGCGGCCACAAACCGAGTTGTAAGTGTGGCAGTGGTGGTGGAGCGCGAAGAAGGTGGCAGGTCGGTGCAGAGACCGGTGTATTACTTGAGCGAGGTGATCTCTACCTCGAAGCAGAACTATCCTCACTACCAGAAGATGACGTATGGTGTTACCTGGGGTCAAGAAGTTGAAGCATTATTTCCAGGAGCATCCCATGACGGTGGTGTGCGAAGCTCCAATCTCGGAGATCATCGGGTGCAAAGATGCAACTGGCCGAGTTGCCAAATGGGCGATTGAGGTGTCTCCATATGCACCACATTATGAGAGAAGACGCAATTAAATCCCAGGCGTTGCCGGACTTCTTTTGTGATTGGGCCGAGATGCAGTATGAGCCACCCAGGCCGGACTATAATTATTGGAAAATGCATTTTGATGGGTCCAAAACAAAGATCGGGCTGGGGGCTGGAATAGTCCTCACCTCGCCAAAGCAAGATCAGCTGAAGTACGTGCTGCAGATTCATTTCTCAGCATCAAACAATGTGGCGGAGTATGAGGCCTTAATCCATGGCCTCAAGGTGGCAAAGGAGATCGGTATCCGGCGTGTAGAGTGCTTCGGCGATTCCGACCTGGTGGTGCAACAATCTTCTGGAACTTGGGATGCTCTGGATGCCAACATGGCGTTATATCGGTTCCATGTGCAAAAGATATCCGGGTTCTTTGAAGGGTGTGAGTACAGGCATATACCTCGGGCAGAAAATGATGCTGCCGACGTGTTGTCAAAGCTCGGTTCATCAAAAGAGTACCACCAGGGGTAGCCCTGAATCACTTGAGAACTCCTTCAATCAAACCTTCTCCTGAATCCGAATCTATTTTCATCCCGGCGGAGCAAGAGCCCGGACCTGTTCCAATGGAGGTAGACGTCGGATGCGTTTGGTCGGACCCGGGGACTGCGTGGCAGAGCTCGGGGACTGCACACCAAACCTCGGGGACTGCTCATCCAGACTCGGGGACTGGTCGCAGGATGGTGGAGGAAATAATGGAGGAGATTATGGTGGCCGAGCCAATGGAGGTGGATGAGGAACTTTTTCCTTTGCACCCGGTGCCGGAGTGGGCGGAGCAAATTATGAAGTTCATAACGGAGGGAAGCACGCCAAGTGACACAACCGAGGCTAGGAGGATTCAAAGGAGGGCCAAGGCGTACACCATCATCAACAAGGAGCTCTATAAAAGAAGCGTAACCGAGGTGTTGCAACGGTGTGTTGAGCCAGCTGAAGGCAAGGAGATGCTTTTGGAGATCCACCAAGGAGAATGTGGTCATCATTGCAGCACAAGAGCTCTGGTGGCCAAGGTGTTTAGGCATGGGTTCTATTGGCCCACTGCTCTTGCTGATGCAGAGGCCATAGTCCGGAGATGTGAAGGATGCCAAAGGTTTGCCAAGCAAACGCATATGCCAGCTTCGGCGCTCAAAACAATTCCTATCACTTGGCCGTTTGCGGTATGGTGTTTGGATATGGTGGGAGAGTTCAAACCAGCCCGAGGTAACATGACACACATATTGGTGATGGTGGACAAATTCACCAAGTGGATCGAGGTGAAACCAATCCGGAAGTTGGATGGTCATTCAGCAGTGACTTTCTTGAAGGAGATTATTCTGCGATATGGCTACCCCCATAGCATTATCTCGGACAACGGCACTAACTTTGCTGTTGGAGAGTTCGCTCGGTTTTGCATGAACAAGGGAATCCGGCTGGACATAGCCTCGGTGGCACACCCGGAGTCTAATGGACAGTGGAAAGATCAAATGCTCTAGTGTTGGCCGGCATCAAGGCTCGGCTCATTGAACCACTGCTGAAAACGCCGGGGTGTTGGATAGATGAGATACCAGCAGTACTGTGGGGTCTAAGGACCACGCCAAATCGATCAACTGGCTATACGCCATTTTTTATGGTCTATGGGGCAGAAGCTATGCTACCCACTGACATCGAATATGATGCGCCCAGAGTGGCAATGTACACTGAAGCCGAGGCAAAAGAGGCTCGGGAGGATGCAGTAGATCTGCTTGAGGAAGCGAGAGAATTGGCCTCATCTCGGTCAGCAATTTACCAGCAAGGTCTCCGACGTTATCATAGCCGGAGTATCAACCCTCGTGTGTTTCACGAGGGAGATTTGGTGCTGAGGTTGGTGCAGCGCAAGAAAGGCCGGCACAAGTTGTCACCTCCATGGGAGGGACCGTTCGTTGTGAGCCGAGCTCTGCTCAATGATTCCTACTATCTTATAGATGCGCAGGAACCAAGGGAAGATGGGCTGGACAACCCCGGTCAGAGGTCAGGCGACCATGGAACGTAGCTCTACTCCGACCTTTCTACTCATGAAAGGCGCAATGTATGTACCTCGGTTAATCCTTAATAAAAATGTCGGCACTCCGAGGTTAAAGCTCGGGGACTGCCTCGCTCTTGTGCTTATGTTTTATCTCTGTTTGTCAGTTTCGTTCATATGCCGAACTATTTTGAACCTCGTCTCAAACTTCAAGTAATGTGTGCTATGAAACTAATCTTGTGACTCGACTGGCATCTGCCTAAAAGGTAGTCAAGAGCAAAGAGGAAAAAACGTGGGAGACATGAAAATGAACTCGGGGACTCGGTCCAAAATATAGTTCGGCATGTGTCGTTTACTAACCCCTGTCTTTACCTTTCGTTTATGTCGGATGACTTTGAAACATACCTCGGAATTTACCAAGTACTGTATGCTATGAACAACAATCTTGTGACTCGACTGTGCAACGCCAAATGGTAGTCAAGAGCAAAGAATGCCAAACATAGTAAACACGAAAGTAAACTCGAGCAATCATTCAAAAGGATTCGACGTAAAGCTTAGAAAAGCATGGTTCGATAAGCATGATAGTAACAGAGGTAGCAAAAGGAACTACTTAAGTTTGATTACATCTGCGTCCCGGCATACCGGGGATTTAATGAAGTTTTTTGGCCAAGCATAAGTTCAGGTCGAGGCATCAGGAATTACGTCGGCAGCAGCCGATGCAGCAGGGATTTCGTCCGAGCCGAGGTAGCCTGGGAGGTGCTGGCAACGTCGGCAGTAACCTCGGCACCAGGTTGTGGAGAAGCCTCGGTTTCTGCTTCGCGGGTGTCACCATCGTCACCTTGCTCGGCTTCGACGTCGGATTCTGTTTCGTATTCCTCTTCTGGCTCGTCATCTTCGGCGTCGGAGTAGGTGTCTCCCTCGCTCAAGTTCTTGGTGTTGGCATATCCAGCGAAGAAGGCAGCCATCTTTTCGCGCGCTGGATGAGAATTGGGTCCGTGGACCAGGGCGAGCCTCGGCGAAGAGTGTCCATCTTTTCGAGGTCGATCTTCTCGCACCAAGTCATGATGAATTTGAGAGCGGCATCAGCTCCAGCGCGAGCCGAGAAGATGAGCGCCACTCTCGAAGTCTTTGTTCGGCTTCACGAAGCTTGGCGGCGAGCTCAGGCGTAGTATTGGGAGCATCGGCAAGAGGCCACAAGGCTCGGAAAGCAGACACACCTGCATCGAGGAGTTCGGACCCAATGGTTTTCAAGGGATGGATCCGAGCTTTGATGGCCACGATGTGGTCCTCAATGGTCCAGACGGGGTTCGTCTCGTTACGCCTCTTCCTGTGCTGATCAGTGATATTGCGAGCCGAGATTTGGGTGTAGGTGAAGTGCTCTGCAGAAGGATAGCCTGTTAATAATGAAAGAAACAGTTCGGCAAAGAGCCAGTACTGTTGAGGACAAAGCAAGGATAAGGGGGGCAAGAAGCTTACCGTCCATTTCTTGTTGATGCGTTCCAGCGTCGGGAGGAGCTGGTTAACCGAAGCTTGAAGGGCTTCATAAGCCTCGGTGGCCGAGGTGGCGCGGGCCTCGGCTAACTGGAGCGCATTCTCATGTTCCTTGGCGGCATCCTCCCGAAGTTTCTTCTCTGTTTCAACAACACTGGCCTTTTCCGCCTGCAGCTGCTCTTTTTCCGACGTCCGCAGCTCAGTGATGCGCTTCAGTTCCTTTACCAGACGAGCTACTTCGGCTTTCTCTTGTTGGAGCTTCTCGTCCAAAGAGTTCTTTTCTGCAAGGACGGCCTTGTGCTCGTCGTGGAGTTTCTTGTGGTCAAACAGAGGGTATGAAAGATGTCCGTGCGGACGTTCATAGTATTCTGCAAGGAAGAAAAACATAGCTCGGTTAGAAAGGCTATACCTCGACAAGAGTCTCGGGGACTCGGAGTCAAATCATTGGAAAATGTTGCCGGGGTATGCCTCGACAGGAGTCTCGGGGACTCGTACCCGAGGTGCATGCTAAAGTAAGGTAAAATGGTTTGGATACGTCGGATGAAAATTGAAAGTTGAGATTCAAGCCAAACAATTTTAACTCCGGCGGAGCGTCAATAGTTTACCTCGAATCTCGGGGACTGGGAATGGTGGATATTAGATGAGATACTGCATGAAAGTAAAGAGAATAGGACTTACGTCGATGTTTTGAGCAGCACGCAGGGCAGCGTTGTAGGTCGTACGCTTCGGCCGCAGGCGCTGTTTCCCGCAGGATGCTCAGCCACCGGAGCAGCTAGGGAGGCCGAGGAGACCTCGTCTGCAGAATTCCAGTCTGCATTGTAGTGTTCCAAGGAGCCGAGGCTCTGGTCACTGTCAGTGCGCAGAGGAGGATATCCCCACGGTCCGCCCTGCTCGATGCCCCTAACCGAGGCCTCCAAGGCCAACAGCCTCGGAGCTTGAAGCAGGCCGGTTATCCAATATAAGAGATGCCTCCGAGCATATTCTCGGCCGGAGGGCAGTCTCATCAACGGGTGCGGCGAATGGAGGAATTCGGCGTGTCACCGGGGAGGAGACCTCGGTTGCATCCTTGAAGGAGAAGAGATAGTCAGGGTGCCAGACCCAGATGTTGGTTTGGGGGTGACCTTGACTTCACCGTCTCTTTCTCTTTCTCCTTGCCTTCTCCAACGGCAAGGTAGTCTGGCGAACTGGTTTTTGGGGCTGTTGCTTGGGCTGCTGCTTGGGCTGTTGCTTGCTGCTGTGATGCTTCTGTGTTGCTGCTGTGTTGGTTGCGGGCAGTCTGGCTGCGGGGGGAGTCGAGGCTCCGGCAAGGCGGTAGCCGGAGTTCTGGCGCGATTGGTCCCCGCATCCGTTTGAGGACGCGGAGAAGTCTGACCTCGGGTGGGGCAGATTTCTCCAAGGCCGGGCCAGACCTCGGTGGAGGAGATCCGGGGCGAGAGTTCGTCGGGGTGGGTGGCTTCAGAGGCACCAACGGGTGCAGTCATGGAGGATACCTCCTGATCCACGTCTATGGGGTCACTGCAACGAAGGGAAGATGGTTAAGTGTTAATACCGAGGTAATATGTTTAAGCAACAAACATGTTGGCTATAGAGGCAAAGCATTACCCATCCGAGTAGGAAACCTCTTGCCCCCTCGGGCATGAGGAGGATTTCCGGACTTCTTCAGCCGACGTCTCTTGACCGGAGCCTCAGTGGGTCCGGAGGCTCCAGTGGCGGATGGTTCGGCGGCCGAAGTTGCGGCACCAGCGCGTTTCCGGCTGGTTGCTGGAGTAAAGTTCGGAAGGTGAGGAAGGCAGGAGATAGGTACCGCGTTTATTGGTTCCATGACGAGAAATCCCTCCTCGTCATCCGAAATCTCTTGAACTGAAGCTTGTGCTTGAGGCTTACCCGCGGTGGTGACGCGGGCCGAGGCAATGGGCATGTAATCCTCGTTGTCAGGATCCACGTTGGATGGTGGGTCCTCGACAGGGAGATCCTTGCCGAAGTGGTCCGCAGGATGGACTCCATCCTCGGCGGTCTGGCGGGAGAACAGCTATATGGCAGACATATGAAAAGGAGTTAGGAAGAAAATGGTCAAGATGAACGTCGGTAGCAAGACCTCGGTGGTAAAGGAGTACCGAAGAAAACGTCGGAACAGCGTACCTGTTTGGTGGCTTGGTCCTGTAGTGGGGTTCCCTTCCCCATGTCCAAGCGTCAGGATCTTGGACTTGGTGATAGCTCGGACTCGCCGAGCTACCGCGGCGTTGTCCAGTGCAACGTGCGTATGGCGGGTTGGATCATAAAGACCGCTCATGTGGCAGATCTTGTGAGTCCTCGCCTGGAGAGGGGAGACCCTGCGCTTCACGAATGTGCAGGCCAGATCGTCAGCCGTCAGGACTTTCCCGTCGTTCGCAGGGTCCTCCGGGTCCTGCCATTTCGCAACATACCATGGATGGACTTGATTTCGCCGCTGAGAGGGGGTGTAGTCCCAGTTGAGCGTTCTGTAGGAGGGCTGAGGTTAAACGCCGGCAGGTTGAGGAAGTCCTCTTCGCCGGAGTTCTTCACGTAAAACCACGTCCGGAGCCACTTGCGAACGGTGTCCGGAGTAGTGATACGTGGGAAGATGGAGTTTCGGCGAGGAGCTACGATGGCTGCTCCGCAGGCGGTTAGTAGCTTGGGCAGATCCTTGTTTTTGGATCCGGGATCACTTGCCGCTTAAGTTGGAAGTAGCGAGAAAAGAGGTCTACCGTGGCTTTGAGGCCGAGGTATCCCTCAGAGAAGGAAACGATGCAGGAGAGAGTGGTGATGGCGTTGGCGGGGAGGTGATGAACCTGGAGTCCGAACTTGTCGAGGAAGCTCCGGAAGAAATCACTAACGGGCAGTCCGAAGCCGCGCTGGAAGTGCGCGACGAAGACCACCCGTTCCCCTTCCTTGACTTGAGGCTCGAGTTCGCCCTCTGGCAGGCGACACTCTACCCCGGCGGGAATCCGCCGAGTCGCCCTGAGCCACTGGATTTCGTCCGGAGTTACATCCGAACCTTCCCAGCCGGCTCGTTCTCCGACCTCCAGTTCGAGGTCTGGAACCTCGGTTTGTTCCGAAGTCTCAGGAGGAGACATCTCGGCAGAATCAATCTGCAGAAGAATGCACAGAAGTTTAGCAAAAGAAAAAGTAAATCTGGAATCTAAGGCTATATCTGGCTAACTCAGGAGGAGTTGGACGGCTATCTAATGTACCTAGAGGCATATATGCTAGGCGAACGTCAGTCCGAGGTATGAAACTCGTTTCTACCCAAAAAAGTATGCAAGTAAGATCTACCGGAGGAGGTAAATAGAATTTTATTCAAGAACATATGAAGAACCAAAGCGCAAGAGGAAGAAACCTAGGGCAATGCCTAGGGTATCAAGAAAGGGAGTGCATACCGTGAAAACGAGGTGCTGAAGGGCGGCGCCGGTGACGCGGTCGCAGCGGCGACGAAGGAGCTGCTCGTCGGCGACGGCGGGAACACGTTTCTTCTCGACTGGAAGCAGCAGCACTGGTTGCGATGGAGGCGAGACGGCGAGTGAAGGAGGAAGAAGATGGCGAAGTTGCCCGTGGGGCCCTACTTATAGCCGCGTGCGGTAACTGCACGCATTAACTGCGCCACTACCGCGCGGTTATCGGGAAGGCGCGGGATCGTGTGCGGGTGGGCGCACGGTTACGCGGTTTGTGGCCGCACGATCGGCCACATCGTGGGCCGCAGGGTGGCAACCGCCTACCCCGGATTTCCTGCGCTGGTCAGCGCAAGAATCGAGGGGTCGGGGCGGTCAAGTACTTGAGTGCGCAGGTGCGCTGTTCGGTGGGTCCGGCTGACGAGGGCGGCGTGTGGTCAGAACCTGGTTTTCAGAGGTCCGGATTCCGAAGCCCGGGCAGAGATTCTTCGCCACGTGCCTCGGAAAATCTTGAGGCAAGATGGTGCTGAGTCAGATAGCTCGGAGAGTTCAGTTCGCATATCTACCTCGGATTGGATGGTGGTGTGTGGGAGGTACCTCGGCGTGACTATGTTGGAGGTCGGTTTAGGAGGTGGTGTGATGCTTGTTTTGAACCTGCTACGGCCCTCCTTCCGAGGTCGTAGGACCGCACCAGCTTCGGGGACTAATGTCGGGGGAGTATCCCCGGGTAGGGTCAAGGCTTGGCATAAGGTGGTGTTCGAAGTTGTGCCGAGGTACGGAAAGGGCCGACCTGTTTGGGCCTGGGAAGGTCCGAGCTTCATCTTGACCTGGAGAATACAGGCCGACCTATTTTGGCCCAGAGGGGTCCGAGGTATACTGTTGGCCAGGGCCGAGGTTCACTGTCCGAGCTATGTTCAGCCGACCTAACTACCTCAGTGCAGTGGTTTGTGTTGTGAGTGCAGGAGAAGCTGTGGGGAGGAAGTAAGATCCGACCTGGTAAAGATATTAAGCGCAAGACCCGAGGTACGGAGCCCGTCACATCCGTGCCGAGCTAACCGAGGTGGTGGGCTGTAGGTCGGGCAGGAGTCAATGCTCCTGTCACTTCCAGCCGGGTACAAGAGCGCCTGACACGGGAGCGTCTGTCAAGGAGCATGGCAGAGGCGTGCTCCGGGTTCGGCGGGCCTGCACGTCTCTGATCGCTGACCACGCGAGGTCTGGGAAAAGGCTACGAGGTAGCTCTGCCAGGCCACGTCCTGTCTCGGTCAGAGGGGACATGCTAGTTCTGCCGTTAGGCTACAGGAGATGGGCAAGCCACGTCTTGTCCCTGACCGAGGTACGGTGGTACGGTGGTGACCGTTGCAGAGGCATGGCAACAGTGTTCTGCGAGGGGCACAATGGTAACCCGGCTGGCCTATATAGTGGGCTTCACCCCCTCCTGCTAGAGAGGATCCAAGATCGAAGAGAGACCCCCCCCCCGCGCTGGAACTAGTTGATCAAGAGAGAAAAGAGAGAGAGAGAGAAGCTCGGAACACCCCGGAAACACCTCGGACTCAGCTCGGAGTGCCTTCTTCCTCCCGTCTAGCTCCATCTTCTACCTCGAGTTCTCACCATTGTAGCGTCATACAGCTCGAGGAGCAGCTTGTACTTGTCACTCTGAGCTATACACTGGCTAGGATAGTGCTGCAGTAGGGGTGTTACCTCACAAGAGGGCCCCGAAGCAGGGTACATCGTGGTGTGCTTTGTGTTCTTGCTTTCTTGGTTCTTCGTTCGTGTTCTTGCGTGTTCTTGCGTGTGCACTTCTTGAGTGCATAAACCCTCCCCGGATTCCCCCAACGACCATTCGGCCCCATCTTAGCCATACCTATGGCATCTGCCGTGATCCCACCACGACAGTTATGCAAGAAGTGCAAGCCTCCAAGGTAGCCACCAAGAATGCTCTAGACAACCGTGCTAGGGCCATGAGAATGAAACAAGGTCCCTCACTTGCTTTGAAGGCCAAGGTGGTGAGTCTTGATGATAGTGTGGAAATTGAAGCATGCCCAAGCAACATTCTCCCCGATGGTCTTGAACAAGCCTACCATGATCACGTGGCTCTTGCCACAAGATCCTTTTGGCGTGACCCGGCCAAGGCAAAGGCTCAAGTTGATCTAAAGAACAATACAAGTGGGAAGAAGGAGTTTGCTATAAGGACAAAGACTTGCTACAATTGTCATGGCAAGCATCACTTCATCAAAGATTGCCCGTATGAGAACCGAGAACAACATGGTGGAAAGCTTGTCCCAAAGGATCACTCAAAGTTGATTCAAAAGAAGCCCGCTAGCAAGAGGAAGTCATTCTTCAAGAAGGCACCGAGAATTGTGTTGGTGGCCCAAGAAGAGTATCCTTCTGAAGATTTCGAAGGAGAAGATGAACCCACTAACAAGGTGGTCGCATTGGCTATTGTCTCAACTTTATCATCTTCTCTCTTTGAATCCCCCAATGAAAATCTCGCCATCAACAACGCTCGTTGCCTCATGGCTCATGTTACCGAGGTATCATCTTCTACACCCAAGTCCATGCATGAAATGGATGATAAAGCTAGTCTTGTGATTAAGAAAGAACTTGTTTCTTTCGATACTTTTGTGACTAACTTGCAAGGTGATGCTAAGAAACATGTTGAGTCTCTCATGAGACAACTTGGTACGGCCGAAGAACTCCTTGAAGACAAGGGAAAAATTGAGAGAGAGGACTCTCTCACCATAGCATCCTTGAATGCTTCCATAGAATCCTTGAATGCTTCTCTTGAAGAAGAGAGTGAATATAGAACTTCTCTTGAGGAAATACTTGAGTCCCTTGATGATAAAAATGATGAAATAATTGCTAAAATCATTAAGGATAGAGACCATGTCTTTGCTAAATATAAAGTGATTAAAAAGGAGAAAGTCGAATTTGTGGCTGCTAATGCTAGACTTCTGAGGATATGGAGAAGCTTGACAAAGCCCACAAGGCCTTGGAAAGTGAACACTCCAACTTTGTCAAGTCTCATGAGCAACTTCAAACTCAACTTTCTAAATCTACTTCACCTAGTACCTCTACCCCCTCTTGTGATCATGCAAATGTTATTGAGGAAAATGCTAGGTTGAAGGTGGATCTTGCCAAGGCCACTAGTGCCAAGACCTCTATTCCCAAAGGTAAAGAAAAGGATGTTGCTCATGCTTTTGAGCAAAAGCCACACAAAGGGAAGGAGGGTCTTGGTTATGTAGCCAAGGCAAAGAATAAGAAGAGCAACAACAAGGAGAACAATGCCAAGCCCGCACAAGCCAAGACTTCCATTGCGGGTGGTAATGCCACTGGGGCAAGACCACTCGTAGTGACTTTGCGGGGCATAACAATCCCAACTACATTCTTTATGTTGATTATTATGGGGATGTTTATGCAAAATATGTTGGTCCTTATGATGGTTACATTGCTTATTCTATTTGGGTTCCTAAGACCCTTGTTGCTAACAAAAGAGGACCCATTGAGAAATGGGTACCTAAATCCAAGCAATGATTTCTGTAGGACTATGCTTCCGGTGGGTCTAAATGGGTGGTTGATAGTGGATGCACTAGTCATATGACCGGAAGCAAGGAGATTATGAAGGAGTTGAGACCAAATCTAAATCACTCAACCATCTCTTATGGTGATAAGTCAAAAGCTGAGGTAAAGAGTCTCGGCAAGGTGGTAGTTGCAAAGGATATCACCCTTGTAAATGTCATGCTTGTCGAGTCTCTCGGTTACAATCTTATGTCCGTTCGTGCACTTAATAAGATGAACTTTGATGTCCATTTTACTATTGATATGGTGGTACTCTTGAGGAGCAAGACTCTAAAGGTCATGTTCGTTGGGTATGTTGAAAATGAGTTGTTTGTGGTGGACTTTTCGGGGTCAACCAACACTCAAGCAATATGCCTATTCGGAAAGGCCGATGTGGGGTGGTTGTGGCATCGCCGCTTGTCCCATGTCAATATGAGAACTTTGCAAAGTCTTCACAAGGGTGGCCACATTCTTGGACTAAAAGAGAATGTTTCTTTTTCTAGAGATCGTCTTTGTAGGGCTTGTGTTGAAGGAAAGATGCATGATTCTCCCCACTCAAGCAAGACCATCATTTCATCAAAGAGGATATTGGAACTTCTTCATGTTGATCTCTTTGGTGCCATTCCTCAACCTAGTCTTGGTGGGAAGAAGTATTGTTTGGTGATTGTTGATGACTATTCAAGATTTACTTGGGTTTATTTCTTCAAGTCGAAGGATGAGACTCAACAAGCCGTCATCGACTTCTCCAATGAAGTTCAACGTCAACACAATGTTCCCATATTGGCCATTAGAAGTGACAATGGCTCCGAGTTCAAGAACTACACCCTAAATGAGTTTCTTAGTGAAGAGGGAATTCATCATCAATATTCCGCTGCATATACCCCTCAACAAAATGGTGTAGCCGAGAGGAAGAACCGGACTCTCATGGATATGGCAAGGTCCATGTTGGCGGAGTTTAAGTCTCCACTTTACTTATGGGCCGAGGCCATCTCCACGGCGTGTCACTCATCTAACCGTTTATTCTTTCGTGTTGGAAAAAGGAGACCCTATGAAATGCTTACCGGCAACAAGCCACCATCTCCTACTACCGAGTGTTTGGTTGTAAGTGTTTCTATAAGATCAAAGGTGTTCGTTTATCTAAATTTGAATCTAAAGCTTTAGAGGGTATTTTGTTGGTTACGGTGCCGAATCTCACACTTATAGAGTCTATGACAAATCCTTAGGGAGAGTTGTGGAATCTTGTAGTGTGAGTTCGATGAGAATGACGGCTCCCAAGTGGCGCAATTTCATGTTTGTGATGTAGATAATGAGGAACCTCAAGATGCAATAAGAAGAATGGGCGTTGGTTTCTATCGCCCCATTGAGATCATCATGAGCCTCCTCAAGCAAGTCAAGCAAGTCCAAGCTCCACTCAAGTGGAGACATCATCATCACAAGTTGAACCGGCGCCTACCATGGAAGCAAATGATGCACCAACCCAAGAACAAGTTCAAGACCCTCCTCAAGTTGACCAATTGCTATGCAAGAACCAAGTTCTCCTATTGTTGATGCTAGCCAAGGTCAAGACCAAGATCAACCCTCTCCTTCTATTGTTGAAGATGTGCATCAAGATGATCAAGGTCAACACTCCGGTCAAGACGGGGACTCAAATGATCAAGATGATCAAGTGATACCTCCAAGATCCAATAGAGATATCGAAGCCCGTCGTAAAGCAAGAGTTGCAAGGACCTTGGAAATAAGAAGCCATAAGCTAGAAGAGGTTCTTGGTGATTTGAAGAGCAAGGTGACCACAAGGGTCAATTGGCAAGCTTTAGTGAGCATCAAGCACATATCTCCATGGTAGAACCAAAGAAAGTGTTTGAAGCTCTTGAAGACCCGGATTGGTTGGAAGCTATGCATGAAGAGCTAAACAACTTCAAGCGCAACATAGTGTGGAATTTAGTTGAGAAGCCAAAGGATTGCCGCAATGTTATAGGCACTAAGTGGATTTCAAGAACAAGCAAGATGAACATGGAATGGTTGTGAGGAACAAGGCAAGATTGGTTGCACAAGGGTACTCTCAAGTTGAAGGCATTGATTTTGGAGAGACTTATGCACCCGTGGCTTGCCTTGAGTCTATCTGTATCCTTCTTGCATATGCATCACATCATAATTTAAATTGCAACAAATGGATGTGAAAAGTGCTTTTCTTAATGATCCTTTAAAGGAGTTGGTATATGTTAAGCAACCACCGGGATTTGAGGACCCAAACTTTCCTAACCATGTCTACAAGCTTGATAAGGCGCTCTATGGTCTCAAACAAGCACCTCGTGCTTGGTATGAGCACCTAAGAGAGCTATTGCTAGACCGTGGATTTGAAGTGGGGCAAATCGATCCCACCCTCTTTACCAAGAGGGTTAAAGGGGAGCTTTTCATATGCCAACTTTATGTGGATGATATTATCTTTGGCTCATCTGACAAAGTTTTTAATGATGAATTTTCAAAACTTATGACCGATAGGTTTGAGATGTCCATGATGGGAGAGTTGAAGTTCTTGCTTGGTTTTGAGATCAATCAATTGAGTGGAGGGACTTTCATTTCTCAAGCCAAATACACCCAAGACATGCTCAAGAGGTTCAAGATGCAAGATGCTAAAGAGAAGAGGTTTCCTATGGACACCAAATGTCATCTTGAACTTAATCCAAAGGGTATTGATGTTGATCAAAAACTTTATCGCTCAATGATTGGTTCTTTACTTTATCTTTGTGCATCTAGACCCGATATTGTGTTGAGTGTAGGGGTGTGTGCAAGGTATCAAGCGGCTCCTAAAGAAAGCCACTTGCAAGTGGTCAATAGAATCTTTCGATATTTGGTTCATACCCAAGGTTTGGTTTGTGGTATCCGAAGGACTCCAACTTCTCTCTTGCCGGGTACACGGATTCGGATTGGGCCGGTTGTAAGGATGATAGGAAATCAACTTCCGGGGCATGCCAATTCCTTGGTAGGTCCTTGGTGAGTTGGTCTTCTAAGAAGCAAAATTGTATATCTCTCTCCACCACCGAAGCCGAGTATGTGGCAGCCGCTAGTGCTTGCACTCAACTGCTATGGATGAGGCAAACTTTAAAGGAATACGGTGTCCATTGTGACAAAGTGTCTCTTTTGTGTGACAATGAAAGTTTAGCTTGGCTATATTCCAACCAAGAACCAACTTGCCGATATGTTCACGAAGCCACTTGATGAAGCAAGATTCAGTTATTTGAGGCATGAGCTAAATATCGTGGATTCAAGGAGCGTGGCTTGACTATCTTGCATACACACCTATTTCTTGACTATCTATTTGGTTTAGGTGTAGGCATGGACATAGGGAGAGTGCGGTCCTAATCCATTGGACTATCCCTCCCCCCATTATGCCGATAGTAAGAACTCATTTTGTCTCTCTATTTTCATTTCATGAATTGTGAGCTTAAATGACGAGTAGTGGCCGTGAACCCAAGATACATCTTCGCGGTGTCACACCACAAACTCATACATGGTGGCCTAGGCCACCACCATCTTCTTTATGAAGAGTTGATTCTTTTGGGTCTTATTTGAAAATCATTTGGATTTTTTGGTTCCTTTGTTGGTTTTATGGAAAACACAATCAACCTGGCATTTCCATGTTCGATTCTTGCAAGCTTGAGTGTGAAATACCAATATCAGTTTGGCAATCTTATCCCAAGCCTAGCTTACCTAAAAACATTCTATCTTATGCACACAAGTCTTTTTTTGAATCTGAGGAGAAGGGTTCAGCAGGCCAGAATTTCTGTGTTTCACAGAAATTCTGACGGTCGGAATATCCGATCCCTGACTAGATCGGATTATCCGATACGTCGGATTATCCGGTCCAAGTCAGGATCGAAATATCCGACCTGGCGGTTTGTCGTTTTTAAAGAGAAGAGGTCGGGGTGAAGGGCTCATTCGAGCACTTCGTCCACCCCGATCTCCTCTCTCCTCCAGCCCCGCCGCCTGCCATCCCCGCGCCGCCCCGGCGTCTCTGGCCGTCCCCAACTCCGCCCTTTGGCCGGATTTGGTACTCCTCCTCCCCAGGAACCCCTCCCTCCAAGCTTTTTCCTCAATGGATGAGGGTAACTTCTTTTTCCTCAAACCCTAGGTGTTCTTCACCTAGTTCCTTTGAAGAAGTTATTTTTTGCTGTTTCCTTCGAGGGTAGTGGCTCCCATTGGTACTTAGAACACTAGGCTAGCCCCCCTTTTTGTCGATCTACTGCTAGACCTAGGATTTGAATCAATTTGTTGCTGCTGGTTTCAGATCGGATATTCCGATTCAGGGTGAATCGGATATTCCGACTCGTCGGATTATCCGATACCTGACTGAATCGGATATTCCGAGTTGCACAGTTGGTGTTTTTCAGCAACATTTTGATTTGTCCAGGACTAAGTAGACTCAACTTAGGGATTCTCTCCTATTATACTTTGTATCATTCCTTGATCTGTGGCTTGTGTGTACTTATCCCTGCTGCCCATCTATTGCTTTATCTCACAGGTGGTTCGAGTAGTCCTCCGAAGAAGCTAGCTAGAAAAGAAAATCTGCCAGCCATGAAGAAGTCTGTGAAGCAAACTACCTCCAAACCTAAGAGGAAGGGCAAGGAAGCTCGCCCCAACTATTTGACCATGAACAGCGTTGACTATGCCAAAGTTCGTCAGTCCAACTGGTATAGGAATGTGCCCAGAGATGAAAATATTGAAGATCCAAACTTCTGTTGCATGGAGCAGATCTATATATACAAGGACATCTATCTGAATTATCAGCATCCTATTCTCCCGATGCAGCCCTACAAACTGCAAGATATCAAGGCCAAGGCCAGTTATGCTCAAGCTGCAGATGTGCTTGAATAGATGGGAATGGTTCCTCTCATGGAGAAGCAATGTCCTTACAATGTGCCACTTATTCTGCAGTTTTTCTCCACCTTGGTGATCGAGGGTGACAATCTCAAGATCATGAGATGGATGTCTGGTAACACTCAGTGTACATCCTCTTTTCATCGGTTTGCTACTCTCCTTGGCTATTCTTTCAGCAGTCATCCTCCTATTGGTCACCGTATGCATTCTAGTGAGAAGCCCAATAAAAATGTGTTGAAGGACATGTATGGGGCTGGTGCAGTTATTGGCAAAAATGAGGGCCTCCTGCCCCTCTATGATCAGCTTGTGCGCATCTTTCGCTCAACTATTGCTCCCAGCGGAGGTAACAATGACAATATTGTCGCTCCCCTTGCCAACCTGCTTTGCCTTGCTAAAGAGATTGTTGAGAATGAAGACCCAGACGCTGATTTTACAGTGGATGTGATGAATTTCATTTTTTGTGAGTTGTTTGATTCTATGGTCAGTGGCCTCACTATTCCTTATGCTCCTTACATCATGCTGCTCATCAAGGACACTGAAGAACCACAACTTCAATAGGTATACTATGCAGCCACATCCTTACAAGAAGGTTTATCAGAAAAGAAAAGAGGTCTTGCCATCTACTGCTGCTGCTCCTGCCAGAGGTTCCTTCATGGGTGATGCCCGTCGTGGTGCCACCAGTCAGGCTTAGGTTCCTTCCTTTGCACCGCAGATCAAAAAACTGAACTGGTTCCAGCAGAACATCCTGTGTATGAATGCGGACATCCGGAGGGGACAGTATGATAGTTATCTTAGGCAGGAGAACATTCTCAAGCGGCTCCCTCGCCTTCCAGAAGACCCCCCAGTGACTGCTCCTCTTTCTTATGATCAGTGGAACAAGGGCTCTCAGTTTCCATGGGCTCAGCTTGACACTCATCTCCTAGAGACAGCTCCTGCAGGCCCTTCCCGGCCATCCTACACTCGTGCTCCTACTTATGAGTATGCAGAAGACACTGATGGTGGTGATGACACTGATACTGGCGATGCTTCTGAGTCGGAGTGATCTACTAGGGACGTAGCATCGCTCTTTTCCCTTTTTGGCGTTTCGATGCCAAAGGGGGAGAAGTAGTTCTACTAGGTCTCCGTGTGGGATTTGCATGGGTTCGGGCACAAGCATATGCTTTTACCATTCTTATTTGTGCTTTGCTTTTATGTGGAACTTATGTGAACCTTTGTGTTTAAATTGTGAGACTTATGGATTTCTTATTCGGTTGAGACTTGTATTATTGTGCTATGGTTTATCTCTACTCTTTTGTGCACAAGGTATAATTCATTCTCAAAGCTCAACCTATATTGATATGTCTGTCATGTAATCTTGTATCTAGTTTCCTTACTTTTTGGAGTTGCGATCTACCTATATGTGTTGCATTTGTATTCCAATGCAATTTAATTATATGCACACATTTATGGGGAGCTTCTCATGTCTTAAGCTTTGGAAACTAGGTAATATAATTATGCTTTCCTTGCAAATCCTAGTGTTGTCATCTAACACCAAAAAGGGGAAGATTGAAAGGACATTTCTTAATCCCTTGTGTTTTGTGTGTTAGGCAACAACACTAGTGATGATTTAATATGTGAATCAAGTGATGCAGGTTTTAGGTGGTTAAAACATCTGTGCATCGAATCCAAAAAGGAAGTTGAAAATAGCTTGTATTGTTGCTGAAGATAGGGAATCGGATTATCCGATCAAGGCTGATTCGGATTATCCGATTCTGAAGAATTGCTCAAATTCGGCTAAGGACTTTAAAAGCAATGTGTACTGGAGTTTTTTCGGATTATCCGATCAAGGCTGATTCGGATTATCCGATTCTGAAGAATTGCTCGAATTCGGCTAAGGACTTTAAAAGCAATACATACTGGAATTTTTCGGATTATCTGATTAAGGTTGATTCGGATTATCCGATGCTCAAGAATTGCTCGAATTCGGCTGAGGACTACAAGCAACCAAGTTTTGTGACATACTGGAGTTTTTCGGAATATCCGATACTTGTTGAATCGGATTATCCGGTGCTCACTTGTATCGGATTATCCGATTCACCTGTCGGCAAACGGCTACATTTCTGGGAGGGGTTTATAAACCCCTCCACCTACCTCCAGCAGCTCAGCTCGCCCAAAATATCTGCACCTCCATTGTTGCAAGCTCAAAACTACAAGATCTCGCAATCCCTCCACCCAAACTCGTTGATACTTGGAGGATTGAAGGAGAAGGCCCGGATCTACATCTTCACCAAGCCGTTTTTCATTTTTCCCCTCGTTTACTTGAGGGCCCCTTTTGCTAGGTGTCGGGGGAATACTTAACCCGCGACTCATCAAGAGGAGTGCGACTCATTATGGAGCCGCGCCCGCACCATTAACGGGCTTGTGCTAAGATGGGCCGGTGCCAAGGATGTCGCAAGAAAGATCTAGAAGATTGGAGATGACTTAACTTGGACGACACGAAGATATGTAGTCTCCTAGAAGGACTCCGGTCGACACTTTCCTAAGGGAATAGACTTTCCTTGTAACCTAGCGAGCCTCCGTGCATATAAGGAGGACTCGCAGGATGTAGAAGGGATCGAATCGAATCCAAGCCCTATTCCCTAGAACATACGACGACTCGATACCTCGATCGCCGGCGACTCGATACCTTGATCGCCAACGCTTGTAACACCATATTCATATCAATTCGAATCTAGGATAGGCAGGAAGTAGGTCTTTACCTCACATTGAGGGGCCGAACCTGGGTAAACATTGTCTTCCTCGTGCCCTGTGATCTTAAGCTCGGAGACGCTCGACTCGCACAACCCCACGTCCACGAAGTCATCACAATGACATCTGCCGAGATTACCTCACGACAGTTGGCGCCCACCGTGGGGCAAGCGGTCAAAAGCGTCACGTTCCGCGCCGGATCAATCA
This sequence comes from Poa pratensis, assembly GCA_947311845.1. NCBI lineage: Eukaryota > Viridiplantae > Streptophyta > Magnoliopsida > Poales > Poaceae > Poa > Poa pratensis. Next base: position 26,143,079 of record CAMZMU010000097.1, on the reverse strand, counting down.
AGGGAGTCAAAGATCTCGTCACCGGACAGATCAGGATGGTCGACGGCGTGCCTCTGATCGATGATTCAGATTGGGGGCCGGAGGCTGATTACTTGGATACAGGCCACGTCCTCCCGTTCGGGTCCACCCACGTCTTCATCGGCTTCATCAGCAGCGGATCTGCGAGTCCGCAACCTGGCGGCGACTCATAAGAAGGGGTCGCTGTGACCATCGAAGAAGAAGATTCAACAAACAAACAACCGCATCTTGAAGAAGAGGAAGCCCAATCAATTGAGTATGTGCTTGAAGAAAGATTGGGCGGAAATCACGAAGCGAACAGCTCGCCCTCCTGTGGAGATCAGCGCACAGAAGGCATCTATGCAACGGTGGAAGCTGGAGAAAGGTTAGGCATGCCACCAGGCAGCTGGACCGCTCCGCCACCTGAAGTCACAGAACCAGCCGCGCCAGGAGTCACGGCATCAGGATCGGCCGCACCAGGAGTCGCGGCATCAGGATCGGCCGCACCAGGAGCTGCGGCACCCGAATCAGCCGCGCCAGGAGTTGCGGCGCCAGGATCGCTCACCCCGAGAGCCGTGGCCTCAGAAGGAGTAGCAGGTGGTGCGGCTCAACCAATCGGCACCCTGCGGGGCCTGCTACCACGTCAATCATAGGACAAACACCATATGGCCCACTCTACACGCCCATAACGGCGGTAAACGCCGCGGCGAGGGTATCGGAGATTGAAGCCACAAGGATAGGACTCTACGACAAAGTCCAGAGGATAGTTGATGAGCGCGGAAGGCTTATGCGAGAGAATCAGCGGTTTCGCCAAGAGCAACAGCGACTCACGGCCGATGCGGCCCTTATGAAAGCACAACAAGGTGAAATCAATACCCAGCCTCATAGGCGCTATGAGAGCCGTCTGCAGCCAGGAGTGGCCACAGTAGATCCAATATCTTTGTTCCAATCACCACGGGAGGGATCAGCTGAGGCGGCACCTGCAAACAGAGCTGCGATCCCATCAGTCGCAGTCAACGCACCACGGGCAGGGGCGACTACATCAACAGTTGCCGCGCACCCGAGGTATCAGAAGTCGCGGTTCCTTCAGCCGCGGCCCCCATACTAACTTTCACTACGCAAAATCTACCTCGAGTCGCGGATACGCTGGGCTCAAGAGCGGTAGTCCAAGCAAATGACAGGATAATGATGCCACCACCACCGATGCCCGCGGTGTTTTCACGGCCACAACCAGTGCAGCCGCCCAGATTCCATACGCCTCAAGGACACTATGTCAACCCGGTGGACAACGTTTATGCGGCCACCCATATCTTGTCCAGGCTCATACCAGTGGGAAACACACCCATGGATAGGGAAGCGCGGCGTGCACTAGAGATGTTAAGCACAGTGGTAGTCCAGCAAGCCAACATGTCTGAACATGCGGGGCGACTACATTCAACGCCCTACAACAGCTGAGCTACGGCAGAAAGAAGCGTCCACTCCGAGCCGCCGCAAGCTGCGGCTTCAAGTTCAGCCCGGCGCCAAAGAGAAAGAGACCAACCAGTAGTACCAGAGCAGCCCCCACAAGCCCAACCAGTCGTTGCCAGAATAGAAGCACCGCAACACCAGGCGGGGACCAATGTACCTGGAAGGCCAATTCCATCTAACTTGTCCACGCGACTTAAGGGGCCAGTATGTTTTAGCGAGCGGGTCAGATCTGAGCCGTTCCCAGCAGATTTTAAAGGGCTTCGTAAGGTCGCAAATTACAACGCCAGCATGGATCCCACTACCTGGTTGAACAATTATGAGATGGGCATGAGCATCCTCAACGCCTCTGAAGAAATATGCGCCCGATACTTGAATATGATGTTGGAAGGCGCTGCTCATATTTGGTTCCAGAACCTACCGCCCAACTCTATAAATTTCTGGGATGAGATGAAGGAAGCTTTTATCCAGAACTTTCAAGGGACCTGCAAGCGTCTCTGCAGCATAGAAGACCTAGAGCGTTGTGTACAAAAAGAAGGCGAATCAAGTCGCCATTGGATGAGAAGGGTGGCAGAAATCATACACTCTTCAGATAGCATCCTAGCCAGCTCAGCTGTCCTAGTCATGGAGAAGAACTGCAGGTTCGAGCCGCTGATACATAAGCTTGGCCGCATGAAAGACAAAGTTAAAAGTCTCAGCGAAGTTATGGCTACGGCTAACAAGTATGCGAGTTCAGATAAGACCAAGGATGCATCAGATGGAGAGGAGGATGAAGCCGCAGGGAAAGTGAAAAAGAGTAACAATAAAACTCACCAGCAGACCCACAACAACAACACCGCGAGTCAAAATAAGCGCAAGAATGAGGAAGGGAATTCTGGTTTAGTCGCAAACACCAGTACCCGCTTCAAAGGCAACAATGGCAGAGGACGCAACTCTCGCCCCATAAATCTTGAAGAAGTCTTCAACCGCCCTTGCGATATTCATATTGGAAAGGAAGGACAGCCACCCAACCATACCAAAGCTCAATGCTATCATTACATGAAGTGGAAAGAAGGAACTACACTAAATGGGAACAATGGCAACCAGGCCAACGGAGGAGGCGATCAAAGCGGAGGAAATAGCAATGTTGCACCCAACCCACCAGCGGATCAGCCGCAATTCCCTAAGCAGCTTGGACAATACCACACCATTGTGGTTAACACATCAAAAAGAGAACAAAAGCTGAAACGACGCAATCAGGTCATCAATGCAGTAGTGCCAGCCGTCCCCCAATGGCTCAAGTGGTCAGAACAACCCATTGTTTGGAGCAAGGATGATCATCCCGAAGAGATCAACGAAGCAGGAAAGCTCGCGTTGGTGGTTGCACCCCAAGTTGCAGGCTATAAGCTCAGCAAAGTACTAATGGATGGAGGTAGCAGCATCAATATATTATACTACGAGACCTTCAAAAGGATACACCTGCAGGAGAAGTCATTACACCCATCTAGGACATCGTTCCATGGAGTAGTACCTGGGATATCGGCACAGCCGCTGTGACGAGGTTATACCTTCGGGTCCCCTATTATTGGTATACCTGGTGCAGCCCAGACGAAGGCCCACCTGGCGGCCCAGCAATTACTTCAAGCACAAGTAAAGGACTCCAAGACGTAGTCTACTAGGACTCTTGTAAACCCTACCTGGCTCCCTTTATAAAGCCAGGCAGGATCACCCGCATAGGGGGGAGGAGACTAGATCCACAACTCGCATAGGCATAACGAGACCACGTCTCACCATATCGCCATTACGGCCACCATGTAACCTGATATATCATCATAATCAGACAAGTAGGAGTAGGTCTTTACCTCACAATGAGGGGCCGAACCTGGGTAAATCCTTGCTTATCAGCCGTCCGATACTACCAGCGCGCACATCTCCTCCCTCAAAATCTACCTGGGTACTCGACCCTGGGATTGCCGTGGGCGTACCATGTCAATTGGCGCCGTCTGTGGGAAGAACGCGTGCTGGATCGCGGTTTCGGCGGCTCCATCATCTTCATCAACAAATTTTCATAGACAAAAACGACCAGATCGCATCTAGCGGCAGCGTTCCGTACATTGCAGATCCAACGCGGGATCCAATCTACATGAACAACTGCGACGGCGGCGACGCTCCGTGTGCAGAACCTACGATCCAATCGGATCTTCGAGTCAAACAAAACGGCGGCGGTGACCTCCACAATCTAACCTCTTCGACCAGCCGGGCACATGGTTGCATGCATGCGCATGCTGCATGCATGGATCGATCAGCTAGTTTCGTTGACTAGCTCATCAATCTCTATCTCCGTTTTACTGATTTAAATATTATACTCTATATCATGTGCTAATTGCTCTACTTCATTACGTGAGCAAAAGATCAGATAGAAACCCCATGGCGCCCGCGACGCCACCCGGAATCACGACTCACCTGGAAGCTGCCATCCTACGCAAGTTCGCCGAGTTGCTGCGCTGCGGAAATTTCCTCTTCCCGGAAGTTGATTCCGATTCGACTGCATCGCTCGTAGGTCCGATTTAGATCGCTTTGGCATCGACTGGTAGGCCTCGTCGACCGACGCCGTCCGAACCAAAGTCGACAGGCCAGAAACTGCACAATCGCCAGCAACAGCAGAAGAACCTCGTGCATGCTAGCATGGATTGCGCGGCAAGGACGGCCATCCAAGCCACATAAACCACACGCGACCCTCCCGACGACCAAGACGCGTGTCCGAGCTCAAGCCAGGACGAGATGCAAAGGCAGCCCATGCAGCAGTTGCCGAGGATCCGATGCATACGAGCATACCTCAACTACGGGCTCACTGTGCGCAAACCTCGACTTCCTCAACAGTCACGTCATCGGCAAAACAACTCCTCGAGTTCAACATTGGCAAAATCCTGTCGCTGGATCAAATCGAGAAGGTGGCCCGCGAGCATTGCCCCTGCGCGCCCGCACCTTCGGATCACGACGATCGGCACACGCCAGCATGGAGACTGAACAGAACAGCGGCGGCGGCGATCCAATATGCCAGTCGCCGCCTCGGAGAAGCTACATCGGACGATCAAAGCCCTGTGCAATACAACAAAGCGTATTTGCATACGTACATGACAAGCAAATCCACATGCATGGATCGGATCATTAATCTCTCTTTTGCACACGATTTCTTTAATATTTTTCCTGACTAATATTTCTTCTACACAAATGCATGGTACGATCGGAGCATCACACTCGCCGCGGATCAGCGCCTCAGAGCTCAACGACAACAAATCCCCTCCCGACGATCAAGGCGCATCTGAGAGCAGCAGATCGCATCAAAGGCAAGACATGACGTTCGCGCGTGGGGTCCTAGGATCTGAGTCTCAACTCGCCAAAGCCTAGGTCACAACAGCGCTGTGGCGTCCTGCAAATTCGAGTCACGACTCGGCAAAAGCCTGCCAGCGCAGCGGCGATTCCTGTGGAAGACGAAAATTAAAGCACATGCACCTGATCGGCAAACTCAAGAAAAGGAGATCATCACTCAAATCACATGCATGCATGGATTTTGCGGCCACAGTGTTAATCGCATGCAATTAAGGCAAATCAACCTGCACTAGACGATCAAAGCTGAAGACAAGAAGAAACAGCACCTACGCACGAGCGCTCTCCGGCCGGCCGACGCAACGAGCAGACGAGTCAGCGTACTACCTGGCGACTTGGCGATGCTCGGCGGCACGACGCATTGGCTTCGGTCGTGCACACCCGATGGACCGGCGAGTCGACAAATCGGAAGTGCGACCGGCAGCCTCTATCGACATCGACCACACCCCTACTGCGGGCAAACTTCAACTCACTCGACATCATCGATCGCACGGCGATGATCAGCACCGACAGTACCGGCATAAAGAGCCCGCTCCCTAGAAGGGCACATGAAACCCTCGGGGGCTGGCACTCGATATCAACAACGACATTAGCGTCGACTGCACGTACCCGACAGACCGGCGACTCAGGGCGGCGACGGTGCTGCACACATCTTCATCGACTTCGACTCTGACACAAGAGGGCTGGCAGCCTCGCCTTCATCGACCCCACCACATACCCTCGGGGGCTGGCGCTACGTCAACAAAAAGCAACTTCATCGCTGCACCCGATAGGCGATCCGAGTGCCTTCATCGACTATAATTCGCCGTCTCCGGACTGCCACGTCGACACCCTATGCCTTCATCGACTTCGCCTCCAACACTCGGGGCTGGCGGCCTCGCATTCATCTACTCCGCCTCCGACGCTCGGGGGCTGGCGCTTCATCATCAACGACAAAACAACGTATTCGTCGCTCCACACGATAAGACGACTTCAGCATCTTAAACAACTCCGCCGCGTCGACTCCGGTCCGCTACGTTGACCTCTTCGCCGCACAACTCCGCCGCGTCGACTCCGATCCGCTGCCTTGAACTCTTCGCCGCACAACTCCGCCGCGTCGACTCTGGTCCGCTGCGTCGACTCACATCGCCGTACAGCTCCGCTACGTCGACTCCGGTCCGCTGCGTCGACCTCTTCGCCGCACAATACCGCCGCGTCGACTCCGGTCCGCCGCGTGGATTTCTTCGTCGCACAACTCCGCCGCGTCGACGCTGGTCCGCCGCGTCGAGTCCCTCAGTCGCAAAATTCCGCCGCGTCGACGCTGGTCCGCCGCATCGAGTCCCTCAGTCGCAAAGCTCCGCCGCGTCGACTCCGGTCCGCCGAGTCGAGTCCCTTCGCCGCACAACTCCGCCGCGTCGACGCTGGTCCGCCGCGTCGATCCCTTTGTCGCACAACTCCGCCGCGTCGACTCCGGTTCGCCGCGTCGATTCCCCGCGTAGCACCACTCCGCCGTGTCGACTTTGGTCCGCCGCGTCGATTTCTTCCGACTAAACACTGCAAAACGTGGCCACACCCGATGCTCGGGGGCTGCGCTACAAAGGACGTAGCAAATTCACCTTGGCCGCACCTGATACTTTATCGGGTGTCGCCCCGCACAAGCCCAAACTTCGCAAAACCTTGGCAGCACTCGAACACTCGGGGGCTGCGCCGCACAGGTCCCAACTCGCAAAGCCTTGGCCGCACTCGAACACTCGGGGGCTGCGCCGCACAGGTCCCAACTCGCAAAGCCTTGGCCGCATCCGAAGACTCCGGGGCTGCGCTGTGCAGGTTAGCTACCTGAAAAAGCCTCAGCCGCACTCGACAATCAGGAGGGCACTCGCCATTGGCTCGAGTGCTGCGCACCCAGCAAATATCTACGCCAGCAGACGCAAAGATTGGAGCACTCACAAAATACCCGACAACAGCAAAATGAAGGCAAATTGAGCCTTCGCCCAACTACAAATAGTTGCACCTAGCCTCGGGGCTACTCCCATCGGGAGCGCTGCCGCGCACCCGATAGACATTACGAGCAAAATCAGTCAATCGCTACACACAAGAGCAGTCGAACGACCATTCGACTGAGCTACTTAGCCTCATACATATTTCATCCACAAATCCCCGAGATTGCGTCCGCCGCATGTATAACTCGGATGCTGCACGCACGGTGCAAAGGTAAGACCCGTCGATCCGTCGAGCTGGGCCGGGGCCCGCTCCTACAGCGTTTGACCTGCAACTTTTTGTGTCAACAGACATGAAGAAAATCCTGACGGACGCGTTAGGTCGCAAAGTTATGCTGCAGGTCGGCTCAGTAAGACCTCCACGGCCTGAGTCGAACCTGACCAGCTTGTTCCGGGTTCGAGTCCGGGGACTCGAGCTTGATGTAGGCTAGTAAGGTTTTGCCCAAAAGTGCAGTTAACTGGTCCCGATCCGTCGAGCGTACCAGGCCTACTATGCCATAATCCCTAGGCAAAATAAACAAAGCATTGATCGACGTGTTTTCCGACTGAGCATGCACAATTGAGACAATCTCGAATCAAAAATACATAGCAAAGTTCACGCAAAACATCAGTCGACGTATTACCGACTCAGCAAGCACAATCGAGACAATCTCGACTCAAAATATACATAGCAAAATGAGCAAAGAATCAGACAGTAACATACACCTGCAGATGAGTCCCTGCCCGATTCTTCGAATCGACCAGGCACTCGGGGGCTACTCTCATCGGGAGCGCTGCCGCGCACCCGATGAATTACCAAGTCAAAAGTACCAGAAAACGCAGCAATGGCGTGAAGACTAAGCCCAAGTTGAGAACATCCTTGGACAGCTCAAATTTCATTGATTACTCCCATCGGGAGCGCATTCGCCATCGGCTCGAGTGCTACGCAATTTTTAAAGTCGGGTTCTCTATAGCCCGCACGGATTTATCAAAAGTCGAGTTCTCTATAGCCCGCACAGATTTATCAAAGTCGGGTTCTCTATAGCCCGCACGGATTTATCAAAGTCGGGTTCTCTATAGCCCGCACGGATTTATCAAAAGTCGGATTCTCTACAGCCTGCACTGGATTTTTCAAAGTCGGGTTCTCTATAGCCCGCGTCGGATTTCTCAAAGTTGGGTTCTCTACAGCCCGCACTGGATTTCTCAAAGTCGGTCTCTCTATAGATCGCATCGAATTTATTATTATTGGATTTCTTACACTGGATTTCTCAAAATTGGTCTCTCTATAGATCGCATCGGATTTATTATTATTGGATTTCATACACATACACTGGATTTCTCATAAATGATTCAACTCACGAAGAATGGATAATACAGTCATCACATGGTCATCAACACACCCGACGAATCAACTACGCCTACTCGACATACTGTTTTGAGTCTCTGCCCGATACTTCGAATCGACCAGACACTCGGGCGCTACTGACAAGGTTATACCCTTCGGGTCCCCTATTATTGGTATACCTGGTGCAGCCCAGACGAAGCCCCACCTGGCGGCCCAGCAATTACTTCAAGCACAAGTAAAGGACTCCAACACGTAGTCTACTAGGACTCTTGTAAACCCTACCTGGCTCCCTTTATAAAGCCAGGCAGGGGCACCCGCATAGGGGGGAGGAGACTAGATCCACAACTCGCATAGGCATAATGAGACCACGTCTCACCATATCGCCATTACGGCCACCATGTAACCTGATATATCATCATAATCAGACAAGCAGGAGTAGGTCTTTACCTCACAATGAGGGGCCGAACCTGGGTAAATCCTTACTTGTCAGCCGTCCGATACTACCAGCGTGCACATCTCCTCCCTCAAAATCTACCTGGGGTACTCGACCCTGGGATTGCCGTGGGCGTACCACGTCACGCTGGGACGGATAAACCTGGAGGTAGCCTTTGGAACACAGAGCAACTTCCGCAGCGAATACATCTGGTTCGAAGTAGTGGACTTCCAGAGTCCATATCACGCACTATTTGGCAGAGCCGCCTTTGCGAGGTTCATGGCGAGACCCTGTTATGTCTACCTCAAACTCAAGATGCCTGGCCCACGTGGACTAATCACTATTGATGGCGACCGGCAAATAGCAATGGAATGCGAAGAAGGGGACAGAGCCATGGCAAGGGCCGCGTGCGTCGCGGAGGGACTCGCGGTAGACGAACCCCAACAAAACTTTGACGACATTGTTGAAGCAAAGAGACACCTGCCAGACCTGCGGATCAAGCTAACAGCCAACAGAGAGGCTAGAAAAGCTAAGGTTGTGGAGCAGCAGAAAAAGAAGGGCAATTAATCGCCCTCAGCACGACTCCTCATGAGTCGCGCCCAACCATAAACCGCACATTGCGACTCAAAATTCAGGCCACTCAGGATCTCTGTATCATCCCAGCTAATCAGAGCTATCGTCACAGCTATTGCAGCTGCCTATCATATTCACAGCTAACTAGAGTTGGTTATCATCCAAAGCTAATTAGAGCTCGTCACGACTATTTGCAGCCGCTAAATAGCAAAATCGCCGCTTACGTGCGACAAATGTATCATACATTGTATCAAAAATCGACCGCCGCCTACGTGCGGTCGTACCATGATTATGAAATAAAGCCGGCACCTCTGCAATGCGGATGGTTGTCGTTTCCCCTCAAACTACCAATTGAGTCACTGACTCTTTTATTTCATTTATCATTTGGTTCCTTGGGGGCTTTGATGCTTTATGAGCTCGGCTTGTAACCTTGGAATCGCCAAATCAGTGGCATTTTTTCTTGATTATACTCAGTTTTAGCTCGGATGCGACTCGCACTATGTGACCAAAGTACCAGCGTGTGGCGTCAATCGAGTCTGAATGCCTATCACGGACGTTCTCGACCCTGAACACAAATTTTGCTTGGGAAATACTGAGCCACGCGAGGGCCTGACTAAAATTTCTGAGACAAATCAAAAGGACCCGCCTACGTGGTCATAATAAACTGTACTAATCAAAGTACCAACAAACTAATCATTGTATCAGAATAACACAAACCCAAAAAATTATTACAAGCCACTCAGGGCTGAATGATAACTATCATGTTTTTTATGACGGCTTTTTTGCAGCCTTCTGCTTGCGAGAGGAAGGCATTGGCGGCTTACCCGCAGACACACCCGCTGCGGCACCACCGCTAGAGGTAACAACACCTGGTGGAGAACTTGTACCTGGAGAAGGGTCCACCCCGGCAGAGGCTGTAGGCAACCTTTCAAATTTCTTGCCACCAGGATGATATTTCCCCTGGTAAGCCGCAAGGTCAACTCCATCAACAAGTTGGGTGCCAAAGCCGCGCATGCTCTTCCAGGTCGATAGGTACTCATCTGCAGGGAAGTCCGTGCCGTCAGATCTCTTTTGCGGCCTGCCCTGAGATACCTTGGCAGCGTCAAAGTTCGGATAATAAGTCTTGGCGAGTGCAAGAACATGGGTCGCCCCAGCGTGAGCCGAGGATTCCTTCCAGTCAATGAAATAATGCGCTGCCTTGGACAGCCTCTTCAGTAAACCATCACCAGTAGATGGGACAGGCTTGGAAGGCAGAAGACAGGCAGGCATCTCCTTCAGAACCTCAAAGGATTTCCTCGTATACTCGCGAATGTGATTGAGCTGCTCTTGTGTGCGCCCCAAAGTCAGAGGAGAATCCTTGCCTGCCAAGCAATAGGACGGCATTAGAGGACACGATGCTTATACACATGATGCAAAACATGTAGTCAAGTAAGAATTACCAGAGAGCTCTTGGGTCATAATGGTTATAAGCCCATGGACAAGGTCAGCAGAGTCAGAAACCTTTTTAAGCTTCCCGGTCCGCTTGGCAAGATCCTTCTCAAGTTGATCGATTTGACCAAGTTTCAGGCATACTTGCTCGTTCACCTCAGCAATGGCATCCTTTTGAGCACGGATCTGCTGCTCTTGTTCTCCAATTCTTTTTTGGGCTTTACCCTCAACATTTTTAAGTCGCAGCTCGGCAGACTTGGCCTGCTCGGACAGCGCGTAATTTTGGTCAGAGAGGGTACTGATCCTCTGATCTTTCTTCTTCAAATCATCCTCATGTTGAGAAAGGAGGCTTTGAAGTCTTTCAACTTCAGCAGGAGCTTGATGGATCTACAGCTTTAATGCCCTATTCTTGTCCAGAGCGGTCTGCAGTTCATCCTGCGAATTGTACAACACACAGTAATGCAAAGATACAACACAGTTAGCATAAGGATCAAGCCTTCACTTTTTTATAAGCAAAGCCTTGACCTTGGGGGCTAGCAATATATCTGACAAGATGGAAATTATTACCTTGTAAGCTTTGGACAGATGAAGCAGTGCCTCTCGCAGTTCAGCTGAGTGCTTGTCATTGGCAGCTAGAATGGTTTGTGATAGGTGACCTGTACGGCTGCTGGAAGACAAGGGAATAACCCCTCTATGTGGCACAAGCTGCGCCTGATGGCACTCAGGCTCAGACACCAATGGTTTTGACGGAGATTCTGGGAGGTCCTTAGTGGACTGGTTAGTGACATCCTCAATATGAAGGCAAGTCTCCTTTATGTTCCGAGCGGCCGCGTTCACGGTACCATCCTCTAAAGCTACCTCAGGAGCGGCATCAGCAGGAGGTGTGTGGGAAGGCACATCATCAGTGGTGGCCACACCCTCCTTCGCAACAATCGTGTTAGAAGCCTTAATGGGCTCCAAAGGTGTAGGAGAGGGCTCAGTACTAGCCTCGGCGACAGAAGTGAGAGTAGCCACATCATCATCATCAATTTTGGACCTGTGATAAGCCAAGCAAAAGCTTAAAGAGCAAGGAAAGGATAGCACGAATAGTCAAATCAAATGACAAAGAGAGCTTACACTTGTGTTGTCCAAATATTTAAAGGAAGGTTGTCGCTCGAAGGAGACGACAAAGCCTGAAGCCCGGAGTCTACAAGATGTTCACGAGATTAGTGTCAGTAACTGCAAAGGGAATAATAATAAAAGCTCAGGCGAGCTGAATCACCAGAAGTGATGCCCATGTCGTCATCCGCGGAAGAAGTGGCCCTAAACATGCGCTTGGGCCCAGAGGAAGTCGCAGACGACTTGCGGCGTTTGATGATCTCAGGGTTCTCAACACCCTTAATCTCTGGCTCCTCGCAGGACAGCCTTTTCGAGGCTCGCCGAGGAGTGGGTTCAGCGACGAAAGGATTGACAGCCATTAAAGGGCTCTCGTCCTCCTCCAGTTCAGTTGAGTCGCCATCCGAGTCCGTGGAGGCAACAAAAGGGATGTTAACATCATCACTGCCCTCTAAGTCAGGCAGTAACTTTCTTTTTGGGGCACGCTTCACAGAAGCAGCGCTCGGGACTGCCTGGGGAGACGTCCAGTGACTCTCATCAGCCTAGTGCAGATACAGGTAATGATTATTCAAAGAAAGTAAAAGAAAGTCAAGGCAGGATTTGAAGATATTACAATAAGAGGAAAGTTACCTCGAAAGGCCTGTTCTTCGCGCTAAAAGGGGGAAGGCCGACCTTGTCGAAGAAGACATTCTTCTCCTCAGTTACATGGCAGATATAATCCACCCATTCTTCTGGTTTCCAATCTTCGGCGGCTATGCGATCCACGTCTCCGGGAAGACCAGAATATTCTATGAAGAGTTGCTTTCGAAGGCTCACAGGCTGGATTCTCCATTTAGTCCAGCAGGAAATAAGGTCAAGGCTAGTTAAGCCGCGACTAACCAGGACGTGGACATTCCCCAACATCTCAGTCACAAAAGACATGGCGGATGGCCGGGGCTTGGCTTTCAGCAGGTCAGAGGGCACGAAGGCTGTGTTAGACCAAGGAGGAAGACGAGTTTCGCCTTCCGGAGATGTATCTTGGCAGTAGAAGAAGGATTTCTGCCAATCTCTGGCTCTGTTGGCCAAAGCTAACCTAGGAAGAACGGAGTTTTTGTGGCGCTGCAAGGCAATGGCGCCGCACTGAACGTATTCACCTCCCTTGGTTTCTAATTGGCTATTGCAACTGAAGGATGTGAGCCACAGATCGATGCTAGGGCTTGTATTAAGATAGTCCTCGCAGAGGACATGGAAGCCGCTCACCTGGAGCACGGAGTTGGGGTCGATGTCGTGAAGACGCAGTCCAAGATGCTTCAGGAGGTTTTGAAAAAAGAGCGAGCCGGGTGGCGTGAACCCGCGATCTACGTGTTCTACGAATATTACCAGCTCGTTGGGTTGGGGGCTTGGCATCATTTCATCGCTAGGCGCCCGCCAATGGCATTCCTCCTTCAGTGGGAGGAAACCTTGAGCGGCCAGCTTTTGGAGATGATCCTCAGTCACCCAAGACCTGTCCCAGTTGCAGGTGATCTTCCGTGAGGTTTTCTCCTCCATATGCTCCTTCCCGGACAGCTTCCCCTTCGGTGCCATGGAATTCCAGTCAAAGGAACGAGGGATTGCATCTGGAGCAGGAAGAAGAGAGAAAGGCGGCGCAATTGGGAAGAGTGAAGGATTAACCCTGACCTAAGGTCGCTGCTGAGCTTATAAACAGAGAGCCCCGAAATTAAAGGAACAGATTGCGCCTACAGTGCCGAAGAAATCGGTGATTCAGTGATTGGGGAATATTCTATTGGCCGGCTCAAGAGTGGCCTAAGAATGTGGCGGCTTAAAAAGTCAACAGGTATTGAAGATGAAGTTCAACCAGGACAGTTCAACGTTGCGACTCAACGGTGAAAGAAGCAAAGTTCATACACAGTGGAAGGAGCGCGAGCTTATGAAGTCCAAGTTGACCTTGGGGGCTAATGTCGGGGGAATACTTAACCCGCGACTCATCAAGAGGAGTGTGACTCATTATGGAGCCGCGCCCGCACCGTTAACAGGCTTGTACTAAGATGGGCCGGTGCCAAGGATGTCGCAAGAAAGATCTAGAAGATTGGAGATGACTTAACTTGGACGACACGAAGATATGTAGTCTCCTAGAAGGACTCCGGTCGACACTTTCCTAAGGGAATAGACTTTCCTTGTAACCTAGCGAGCCTCCGTGCATATAAGGAGCACTCGCAGGATGTAGAAGGGATCGAATCGAATCCAAGCCCTAAACCCTAGATCATACGGCGACTCGATACCTCGATCGCCGGCGACTCGATACCTCGATCACCAACCCTTGTAACACCATATTAATATCAATTCCAATCTAGGATAGGCAGGAAGTAGGTCTTTACCTCACATTGAGGGGCCGAACCTGGTAAACATTGTCTTCCTCCTGCCCTGTGATCTTAAGCTCGGAGACGCTCGACTCGCATAACCCCACGTCCACGAAGTCATCACAATGACATATGCCGAGATTACCCCACGACACTAGGGTTTCCATTGGGAAAACCTAGCTTCTTGTTGATCTCACTTATTGTCTTTGTGACAGATTGTAGCTGTTAGGGAGCCCCCAATCCAGTTGTGGGTTGTGCCCCGGATCGTTGTTGTAAAGGCTCCGGACTCCGCCTTGAAGGTTTCCGATAGTTGAAGGTGAACCAAACCTTTGTGGTGCGGTTCATCGGAGAAGAAGGTGAAACCTTTGTGGCTGTTGAACCATTGTGTTGGTTCACACCTCTCCAACGAGACGTACTCCCCTAAAAAGGAGGAACTCGGGATTACATATGTGTCTCCGTGTGCTTTCACTTTGGTTACCTCTATCCTTGTTTACCGTCTTTACTTCGTGTATCTTGCTTAGTTGCTAGCTTGTCATATAGGAAAATTCACCGTAGTTGCATATCTAGAGAATTTACCTTTTGTGTCAAGCCTAATTTGAAAAAGTACTAAAATTGAATTAGCACCTATTCACCCCCCCTCTAGGTGTCATACGATCCTTTCAAGTTGCAGCTACTACAACTGGCATAGTGCCTACCAGTCATTCACGTTGCATGCCATGTATCCATGCTTGTTTCGTCGGGTTATCGGGTCCTGAATCACTTAGCGCCAATCAAGGGATTATTGGGCTTAGTGGGAGCATATCTTAGATTCAATTTAATTGAGTTAAAGTAGTGCATTAAAATTAGTAATAAACTAAAAGTCTGATAAACTTGTTTTGTTGTAGAAAATGGATCCCGTTGAGAATGTGCATGAAGATGAGTTGTTAGGAAAATTGACTGCGGAAAGCGTGATCTTTGCTGATTGGCTTCATGGGCTGAGAGAAAATCTCAGGAGACGCAAGTTAGAGCATGTGCTGGACACTCCTGTTCCAGAGTTAGAAGATGACTATTCTCCTATGGAGGAAGATGAGTATCAAGTGAGTTTGGTTATGCTAGACAGGATAAGTCCCGAGCTTAGCGACAGTTATCCATACTATCGCCCCTTCCGTCTCATGGAAGCTTTGAAAGCTCAGTTCTTATACCAGTTGTGTCATGCTAACTACAAATTCAATGGGGAACTTAGATCGTGCAAACTAACGAGCGGAGGCTCGATGAGGGAGCACAAGGTTAAGTTCTGCAAGATACTCAGGAAGCTTGAGGATATTGGGCAACCAGTTCCAGAAAATCAAGCGGTTGACACACTTCTGAGATCACTACCATCATACTACTATGCTTTTGTGGCATGTTATGAATTGATGGGTGTGAAGAAGACGGTCAAGGAAGTCTTCGAAATGCTCTTGTCAGCTGAGTTGGATATCTATGTGCATCATTTGATGACAGCATCCCTTGCAAGACCAGTGGCAAGTCCACAAAAGGTATAAGAGTTATACACAAGTTATTGACATATTCTCGGCTCGAATATATTTTGGTATTTAATACTAAATCATGTTGCATGATCGCAGTATGAAAAGGAAAAGAGGCAAGAGATTCAGGAAGAAGTGGAGGAAGTGGGGAAGAAGGCACTTAAGGCGCCATGATCACCACTATGTCTACAATCCAAGTCAATGAAGAAGATTTACACTAGGACTTTAAATAAGAGTTATTTTCAGTTCGATCATTTTGTAATGAATATTTTATATTCTGGAACAAGTTTGTGTTCGAATAATAAAGTATGTGTGGGAATTCCAATTATTGTGAATTCGGTTTTAATCTTCTTTATTGTAATATGTCATTAAGTTTTGTTAAGTCTTTATTTTTTGATTCAAGATATTACTTAAAGTTTTGAGTAATAATTAAGTTGGTTTAATCTTTAATTTGGAGTTATACTTTTCGTTGGTTCTCTTTGAGACTCTTAAAGTTATCTCTAAAATTAAATTGATAAAACTGAAATCACAAAAGTGCTAGACACTTAGAGAAATTCGAAATTCATAAAGTGCTAGGCATTTAATGAAAATCGAAATCCACAAAATGCTGGGCATTTGGTAGATTCGAAATTGGCAAAGTGCTAGGCACTAGTAGATTTCGAAATTTACATAAAGGAGTGGAATCTACCCATTAATTCAATTCTATTGAAGATTTAATATGATGCTTCATATTAATGAAATAGAGTTAATGAAATTATTGAAGATGCAATATTTCATATAATTCAGTGGGAGAGTGTGAGAATCAAAATAAAGGAATCAAAGGTATTTGATGAAGTTAAAAGGACTTAATAATTATTGTAACATTGTTGACGAAAGAAAGTTTTCTTAGTCAAATTACTCATGATGAATTTTGGTAATTCGAAATTATCATGGTAATAAAATCTTTTGCAAGATAAAGATTAAAAGGAAATGTTATAATAATTATGTCAAGAGGTCTTGTTCTGATGTGATGTGAAATAGAATTCCAAATTACCCACTAAAATAAATAGATTATTTTGTTTGTATCAGGGGACCTATATCAATTTTAACTTAGAGTTATTTTGATAGAAAGTTCCAAGTTTTTCGATTGTGAATCTAAGTATGGATTCGAATTGAATAAATGTTTTGCATAAAGGTAAAGTCCAAAGTATTATATTGGCAGTTGTTTTCCACACATAATTCTAAAAGCTTGTTGACTTTAGAATTGGAGAAAAGTGTCTTCTCATGAAGAGAGAGTGGAAATCAAAATACTAAATTAAGACTGGGAGTCTTTGGACAAGTGTTAGAATGAGAGGGTAACATGCAAATGTTTCCATATCATTACTTTGTCCAGGAATACATGTAGGTTATACATGATTCGAATTAAGTATTGTGATAATAGTCATGTGAGGAATTTAATGATTAAATCACCTAGTGGTTGAATTATTAAAATGTCCAGGAACATGATTAAAAGCAAAGCAATTACAAACAGAATAAGGAATACTCATAAATGACGGTATATGTCATAAAGGAGTCCAAGAAAAATTCATGTAGCTCCAAGATTTAATCTTGAGAGTAGTTTGGACGTGATGTGAAATCACTGGGCATGAATATTTCATAAAGAAAGGACAGATATGAATATTTAATATTCATAGAGCTAGTCTTGATTAAAATTGTTTTATCAAGGACGAATAAATGATAGTGAGAAGTTGTAAAACTTATCATATCAATTGCTGATGTTGTTATTGGACTAAAGTAGCAAAATTGATTGCTAAGAATAATTCATTTGGATTATGAGAATAATCTGATAATTATATTATGAGTGTTTGAAGTCGGTCATATAATGAGTAAGAATTTTATTCTTTTCATTATATAAATCGAAGGGACTTAAAAGTCAGTGGGAGCTGATATTATATTTGTTGAATAAGGCTAGGCCGAATTCAAAAATGTATATCTTGTGTAGATTTAAAAAGTTTTAAATAAAAGGTCGGAAAGTGTCTTATTAAGTTTTTCTATAGATAGAATTTAATAAACATGAGTATGAATGTGCTAAGTACAATTCTGAAAGGTAATTCGAATTGTGTCTTGAGTCAAAGAAATTTGATCAAGAATTCATAGCGTGATATTTGCAAGACACATTGACATTCGTAGTCAATGATGAGCGAATAGAGAGGAATAAGATCAAATCATATTTAATGTGATTTTGCTTATCTCATTGCTATATATAGTACATTAAGCCGGAAAGTTTCCAAAGTGCTAAATTTTATTTGGCCACCGGCAATTAAGAGAAATACTTGGTAAAAGTTTTCTCATAAAGGCAGTTAATTAAAAGTGTAATTGATCCTGAGGGTTTGGTAAAGGACCCAATAGTGATATTACAAAAGAATGACGACTTAGTAGATTTTGTAAAGCTTCAAATAGTGTATATAGAGAAGTTCCTCATATACGTATTTGTAGTGGAATTATGAAATCAGATCTTAATTGATTTAATCTGATAAATGCAATTTTCAATTGATAAATATTTGGTGTTTTGATTTTATCAAATCACTTGTATATTATGAGTGGATTCTACAACATAAATAGATTTTCTATAAAGGATAGTTGCATCATTGATGTGAGACGTCATGATAGCAAGTTATTGGATAAGTCATTGACTTGGTAAGGTTTCAATAGACGGTATGATAATATCATTCGGAGACGCTTGATATTATTAATACTACTACGGAACCGGATAGACCGATATCCAATTCCTAATATATCCGACTTACATTGTCAAGTTTGACATGTGAGGAGTTAAACAAGTTTATGTACTTTGATTGGATCAAAGTTTTGGACACAGTCTCAGAGCGCATGCGAAAGCGTGAGTGGCACCTTAGTTCCATTTGGTGTCATGTCATCATGCTAACTAGAATCATTATTGTTTCTAGTGCAAGTGGGAGACTGTTGGAGATATGCCCTAGAGACAATAATAATTTAGTTATTATTTATCTCCAAGTTTATTATTAATGTTTATATCTTTATGCTATAACTGTATTGGGCACTTGAATAAAATACAACGTGTTCAAGAGGAAAACCTCCAATACAGGTGTAGAGATACGAACAAGTAAAAGTGTTCCTAGTCTTGTCTCTAAGACTAGCCTATCTTGTTGTTTGATGATCATGTTTTCCTGATCATGGACTTTGTATAAGTCACACAACTATAGGAGTTTATTGTCGGAATGACAATAGTACTGAACCGACCCATTGTATGATCTTGCTAAGAGACTAATCGTCAACGATGAAGGTAGCAATTGATCATATGTTTTTTTCATTAGCTGTATTCCTTTGCTATGAGAATATCTGGTGACCGCTTATTCGACACTCATGCTTTGATTGTCACCTAACGTCCGGCCGTAACTGGGGACCATAACGGTGACTTTTGGGCGTGAACTAGAATAATGTATTGGAACAGAGATTATTCAAGAATGGCACTTACTCCTCCAGACGATGGAGAGATACATCCTCTAGGCCATCTCAGTATTTTATTGTCACCCAATCGTCTGGCCAGACACAGCGTGATTAATCACGGGACAATATAAATACGGAATGAGAAAAGAGAATGATATTGGTACGAGAATAATATGTGTTATGATCAAAGGGTTTGATCACACTAGAGCACATTGTCTCAATCTCGAGATATCATTGGTATCGTGTACGTAAGGGGATTAGCGTAATGAGTAACACACAGGTTCTGTCATTCACTCATGAACACACGGGAGCCAGTACGGCCGTCTAGGTCCCAATGCTGGTTATTGTCTGGTAAGTTCCCGGACATGTCTTTGTGTTTATTGAACCTTTGGGTCACACACTTAAGCTGTGAGTCAATCTTTTATTGAGAGAATAAAGTTGTAGTTTTGTGGTTATGAGAAGTGGTCGGAGTCCCTCCGATGTCACAGAACAACTCCGGAGTGATTCAGAGAAGTTCCGGTGAAGTTATCATGAGGGGAAATGATGCCGGTGTAGGGCAGAATTTCCTACGAGAGAAATATGGCGAACATGAAATGTTCTGGGATGCCGGGAAGTGTTTTCGACATCAGTGGATAGATTCGATGATTTTATCTATAGAGTATATTTGGTTCCGGAAGAGTTTCAGAGGTTTGCC
Source organism: Poa pratensis (assembly GCA_947311845.1). Classification (NCBI taxonomy): domain Eukaryota; kingdom Viridiplantae; phylum Streptophyta; class Magnoliopsida; order Poales; family Poaceae; genus Poa; species Poa pratensis. The sequence continues at coordinate 26,123,426 of CAMZMU010000097.1, read as the reverse complement.
ATGAAGAAGGGGAAGTGCCGGAGGAAGAAGGGGGGACCCCAGGGACCGAACCGCACCTGGTGCAGGTCGGCCGGCTGGGCCCCACCCTCCTGGCCGGCGCACCAACTCCTCGCCCTCTCTTTCCTTGTTTGATTTGGAGATTTAAAAGAGTCCGAATTGGAAAAGGAAAGAATAAAGGAAAACGGCAAAAAGATAAAAGGGAAGGGAGGGAGTCCTTGTTGGACAAGGACTCCTCTCCCAAACCGACTTGGGAGAGGGGCCGGCCTCCCTAGGGCCGATGCACCAAGGGGAGGGCTTTTCCCCTCCCCCAAGCACCTCCTCCCCTTGCTCCCCTTTATATACTCCACCCCCTCCCACAAGGAGAACAATCCAATTGACTTGCACAAGTTCCTCTCTCTAGATATTGTGCAATTAGACGAAGCTCTAATCTAGACGAAGCTCTAGTTAGACTTCGATCTAATCTCTCTCTAGTAGATCTCATGTGTTGACAATTAGACGTTTCTAATCCTCTCATATAGATCTAATCTAGTTGATTAGATCTACCACCTAAACTACGCCGAAAGGCTGTCTCTCTTCGTCGGTGCTAGTAGCTCTAGGCGGCGAACGTGCTCGGCGGGTTGGCGCGGTGTACGTGTGGATACTGTTAGAGCGGGGCTGCGCAAGTAATCCCTCGACGACGGACCGACAACAATCTCACCTCCCGGCGTGGACGTGAGATTCTTCATCAGGCTTCACCAACATCTACTTCGACAAACACAAGATCTTTCACAACGGTGTTTGTAAATATTCTAGATCTAGCATTATGGGGTGCAGCATATCTTCATAGAATAGATCTTGGCGGCAAGGTTACGGAAAATTTTAAAGTTTTACCCGCAACCCAATACAAATACATGTTGATCATTTACATGTTGTCTTGTTGGTCTGAACTCCTATTGAACAAATAAATGTACTTTCGATCCTTTGAAGACGTGGTTGCCGAGGAAACTGAAAATTGTTATTTGATACAATGTAGCTATAAATGTAAAATAAAAGTTAGTTTGCAATGCACACAATATATATTCAAATGTGAATAATATATCATGTCAGTAACTTTCCCTCACCTTATTTTTGCATGTGTCCCACTTGAAATGACACAATCAAACTTAGCGATATATCGTGACACCTTGAATCAATCTAATGATATAGTTTAGAAACGATGTTGGAGAGAAACTTGTGTTCTAGGTCTGCCACCCTTGAAGATGAGCTTGTAGTGCTCATGGATACGCCCCCAATTGGTAGTGCTTTGTTTCACATTCTCGGTAATTGCATATAGGCCGATTATTTTCCATGCATTGCATAAGACCTCATCTTTCTTGATGGTGAAATTAACTCCCCTCACCGACATATGTGGAGTAGGCTCAACAAAACCCTCATCACCATCTTCCCTACCAAAAAATAAATAAATATGAACAACTCCTGTTGCAAATTCTTGTGATGTATCATGTTGTGCAAATTGTTGTGATGAAATTTTTGGTGCACCACAAGTGCAATGCAAGATAGAATCATCATCCAAATTACATGCAAGAAAATGAGTATGAAAATTGCAACTAAATGTCGAACATAATATAATGGAATATGAACACATGACAATACGCCAATTTTGGCTAATTTGATAGATAACTTCAACCTAGTTTGAAATTTTCCTCTACATAAATGAAATGCACTACATATCACAACCACATAATATTCAATAAAAATGATAAAAGAGAAAAGTTTAACTCTGAGGCATTTCGCCGAACACAACGATTGCGCCGATGGCCGTGGCCGACATCGGCTCGGGCTCCAACAGTGGCACGAGTGCAAACGACACGACTGAAGGAGTCGGTGATGGAGGCGGAGGCACAATCAGGACCTCTGACACAGGAATCATGGCCACTCTTGCGGCCTTCTTGACGCACGCATCACCGCTGCCGACGGGAGGCCTCTTCTTGGTCGTCTCTGGCGTGACAACTGCGGGAGGGACGGCGAAGAAGGCCATCTGCCCATCATAGTAGCATGGTGCCCGCTAGCTGTAGTGGAGGAGGCGTGCAACATTCGGCTTCGTTCCAACGACACGGGAATCCGGGACTAGACCGTGAGGGGTGGGAGGGTGAAGGAGGGTTGCGGGAAGTCAGGGCACCCATCAATGGCGACGACTCGGGCGGGAAGTTTTTTGCTCAGTTCAAGGCATGATTTTGGGTCTCTACCTATCCAAATAACGGGTTAGGGGTCACACATAGGTTTTTATTTTATTTTTGAGAATGACATGAGACACATAGGTTAGCAGTTGGAGGGCCGTTGCGCCAAAATGTAAAAAAGGCAGTATTTGGCCATGTTGTTAGCGAAGATCGAATCCGGAATGCGGCCCAACAAGGTATTGTTTTTTAATCTTAAAAAGTACTATTTACTTATAAAAAATTATTGGTGTAAAAATATCTTTTAAACCGGTGAATATTCAAAAACCATGAACATTTTTAAAATTGCATAAAACTATCTTCAAGCCCCGATGAACAATTTTTAACCCACATGAACAGTTCTTAATTATCACCATGACCAATTTTTCTAACTGGTGAATAATTTTTAAATCTCATGAAAGTATTCTTTTAGACAATGAATATTTTTTAGAATTATCGTGTGCTATTTCCAAACATCATGAATGTTTTAAAATAAAAAAGTAAAGAAAAAAAGGAAACATAAAAAACAGACAAGAAAAAAGCAAACAGAAAAACTAAAACTGGGTAAAACCAGAAAAAAAAGTCGGCCAGAAGCTGAAAAAGTTTCCAAAACCAATGAAAGAGAACCAGCCCACATTTATATGCTGGGAGGGGTGCGCCGTGCGTCGGTGCGTGGAACTGAATTCTTCACGCGTTACGCGGCAAATCCGACAAGATTTTGCGTCCAAGCCGGGTCCGCCTCAACCTCGAGCCTCTAGCTCCTCCCGATTCCAATCCAAGTGTGGTGGCTTAATTACCGAGAGAGGCGTCGCTTCCCTCATCCGCTTTTACCATCCACGGCGTCATGGCCACCACGACCGCCGCCGCCGTCGTAGACGGGATCCAACGGCGGCTCGAATCTGGTGCCGTAAGGCGGGGCCTTCCGTCCAAGTTCGACGAGGTCTTGGATTATCTCAAGTTGCCCCTGTGCACGTTGCGGGTGGTTCTGTCGATCTTAATGGAGGACCGATCCTTGGATGCGACCGTGCGGGTGAGGGAGATCAAGAGATTGCTCTACGAGTTGGAGGATCTACTCGACGAGCTTGAATACCACGGCAGCATCAGGCACCGACACAGCCGCCGGACCTGGAAGGTACTCTCCCTTCTATTTCTGTCACTGTGTGCCCGTGTCACACACGCACGCACAGCACACACACGCTAACATTGGTTACAGCAAGCTAGCATCTTGACGCTAATTCAATTGTGCAAACATTTAAAAATGATTTTCGAAGTCAAGTATTGTAAGTAACAGAACCACATTTTTTCAAATGATTTTCGAAGCCGATTATTCTAAGGAACTGAACCACATTTTGCAGGCCACAATGTTCTGGTTATCAAGTCCGTTACTTCTGCATACAAGTGTTGCCCCTAGGTTGGACATGATCAGCAGGAGGCTACGTTATGTGACGGACCGTTCTGTCAAATTCTGTTCGCGTCAACATCAACGCACTATAGCACTTCCTAAGCAACAGGAGGAACAATTTGGATTTGATGGAGCTGCAATCATTGGAAGGGATCGTGACAAACAAGATATAAAAGAACTGCTCTTGCAAAATAATGGCGATAATTTGTCCATCCTTCCAATAGTTGGCCAACCAGGGTTGGGCAAATCGAGTCTTGCTAGGTTAGTTTTCGAGGATGAGGGAGAAGATTGGGAATTCGATTTTCGGGTATGGATAAGCCTTGGCAAGAACTTGGACCTTACGAAAATTGGTACACACATTATATCAGAAGCTAATAAATCAGTGAAAGGTAGGATACTTCAAGTTTGCAGAGATTATTCTTTGGGGCACTTCCAGCTTGCGCATGATGTTCAAAAGATACTTCATAACAGCAGCTGCCTAATTATCTTGGACAATCTAATCTCTATGAATGCAACTTGGCTGATTAATTTGAAGAAATTGTTTGGGGACAAACAGAAATGTGCCAAGGTTATAGTGACCACTTCTAGTAAGCTTGTAGCGGAAGTGATGCGTACTAGTTCATCATACAACTTGTGTGGTCTATCTGAAGAACACTGTTGGACTGTATTTTCTGAGAAAGCATTTGGAGACAAAGATGCAATAGTAGATCCACAGTATACCGAAATTGGTAAGAAAATTGTAAGGAGGTGCAACGGAATTCCTATGTTAGCCCAATTTCTTGGCTCAATGGTGCATAATCAGGGCATGAACACCTGGCTCGCTGCTAGGGATGAAGAATTCTGGAAACTGGAGGAAAGATTTTTCCCTAAGTCGACAGTATTTTCATCATTCATGACAATATATTACAGCATGCACCATACATTAAAATTGAGCTTCCTTTATTTATCGGTGTTTCCCAGAGGTTCTGCCATAGACAAGGACGAACTTATTCGACAGTGGAGTGCATTAGATTTGTTTGAATCAAAACTTGGGGTCTTTTCTGCTTCTCTGCTTGGAGAGATATACATTGAAGACCTTTTAGAAGCATCCATCCTTGAAGTTGTAGATACGCCCTTGGTAAGATGTTAAATACTACTACAATTTTTCTATGACGAATACCAGTTGCTTGCTCTAGACATTACTTTTGTGCTAGTTACTACTATCATTACCTCTTCAGTTAGCTACAGATCGTTTTTATCAAGCAATTGATGCCTATTTTTCTATGCAAGTGTGTTGGAGTAACAAACTATGGCAATTGAACACTTACGTTTGTTATAAACTACTGAGTTAGTACAATGTACTCTCATTATGCTTGCTAATTAGAACATCAGTTCCTTTAGGAAGTTTTTAATGGATGTACCATACTTTCTGGTCCCTGTTGAGAAATTCATGAGATGTTTCCTGAACTCGTTTTTTATTTTATCTTTCAGATTTTTTTTTGGTCTGTCACTGTAGATTAGTTCTTAGGTAATAATCTTCTTATTTAGGTAATAATCTTCTTATTTACTAAGGTTAGCTTATAAAGTGTAATTCAGTGGTGGCGGGTAGTTCAATGAAACTGACAGAATCTCTTTTCTTAATTAGGCCGGGATGAAATGCACCAGTTCTTCTGTTGTTCTTCGCGTGAATAATTTGGCGTATGATTTTCTGAGATATCTGACCAGAGACGACGTCGTACATTTGGATTATGGCACGGCACCAAGTGGTTCTGTAGGGAAGCCTCCTTTCCGCTACGCAACATTGACATGTTACAATGAGAAATCAGCAACTGACAAATATTTGATTAGCAGTGCAAAGGCAGTGTTTTTCAGAAATTGTGAGGCAACAAAGCCTATAGAGGATATGTTCCCGGTACTAAGAAACACACGTCTCTTGGATCTTAGTGGTTGCCCCTTTGAAAAGTTACCAGCTTCCGTTGATCAGCTGAATCATCTGAGATATCTCAATGTTTCGGGCTTCAGAATAAGAGCGTTACCGAATGAAATGGGCTGCTTGCTGAACCTCAAGTTTTTAGATATCTCGAAAACATGCATTGAGGCGTTACCTACGTTTATCGGAACTTTTCGCAAGCTGAAATATTTGAATATGCATGGATGTGATAAACTCCAAAACTTGCCCCCAGCCCTTGGTGATCTAAAGGGGTTAGAGAACATCAACCTGTCGTGCTGTTCTCGGATTTGCATGTTACCTGTATCTATCTGTGGGCTTCATAAACTACAGCGGCTGGATCTATCGAACTGCACCAGTCTTGATCAGTTGCCTCACCCGTTTCAGTTGGAAAGTTTAGAAAATCTGAACTTGGATGGATGCTTCAGACTCAAAGAACTCCCAGAATCTTTTGGTAACCTTTCTTCCCTTCGGAATCTAAACTTGGCAGGTTGCTATAGCCTAAAGAAATTACCAGAGTGTATTGCTGACTTGTCTGGATTAGAGTACCTGAGGATTTCACATGTTCACCGTGAGTTGCCGGATTCACTAATAGAGCTTCAGAGGATCCACAAACTGGACCTCACATATTGTGATGTGTGATCTGAGGCCCTTTGCTGAGATCCAATAAGCTGGAGGTGCTAGTATATTCCTCAAGATACAAATGACAATAGGGTGCTGGTTTCATTAGGACTTGAAGAAACAGAATCATTTCCGAGAATGTTCCTCCAAACATAAGAGAGCGATGTTTATCTATACCTATATATATATATATATAATAATAATAATAATAAAAGCAGTAAGGTTTCTTCCTCCCAAATTTTCGTCCGTTTTTTCGTCCGTCACTTTTCGTTTCGTACGTCGTCCCACTCCTCCCCGTTTCGTGTAATATTTGAGTTCGTCTCGGAAAGGGTCCGGAGACCGCCCCTCGCCCGTGCGCGTGCCGTGACCGTCCTCCGGTCCAATCTGCTCAAACGGATCCTTCCTCCCACCCATATAGGCAGCGAACGAACAAGGGCAGCCGCCTACTCTCGAGATCAAATCGAATATCATCGAACCAATCCGTGCCCCGACTCGATTCCCAACAGAAAAACCTAGCGTGGCAGTCGAAAGATTCGCTCAGGAAGGACAAGGCCTTCGGCACCGGTAGGAAGTACGCCCGCGAGGGGAGCACGCCAAGTACCTCGTCGAGCAGTTCCGGGAAGAGATCCTGATCAATCAGGACGACGGCGTGTTCTGGAAAACCGTCGTGGAGTTGCTCCCGAGGACGGCGATCTGCGTGTGGACGTCGAGACGCTGTGGAGCGCTGGGTAACTAAGAGACAAATTAATCGACACGGACCTGCGGAGACCAAGTTCGAGAGCAACCTCAAGTTAATCGGGCAGCAGCCGAAGGTGGCCGAGTGGAGCCTGAGAACACCGTGACGCCGCATAGCTGACTATGTGCATCGCCGCGAGGTTTTCGCCAAGGGCCTCGGCGACAAGTTGCAGGTCTTCTCCACCGACTTTTATCGAGGGCGACTTCGTCGAAGCCAGTGCCGGCGTCGATAGAGCCGTTAGAGATCAATGACGATTGTTGCTCGCCAACCGCCACGGCGCAGGTCCATCGTCAACACCCGTTTCCGAGTCATGCAGCAGGCCGGCACCAACGGGGAGCTCCTGTAGTGCGTTGTTGGAAATAAGCATGGATGTGCAGTCCCAGTTCGATCAGTACGTCAAGCTAGCTAGCTAGCTAAGGAAAGTAGTGATAGCCCAGCTAGCCAATACGCGCATGTCCACCTGATCCAACAACCAGCATGTTTGCTAGATAGCTTGTATAAGGTGCCCATCTCGGCGGACTGTAGTGCGATATAAAATCTAACCAGTTTCTTCTTTTCCTGTCAAGGACATCGAAAACTCTCATGCAGCCAAACAATTTGGGATAGTACAATATTTAATCATGGATGTCAAAGATTAAAGAAGGAAACAATATAGAGATCGGTATGCACGGATGACCAACGAAGAAAAACCAAGAAAAAATAAAAAGAAGATAGAATAGAGCTTAGGTGCAACACACCATACAAAGATTTCAATTGCGAGCATCCTGCATGTATCTCAACATAAGAGAAAGTTAGCACATCTACCATCAATATTTAGTAAGAGGTCATATTATTCTACAGGTTTGGGGTAAAATTTGCTTTATGTCAATATTTTGCACCAAAATTATTTTTTACTCCCGTAGCAACGCACGGGCACGTTTCCTAGTGTATTTAAATTTTAATTGGTCGAAATTTGGGATCTGATTTCAGATGCTTTATGCAAGTGGAACTATGCTGTTTAATTGCAATCATTTCTCTGTTCTATAATTACAGACCATTCAGGTAATTTTTCCTGTATGTTCTTGTGAACCACTTCGAGGCCATTGTGCATACCATAGTTTTTTTTTTAGTGGACCGTTGCCGTCTGTAATGTTTAAAGTCTCCTTTTGCAAGCGTGATCTTCAAAATTTTCTAAGGGTCTCTCTAACGCTCAATCGAATGAGAACTTGCTAGTTCTCATTCACATGACGTCATTAATCTCAGTTGCAAGTCAAGTTGCAACTCAGGATTAACACAAATCACGAAGCAAATCGAACGGTGTGGAGCAGTTGCAAGTCCGCTTGCAACTCTGGTGAATGAGAACTAACTTAATTCCCAATCGCATGACGTTATCAAATCCCAGTTGCAAGTTGACTTGCAACTGATGCACGAATCACGAAGCAAATCAAGTGGTCGAAATTAGTTGCAACTCTACTTACAACTGATGACGTCATGCGATTGAGAACTAACCTAATTCTCATGCGATTGAGAATTAGCAAAACCGATTTTCTAAATACCAAAGGGTTTCGTGCGAGCTCGCATGGCAGGAGAGGTGCAGGTCGTTGTGCACGTGATGCTGCACCCGAACTTGGTTTGGTCAGACTGAACTTGATTCTGAACTGCCAAGCCACCAACACCTCTTCTAATCCTCCAACGCTTCTGTAGCTATGCATTCCAGTCCAGACTCACACGATTCACACTTCAGTGCTTCACGATCACGCCCCCTGGGCCTCCCGCCCAAATGAACTCACCTAGCTCCTGCTCCTATAAGTCTCCCGCTGCATCGATCCCCAACTTCCCACCCAACAATGGCGCCCTCTCGCTACTCTCACCTCATCTTGGTCGCCATTCTCCTGCTCCGCCTGCCACGTTCAACTCCATTCCGCCTGCCACGCTTCACTCCATCGCCAGTGCCATGGCTATCCGATGACCTCTCCCCACCCCCTCCCCCGTCGCATTTCCTGACGCCAAGAGGCTCGCCACGCCGTTCGCCGGCCTACATTGCCGTCGTATCCCCTTCCCCGGCTCCGGCGCCACGTCCCTTGACGCCACAGGGGTTTCCAAGTGCTGTGCCGTCCTCCTATGCTGCCGACTCTCCTTACCCATCTCCAGCGCCACAATCCCTGGCGCCACGAGGCTCACCGCTGCCCACACCGTCCTCCGATGTCCAACGCCACACGGAGGCACCACCACTTCAACGTTTCCCAACGCCACGAGGGTTGCCACGGCCTTCGGTCTCCTTCGATGCATTCTCCCCACCACCTTTTGCGCCGCCGCGTTTTCCATCGACGCTGCGACGCTTGCCGCGGCTGACGCCGTCGTCGTCGCTGCCCGTGAACCCGTTCACGGCCAAGGCGGCCTTCATCCGGTACTGGAACAGGAAGGTGCACGGCAACCGCCTCCACCCGGCCTTCTTCTTCGCTAAGCTGTCCCCACTCTCCGCGCCCGACGCCGCAGCCTTCTCCTCCCTCGCCGCCGCCGGCCAGCTCGGCTCCCGCCTCCCCGCGTTCTGCTCCGCGGCCTCCATCCTCTGTCCCGCCACCTCAGACGCCATCTGGTGGGATCGTCCTCCGTGGCCGGCGACGCGTCCGGCTCATCGCCAGCCTCCAACTCTAGCGCCGAGCCGTTCAAGAACTACGACAACGGCAACTTCAGCAGCTACGGCAACAGCGGTGGCGGCGGTGCTGACGCGTTCGCCGTCTACTCGAGAGGCCAGATCAACCCGGTGGACTCGTTCCGTCGGTACGGCAAGGGCTCGCTTGGCCGGAACGACTCCTTCGCCACCTACGAGGCGCTCGGCAACGTCGGCACCGCGAGCTTCAACTCCTACACCTCCGGCGCCACCGGAGGCTCCGGCGAGTTCGCCGCCTACGACGGCGAGACCAACACGGCTGCCGTCACATTCAACAACTACGACGACGACGGGAACGGCCGTGCCCGCGAGTTCACGGCGTACACGCAGGACGCCAACTCCGGCGTTGAGACCTTTACCGGGTACGGCAAGACCGCGAACGGTGCCGGCGAGTCTTCAAGGCGTACGGCAACCACTCCAACACCATCATGTCCAGCTTCATCAACTACGGCGAGAAGGCCAACAGCGCTGCGGACACGTTCGAGTCCTACGGCCTCAACGGCAACGCCCCCCAGAACACCTTCAGAAGCTATTCTCCGGGAGCAACGCCGGCGCTGACGAGTTCAAGGGGTACAGGGACAACGCCAACGTCGGCGACGACAGCTTCATGTCCTACGCGAACGACGCCAACGGCGCCACCGCCGACTTCGAGGGCTACGGCAAGTCCGTGAACCCGGGGAGCGTGGCGTTTAAGGGGTACGGCCAGGGCTCCAACCCCAACCACCGCATCGGGTTCACGCACTACACCGGCGACAACACCACCTTCAAGGCCTACTCCAACGACGGCGTCGAGTTCAAGGAGTACCAGAACATGTCCAAGATGGAGGTGTCCAAGGTGATGGCGGACTTGTCGTCCGGGCACCATCGGCTGCCGCCGAAGTGGTCACCGGAGCCGGGCAAGTTCTTCCGGGAGCGCGTCCTCATAACCGGGAACCGGATGCCGATGCCGGACATCAGCGACAAGATGCCGCCACGGGCGTTCCTGCCGAGGGACATCGCCGCGAAGATACCGTTCGAGGCGAGCGCCGTGTCGGAGCTGTTCGGGGCGCCGCCGGGAACGGCGATGAGGCAGGTGGTGGCGTCCACGGTGGACGAGTGCGCGCGCCCGCCCAGCCGGGGCGAGACCAAGCGGTGCGCGACGTCGGCCGAGGACGTCCTGGACTTCGCCGTCGAGATGCTGGGGGACCACATCGCCGTGCGCAGCACGGAGTCCGCGGCGGGCAGCGGTGGGGACGTCCGGCTCGGGAAGATCATCGGGGTCGATGGCGGCAGCGTGACGGCGTCCGTGTCCTGCCACCAGAGCCTCTTCCCGTACCTGGTGTACTACTGTCACTCGGTGCCCAGCGTCCGGGTGTACGAGGCTGAGATCCTGTCCGTCGATTCCGACAGGAAGATCAACCGTGGGGTGGCGATCTGCCATCTCGACACGTCCGACTGGAGCCCGAACCACGGGGCGTTCATCGCGCTTGGTGGAAAACCCGGTGAGATGGAGGTCTGCCATTGGATCTTCCAGGGAGACATGACCTGGACAGTGGCTGATTAATAATCTGATAACGACAATCTGATGTTTCATCTATGTTTACTCTGTTCAAGTTAAATTTTTTTTTGGCAAACATGTATATTTTAATATGTATGATATCGTTGGTCAAATTGCATTGTTTGTGGAGAGTGAGAAATAGGTATAATCCAATGTTGGTGAAAGTAGTGAAACAAAGCGCCGTGTTCATGCTCAGCATGTACTTTCTCTGTGACTAAATATAAGACGTTTCGGTAGCTAAATTTGAGCTACCAAAACGTTTTATATTAAGATACGGAGGGAGTAGCGCTTAAAATGCAGCTACTTCTCCTATTCCTAATCTAGAAAGCAGTAACGGAACAAAGGGAGCCCTGGACCCTTATCCTCTCCCGCGACCGAGAGGGCGATTTTCTGAACCACCCCGTCAACTCCACCTCGCCGCCGGCGGCTCGCCGGTTTCCCCCTCCTCCGTCGGCCGCTCCGGCGGCGGGAGGTGGGGGGAACCTCGGGCCCCGCGTGTACATAGTGTAGGCGTTGCTAGGGTCTTCGCCGGCGGCGTCAGGGAGGTGGTGGCGTGGCTGGTGTTGCTGTTCGTTTTGCAGGAGGTGCTCTTCCTCTCCGGCGGCGGTGCTCGTTGGAGCGTCGCGGCGGAGCGCCCCCTTCCGCGTGCTCGCGGCCCCGGGGTCGCCGTGTGCGCTCAATCCCCTTCCGGATCTCGTCGCGGCGGATCCGGTCGACACTTTTGAAGCAGCTGGAGGACCATCAAGGCGATGCTGGCGATGGAGCGAGGCGGAGGCTCTCCGGAGTTCGAGGCCCGACGACTTCCCGTCCGCTCGGGGATCTTCTTCCATCCAAGGCGTCTGTGGAGAAGGAGCGGCGGCGCGCCATCGGCACGTCTCTCTCCTCGTCGTCGACATCGATCTACAGGAGGACTGGTCTGTAATTTCTAAGTTTGTGGTATCCCTTTCTGTATTCCCTTGATGTATTTCGGCTGTTTCCTCGCAAAAAAAAAAAAGAAAGCAGTAACGGTAGTGTGACCATGATGGACTAAGGAAAAAGTGATCATAGTTGATTTCCTCGTTGTATTATGCTCCAAAGGTCCAATGTGACAAAGTAAAGGGTAAACAAAAATGTGTTGTTACTTTGTTCAATTTTTCACCGTTTTCTCTAAATAAAAACTGTATTTTCAACTTACAAACCAGCAAGGTTTTTAGATCATATAGCAGGTTCTTTTTTTACAGAAATTCTCTGATTCGCAGATCGTGGAATCAGAAAAAGAAAGCAGCCGCCTCAGCGGAAATGGGCCTACTTTCGGCTTCCCTTAATAAATTGATTGCCTGGGCTGCGAGAATGATAAATCGGTGTAGATTTACGGAACCGAAAATTCTGTAGTCTCGGGCCGGCAAAGCGTTTTAGACGAGCCGTTTTGGGCCTGGTAGACAGTTTTGCTTACAGCCGTCCACGGCGCGGCGACCAGCGGCGAGAGAGAGAAGCCGCCAGCCCCGCCCCGATGCCGCCGTCTCCCCGTCCTCGTCCTCCGCGCGCGGCGACCAGCTCTTCGATTCCGGCTGCTCTTCCACCGGACTTGGGAGCGGCCTACCTACATCTCTCCAGCAAGTTCGTTTGCATCCCTACTCATTGAGGCTCGATCTTCTCTCTCTTCTCCGTTCCTCTTATTTACAGTCTTCCGATTTACACTCTTTTTTCTATTTTTTGAGAAGCTGATATTGGTAGCTCACTTCAATTTTCATCTTTAATTTTGTTTGATGTACTGGGATCTAAACATTTATTTACCACGTTTGCTTACCCGAATTTTTCGTGCAAACACAATTGTAGAACCGGAAAAATATCCGTTTTGTATCCATTCCTTATCAGTAAAATACCAGCATAATCTACCTCCAGATGAATGTATATATGTACATGGCTACCAAGCGTGAGTTTAAAATAGTTTGGCTGACATGGTAGGTGCGTTCAGTACAAGTGATGGATTGTCAAACGACATTGGTCATAGGCCGGCTTCTTTGTCCAGACTCCTCGGCAATTATTGCACTCATTTGCAATATGAAAACCTTGTCCTAAACTTTGTCCATGTATCTAGCCATGTTTCTTTATAAAGCACGATGGTTCAATTTTTACAACTGGCACCATATAAAATGAGTCCATGCCACTAGCCTAGCCCAGTGGGGTTATATATAAAGACAGCGAGCCATGGCAGAACTCTTTAAGCATGGTTTCACACCGAGTCATAAACAACTACACCTCGACAGGCCGGAAACCATGTTTTCCAAAATCAACCCATCCAGTTTGTCTAAATTAAGATTACTGGATGTCTATATTAGTAGAAGAATCCCGGTAGGAGTGTTCCCGTGGATGTCCAATAGTTTAGCATAAGTTCAACTTAGCGGTGACCTCCAGTGATGGATTTGATCAACACTGAGCAGCAGAACCCTCGCGGTGAGGACGCAAGCGCTGCCCCACTTCCAGCTATGGTAGTCATGGATCCCTTGCTTCTAATGGCTGCGAGCATGGGTGACTGTGAGGCGCTAAAGAATCTTCTGAACTGGGGAGATGCACCTGTCTGGCCAAAGGCGGTGGCACCTGAAGTCGTCGTCGAGGTCCCTGTCGACGGAGACGTCCTCGACGATCTTAGCATCACGGACGGAAGCTTGGACGTAAAGCAGCAAGCTGTGCCTGTTGTTGTTGAACAAGGTGCTGATGATCAGCCAACTGCGCCCTCTGCAGAGTTACTCCTGGAGGGAGTTACACCTCTTGGCGACACGGCCCTTCATGTGCTAGCAAATCTGGTAATGCCTTCCTTCTTGTTTTTGTTTTATGTCAGTTTTTTTTGTTAGTTTGGATGTTTGTGCAATTTGCAGTTTTTCACTAACACGCCGATTAGTGTTGAATAAATTTAAAACTGAGTAAGAAAAAACGAAACCTCACTGGTGATTTACAACGCCGGCCGCACATAACATTTGCCCTCGTTTTTGCAGGATATTCATCGAGGGAAAACTTCCTAGACAGCGTGTATGTGGTCTATAACAAGGCCAGACACTTGTTGGATAAGCCCAACAAGTTGGGTGACACGCCACTACACTGCGCTTCCCGGGCAGGTAGTTGCAAAATGGTGTATTGTCTACTGGAGTTGGCAAAAGGAGAGGAAGGCGGCATTGGCAGAGTGAAGTCTGTTCTAAGAAAGCAGAACATGTGTGGGGAGACGGCATTGCATGATGCCATCCGTGGGAGGAATGATGATATTGTTATACTGCTATTGATGGAGGATTCACAACTGGCTCGTTTTCCAAGTGAAGGGATGTCACCACTGTGCTTGGCTGTCGTGCTAGAGCAGTACCATATTGCAATGATACTCCATGAGAAAGACAACCAATTATCGTACTCTGGACCAGATGGACAAAATGTGCTTCATGTATCAGTCTTGAAGGACAAAGGTACTATTTTATTTAAAAGTTGTTGTGATATATTTGTGCTTCATGCAATCATACTTTGCCTTGAAGAAGATTTTACTTGCATACAGTACTTTATTTAAAAGTTGTTGTGATATATTTGTGTACCTAACTACCAGAGAAAGGAACTGTTTTATTTTTCCTCGAACACCTGTCAAAACACTCGTCGTTTGTATTAGAACTTTAGAAGCACGCCAAGATGGCCCATAAGTTTACAGAGCAAAACCATCCGAACCAAAAAGAACCAAAAGCCTGGGCTAGTCACACTAAAATCTAGAGAAGAAAACAAATACTGAGGCAAAACCCTACTTCTACCACGGAGTTGTGGTGCTATTATTTTTACCACAGAAAAAAATAGAGAAGAAATGATTATTTGTACAAGTGATAAGTTCTACTGCTACAGACTCTTGTGGTGCTATACCATTCATTACCAACATATTGTGTGTAATTCTGAAATTTCTTGGTAGCATGGGAAACATGTGTATCTGTAAATTTTCAGTTTTGAACTTGATCGACAATTTGGTTTTTAAAAAGAATGTTGAGGTAGCATGGAAAAATTCTGAACTTTCTGCTACGGCTGCCCTACCTGAGCTCATATCCACTTTACTGTATTACATGTTTCTTTTGTTTTTTCCACGGGAGTAGTTGTTTGTATAGCAAAAAACATATGTTTTACACACATTTTGAACATCATTTTTTAGCAAAAAAGTAGCAGATTGTTGATTTTCATTAATGAAGGAGAACAGGTTAATCTGGTCAGCTACGAGAAGGACACACAGAAATATTACAATAATTGCGCTTCGGACCCGCTATTTGCATAGGCGCCTGCCATCTATGTGATGCCCGTGTGCATAGTAGCAGGTGTATTCTGGTAAAACTTGCCTTGGTCCAGCATCTCGCTTCATCTCAAATTCTTCCAAACACCTGCTGGACAGAAGTCACAAAACTCATCTTACCGGCAAAGATAAGCTCATTGCCCTTGATCCAGATAAGCCACTAGGCAAACAGCTTAGCGTTGACATTGTGAAAAATAATATTCTTCTGCCACTAGAGAAAATAGCTAATTTGACATGTATTACTCTTTAATAAAGTGAATTATTGTTTAATTTTTTTGTTTGGAAACTAACATGTGCTTAACATAAAATGTTCAACCTACACAGAGATGTCGGACGTTCTGCTGAGTTGGAACAAGGAACTTGCAAAGAGGAAATGCCATAAAGGCAATACTCCTCTCCACGTCAGTGTTTTTCGGGGGTCTGTATATATGATACCAATATTACTGGAAGCGAACCTATCTGCAGTTTACCAGCCAAACAAAAGTGGATCCTTCCCTATTCACATCGCTGCCTCGAAATACCGGCTCAAGGCAGTCATTAGTTTGCTTAAAAGATGCCCAGAATGCGTCAACTTGTGTGATACCATGGGGAGGACATTTCTTCATGTTGCTGTGGCGAACAAACGTTATAACGTAGTCTCATATGCCTGCAAGACACCTTCGGTAGCATCAATTTTGAATACACAGGACAACGATGGGAACACCGCACTTCATCTAGCTGCCCAGCTGGGTATCTGAGAATTGTTTGTTCACTCTTGAGGGAACAACAAGTGCAACTTAACATACCAAATAATACTGGACGAACTCCCCGACATCTAGCATGGTGCAGGATTCCACATGGCTTATTTTTTGATTGGGTAATGTCCAGCTGATTTCTGTTTTCTATTTCATGCTACTATGCTTACCATGGTTGTGTTTTAACGTTCGTTTCTCCTGCTTCTATTTCTTCTGTTTGTGCAGAACCCACAAATTATAATATATCAGTCACTTTGTTATGCTGGCGCCAGACCAAGTTGCTATGGAGCCAGCTTCCTAGACGAACGTCCTAGATCCCTAGACAAGGACAGGGAGTCCGATAAAATGAAAGATTCAACGCAAACTCTTGGTATTGGTTCAGTGCTTATTGCGACGGTGGCGTTCGGTACAACTTTTGCTCTGCCAGGTGGTTACCGAACCGATGACCACCCCAATGGTGGCACACCAACGCTGGCTGGAAGGTATGCCTTTGATGCGTTCATCATGGCCACAACACTAGCATTCGTTTGTGCCTCTGTAGCTACTATCGGTCTAATGTTCTCAGGCATGGCAATGGTAGATCTAGCAGTCCGTCAAAAGCACTTCCGGTTATCTGTAGGCTTCGCGGCCAGTTCTGTCACAAGCTTAGGAGCTTCTTTTGCACTGGGCCTTTATATGGTGCTTGCGCCTGTTGCTCCTAGCACGGCTATTGCTATTCTTGTTGTCACTTTTGGTGCCATGGTCATCGGAATCATGGAACCTTTGGAAACTATGAAGGTTATAAGAGCACTGCGTCTTAGATTGGGCAGAGGAATTTGGAGGATTGTAGTACAACTAGTCGTTAGGTTATTTTTTTATGCATTTTGGCCCTTAATAATAATATTCGGCTGGCCAGCATTTTCGGCGAAATATCGTCACAACTGACTTGGCAGAGGTGGGGCATGGATGATCAACTACGCAAGTGCTTTGGTGCTTTGCACGAGAGGTTTCAGAGTTGCCATATTTTCGGGATGTTCAACATATTTTGTTGTACTTGTACTAATTGATATGAATTAAGCATGCATTGTATTTCTGTCTCCTGTTACAATTCCCATATGCAAACAGCTCTCTTCTGTGGTCTAACCACCTCTAGCCAATTTGCTGGCGAATTGGCCGCCTGGATTAGTCTCTGAACATTGCCTGTGTAGATGAGAGACAGCCCACCTGAGCTGTTTATGTTGGGTTACGTGTCAGCTCTGAAGTAAATACTTGTGATTTGCGTTGGCTGTCAAATGGAGCATATAGTTGGTAACCTGCTTAGCTTATTGTGGCTACGACTATACTGCCGCATCGTAGCAAGCATTGTGAAAATGTACTTATGACAGATATATGGTAAGAGTATAAAGTGTGACAAATAATATTCGTGGTAGTATACAGAGAGTGGGTTGTTGAGTCTGGAGATTGCTCCGCAAACGTGAACCCAAGTGCATCATCAATACAAGACTTATACATTATATGAAGGTAAGAGTGGTGGAACAACTCTAGGTGACCAAAGAAACTGTGACTTAGAGCTGAAAAAAAGTTGAAGCTTTACTTAGTTTTATAGGAGGAGCACAAGAAAGAAAATAAACAGCGAGATTTGACTGACAGTACAAGCACATCAAACAAAAATACTTCAACTGAAGTTCCTTTCAATATCTTAGATTATTTGGTATTGAACCCCAATTCAAATCTTTGAGCTGAATATCATCCAAACAGAACGTAAGCAATGTCCAGTGAAAGTGCATATGAGCTACTACCAGTGACACATACTTGTTCCTATAGATTCAGGGATATACAGCAATTATGTTTTCGAAACAACACCATTAAGCCTGTGCATTCCGGTTTAAGCCGGTGTACGGCGGTTCCTCAGACCAACCCGTTGTGTCACGGTTTCGTTGGATTGGTTTGGTTTACACCGTTTAGGTACGAAGCCATATGTCGGTCTGGTGCGGTTTGGTTTTGCGGTTTACCTGGTTTCACACCGTACGCAATTACAGGACCACGATGCCGCAGGGAGTTCGTCTACGGCGCGGCACAATCTGATACGACGCCGCACGCGACTGCGCTCTCGTGCTGCGCGTGGGCCGCAGCTGGCGGAGCAATCCGTGTGGGGTGCTCAGCCGCGCGGCGCCTCGGCCTGGAGCGCGACGACCACCGCGCTCTGCCATGCGCGTCGGCCAGGCGGGGGAAGCCGTCGAGCAGCAGCTCCGCGAATGGCACCAGGAAACCGTCGATAGGTGGCGTCGAGCTGGAACCACGGCGGCCGTCCTTGTCGGGTCGACGTGGAGGGACACCCGCTGGACCCGTTTCCTTCCCGACCGTCTTCCCTAACTGCTCCGACGTGCGCGTCACGTCGAGAACGTCATCGACCACCTGGAACAGCAGCCCGACGTAGCGCGCGTACCGCCCGATGCCCTCGATCTCTTCCTCGGCGCCTCCGCCGACGATGGCGGCGCACACCGCCGCGGCCTCCAGGAGGCGCGCCGTCTTGTGCACGTGGATGTACTCCAGCGTGGCCAGGCCGACGTCCGCGCCCTGGCTGGCGATGTCCACGACCTGCCCCGCCGCCAGCCCGCCTGCGCCCACGGCGTTCGCGAGCTCCGCGACGTCCCGACCGACGTGCTCGAACGAGAGGGCCAGGAGCACGTCTCCCGCGAGCAGCGCGGTGCTAACGCCGAAGGCGACGTGGTTCGTGGGGCAGCCGCGCCGGAGGTGGTCGTCATCCATGCACGGGAGGTCGGCGGACGGCGACTTCGGCTGTACGCGACTACGCGGGAGAGAGGTAGCGATTAACTGACGCGGTTTCACGGTTTACTTTGGTTTCAAACCGTCTCAGACCAGCAGGGAATTTTTCGATCACGGTTTCAATCTGTAAACCAGTTAAAACCGGCCAAAACCATACTGACGGTGCGGTGCGGTGCGGCCTGACGGTTTGTCCGGTTTCAAACCGAAGTATGCCCGGGCTTAAACACCATGGCAATTAAACATATCCAGACTCCTTTGTGTTTGTCTTGTCATTTACATACGTATATGTGTAGGTTCGTTGCACACAACTCACCAATCATCTCCTCCACTTCTTTCCAAGAGGATCCTCCCTCCGACACGGCCTCTTTCGCTAACACCGACAGCTTTGCAACGTCCTTCGCCACTTCAGCTCCCGATTCCCCAAGCATCAACTCCCTTACCACCTTCGAGACCTCTTCACTTGTTACCAAACCCCGCATTGTTCCATCACTCGGCTGAACTCTAACCGCAATCTTGAGCTCATCGACTACAAACTTGGCGTTTAAAGGTTGGTCTGCTTGCATAGGCCAAACCGCTAGTGGCACGCCGGCGGTGACACTCTCTAGCACCGAGTTCCACCCGGAGTGGCTCAAAAACCCTCGCACGCTCTCGTGCTGCAGGATTTCTGGTTGATCCACCCACTCTCTTACCACCAAGCCTCTTTCCTTGGTACGATCTTCGAACCCTGCGCCAAGGTCAATGTTCTCAGGCCTCACGGCCCATATGAAGTCAACCTTGGCCCGCTCTAGCCCGTCTGCAACTTCCTTCAGCTGCACCTCCGGGATCGCGGCCAAGGTGCCCAGCGCGATGTACAACACTGCCCGGCCAGCTGCTGCCTTCTCGTCCAGCCACTCCATCCATGCTGGCCGGCCGTTGTCACACGGAGACGCGGGCTGTGAGAGGCAGAGCGGTCCGACTGCCCACGCCCTGGGCCCGCAGTGCTGGTTCCAGAACTCCATGTACGGGCTCTCTAGACCGTGGAAGGTGTTGATGATCAGTCCGCGGCTTTCCTCTATGGCCTTCCCCAGCTTGCCGTCCAGCTCCATCATCTGCGCAATCGAAGACGGTTCCCCAAAGGGCGCCATGAGGTCCTCGAAGGTGAGCTTGATGTGGGGGAACTCCGGCACAGTGAACGTCGCCGGATTGCCATCGCCATCGACGTCGCCTGGCCGAAGCACGGCGCAGGGGTCGTGGCGGATGCGCAGCTCCCGCATGACCTGCGCGAACGCGGACATGCCGAAGAACGATACCTTCGGGACGCCGAACCTGGCCGCGGACGCGTTCGCCCAGTACAGGAACGCGTCGGCGACGAGGAGGCTCGCCGGGGGCGCCATGGTGGCGAGGGACGCCTCGAGCTGCGGCTGGAGCTGCGACACGGCTCCAGCGAAGGCGACGAAGGAGGCCATGGACGTAAGCCCCTCGGCGCTCTCCACGCCCGCCGGGACTCCCGGGACGTCGGCGGGGAAAGTAAGCTCGACGATGGCCGTGTCGTCGGCGCCGGACAGCCCCTCGCGCACGAAGGCTGCGTTGCCGGTGGTGGTGAAGAACGTGATGGTGGCGAGGCGGCGTCGGCGGAGGTGGTGGACGAGATGGATGAGCGGGATGGTGTGGCCCTTGGCCATGAAGGGAAATATTGCTACGTGAGGGAGGAGGACACGGGAGTCTGCGGACAAGGCAGCAAGAGCCATGACACTCGGGAGGGAACTGGAAGTGCGCGCTAGCTAGTCAGGTTTTCTGTCTGAGATTGTAGCAGCAAGCTAGCTGAATTTATTGCAAAGATTAACGTTTCTTCAACAACTGGTCATTGGGCTTAATCATGAAGCTACTCCGTTAGGGGGGGGGGGGGGGGGGGGGGGGGGGGGGGGGGTTAGCTAGCCGTCACATTATTGCTACTCCTCAATAAGTTATCCAGAGTAGTCAGAAAAACTTTGAACGATTGCGACATTTGTAGGACTTCCGAATTCTATAAGTAGATAATAGCGAAAGTACATATTGATAGTTTACAACTAACACATAATTTAATCAAACGAGACAGAGTATTACGCAGGGATGAAGCTAGCGGAGCATAGACCGCAAGCCCACCAAGCGAGAAAAAGTTTATCAAGGGGCCCATGGCATTTTTCATAGAAAAATAGTGTCCTCTTCGAGACGCTAGGGGGCGGCTACATTCTAAAGTCAGAATAATGTCCTCTCCACCCTATCATCACTCCGGTGGTGTTCTTAGCGCCGACGGAGGATGCATGGAGTCGTGTGTCCAACGAATCTCTTGGGATTTGTCCGTTTTTCGTGTTCACCAGTGTGGTTGCAGCCTTGCATGTCTGTCTCTTTCGATATAGGGTTCTCTTCGTAGGCGGTTGTTCCCGCTCTGGCGCGCTGGTCGTCTATGTATTACAACAAACTTTACTACGACAAGTTTTACCCGACTCAGGTGATGGAGGGGCGAGTATGACAGCGCGCCTTGAGCTCGCTCCAGAGCTTTTAGGCGTCGCTAGATGGTTTAAAGCCCTATTTTTTATTATTATTTACTTCTTTATACTGATGATGATGATTATTAATAGACCGGTGAAATTTTTCGAACGAAAGCTTGAATGCACTCACTGCAAGCTTGGATGCATCAGGTGCCTTTCATATTGGCTAACATTGTTATTATACATATAAAATGTGTCTTTATAAAATAAAGAGTGTGGGATTTTAAAATACTAAAACCCCACTCGATATAGTCTTACACCAACACAAGGTATTACTGTGCATACCATAATAAAATAGAACTACCTAAGAGCTCAAAGAGTGCAGTCAAATATCTCTGAAGAGTAACTAGAAAAATTATGAAAATGCATTGGTCCTGGTAACGGGAAAGTGCGCACATCCATTTTCCGCACCATGGACACCGTTTCATCCAAGAGCAGAAGATCCTTGTGCTTCATGAGAGGCCGACATTGCTGCATAAAAAGGACAATTTTAAAGATCACACCAGCTGGTTGGTGAGGGAATTCTTTTTCAACTGTAATTTTGTTTCCAGTTGTCCATAACACCCAACATTGCACGGGAAAAAAAAATGATCCACACCATTTTTCTATCTTTACCCAAAAACCCTAAAGGAGTGAGAAAATATGGGCAAAAGATGTGGGGTCCTAATCATGCCCCAACATTTCTCTAACCCTAGCCCATGCAAATTGAGTGATGGTGCAAGCAAAGAAGGTATGATAATTGAGTGATGTAGCAAGTAAAGAAGGTATGAGAAGCTTCTTCTGGATGGCCAAAGAGGGTACATCTGTCGTTTGAGGGGCCATGTCGTTTGAGATTTGATCATCGAAGAAAGGGGCCCGCGAGTAAGTGTAAAGATTATGAGTGCGCTAGATGGATGAAATAACCAAACAGGAGAGTCCTCCTCATCAGGAAAGGAGAAAAGAATCAACTAGATTAGGCAGGTCAAGCCTAAAGCTCAGGGGAAACAGAACGCCGAAAGTAAAAGTTTAAATCAATACCATCCTAGACACTAGAAATAGTGCAGTGATGTTCATTAGCACTGACATACAAATCCAGAAAATAATGGCTAGAACTAGACTGCACTGGCCAAACCACACATCTTCCCAAAACAGAATTTTGTCACCTTTGCCAACTTTCCATCTATACCCAACTTTAGCAGCTTGACAAGCCGAGATAACCCCTTTCGAAAGAGGGGCCAGCTAGATGGGTTGGCCCAGAAAGTATTAGGGGAAATATCAGATTCAATATTTTTTCCAAATTATGTTGGAATCCAAATAATATCTCTTAACCCATGAGGCAAGCAAACAGAGGTTGTAGTCACTCAAGTTTTGAACCCCAATGCCACCAAATTCCGGTTTCTCACAAATGAGACCCCTGTTAGCCAAATGGCACTTATGGACTCCATCAGATTTATCCCAAAAGAAATGTGCCACATGAAAATTAATCGTCTTAATGGACCATTTTCAGAATTTGATGACACAAAGGAGATAAAGAGAAAATGCTATAGCAATGCGGGCGTGGAGTAAATTTAGTCTACCATCTATTTTTTTTACGATTTAGTCTGCCCTATTAGGGATATTAAAACTTAACAACTTAACCAAACAAGAGCTCTCTCATGCATCTCTCCCGAACTGGGCACTTTTGCCGTCGGATCTCATTCTCCGTTTGTTTACAGCCGTCCGATATTTATTAGATCCTGAACTGGGCCAAATATCCCTTATCAATTCAGCCTACTCTGGTGTATTGGGCCTATCCAAAACGCGCTAAAGTCCATTAGTGGACCGACCTGAAGCAAGCCGGTTCCGGTTCTGCTCCGATTCAGATCGATAAAAAAAAGACGAAACGGTCTGGTTGGTACTTGGTAGTGATGGCGGTAGGGGAGAAGACGAGTCAGGCGATGTGGCGGCGGCGCCTCTTCCTCGAACTGCGTCTCGTGCTGCGGTGCCTCTCTCCCGGCCTCTATCTCGTTCGCCCGCGCCTCCACCCCATCCCCCACTCCAGTTTGCTCCCTGGTGCAGCGGGACGAGGGAGGAAAGGGAAGAAGAGTCGTTGTCTGGAAGGCCCTGCTGACTTTAGTCTCATCATCATGTCCTTCGCTGCTCTCTGCTGGTCAGACCATACACTCCCAAGTTCTGCTGATTTTTATTGTTGATATATTGATTATTTATGTCGGATTAATATCTGTAGGAATTTGGCTTTGCTAATTTGTTGTGCTGATGACTAATGGACATCTCGAGAGGATGTTGTCAGAAAAGTTCGTGTACTGTTTTTGTATGGCATATTACCTTATTTTGGACTTCAAGACTGGAGGAGTGGAGGGTGAGCGCTCACGATTGCTTGTTATAATGGCTCTGCTAAGAAGCTAGATTTAGAATATTATAATGAGAATGCATATTACGCCATCATTTGGTGCCCACATGCTGCTGACTTTTTTTTTTTGAAGGTAACATGCTGCTGACTTGAGGATGGATATGATTATGGACTGAGAATTGCCACTGTACTCGGTTCTGCTGTCTTCTATCCGAAATGGCTCCTAATAATTCTGGATCAACTCTCCATTGAGGTAGTTTCCTCTTTACTCCTTTTCATGTAGTTGGCATGTGCGCAACAAATTGTTTTTTTTTTACCAGAGAGGATTTTTGTGAAGGCATTAGGTCCCAGGAATGGTTAAGACTTTAAGCAAGCCTGGAAAAGAGGATATTATGCTTTGGCATGATTATCATTAGGGCCTTTAAAATTTACTTTGTCAAATGCTTGCCATGGGATCATTCTTACTGGGAATTACCTTACATGAAGAGTCGTCCTTAATGGCACTGCAATAGCGAGGTAATATATATTTTCCTGGGTTTTCTGTTTCCAGTTTAAATATAGTTTCACTTTACATGTTTATTTGTATTGCTATTGTAAATATGAGGTTTAATTTACTTGTCTTTTGTTTCATGTATTCTAGTGTGACATAGCCTTGTTTTATTTAATTATTGGTGCTTCTTTCTCGATTTTCTTACATCCATGTGTGGGCAAAATTAATGTGTAAATTGTCTAAACATGAGGGAGGGGTTCAGTTTTGGAAGGATAGGTAACGTGACAAGCAACATATTGGGTCCGTTCCATAGTGCTCCGCACATTAGGTTTGGTCAAAGTCAAAATTTGTAATGTTTGGAAAAATTGACTTCGACCAAACCTAATATGCGGAATAATATCAAAACGAAGGGAGTATTTTCGTCTTGGTACAGATATCTTGAATCATGGTCCACCTATGATTATTCATTCCCTACATCTATGGATATTTTCTGATTTCCAAAACTCTTGGTATGTAAAGGAATGGAAACGCGCGCCATCATGATCTAGTACGAAAGTAATTCCCATCGCCACCCATCAACCCCTTTGATATTTTGTCAATAGCTGTCTGCAAATCCTCCTTTGAAAAGCTTATAGAAATGTAAAGGGACCGCTAGATATTTGAAAGGAAATTCAGTTAGTTATCTTTTGTGCTGTATTAAATAATTTGGCCCTCTTCTAGAGAACCAACATGTCGTCTTCATAACTTTTTATCCTTCCAAAAAGCAATCGATCTGAATCATGAAAGTTTGCACATCAGCTCTCAGCAAGATTTGCTATCACCTGCTAATCCCTCATCTCCAATACATCAGCAAAACGCCAAAAACGAAGTGCTTGAGCATAAAGTCGTAACAACCAACCAGCTACACAGCTTCATTTCCAGGTGAATGCACTCTCTTAATCTTGGACAGAGCAAGCACGCCGGCGATCACAATGTACGGCCAGAACTGCAACAACGAAGTCACTAGAATAGCCCATCCCAGCCTCCACCATGCCCGAACTCCGAGCCTTTTTAGCAGCATCAGCTCAGCGGTGCCCACCATCCAGAAGACCCAAACGGCGTCGACCAGCCCGAGAGCCGTGATTGCACAAGACGCGATGGCCGTCGTGCGCGCCACCGGAGCCAGCACCACATACATCCCGAACACAAAGGCGGCGCCGAGGCTCCTTGCGGAGCCGGCCATGAAGGTCACCGAGATGAGGAAGGAGATCATGCGGGTGCGTATGTCCACGGAGGTGACCCCCGCATACATAAGGCTGGTGATGGATAGGCCTGCACAGATGAAGGACAGCGTGTTGGCGATGATGAACACGTCAAAGGCGTAGTGCCCAGCGAGTGTCGGTGTGCCACCAGGTCCATTCTTGTCGTCATTGGCTCGGTAGCCGCCGGGTAGGGCAAAGGCTGCTGTGAACGCCACCGTCGCGATCAGAACGGAAGCGATGCCGATGGTTTGTGTGGACTCGGTGATCTTCTTCGCTTCTTTCTCTTTGTCTAGCTTAGGAATGTGTTTTTTATGGAAGTGGTCACATCGAGCTGTACCATTCTTAGCGCCGGCATCTTGTAGCAAGTTATGTATCATAATACTTGGGTTCTGCAAGAATACACGAGAAAAAGACAAAGTAAATCGTTCGATTAATACCATCAGCACAGTTCAAAGAATTAAGGAGCATACACATGCATGAACCTACTAGTAAGTTTGCTTACCAGTCCGTAATGCACACCTGCGGGTATCGTGGTCCATGAAAGATCAAGTGGCGTTTGGCCCATTTTGTTTCTGAGATTCAGCATGACCTTTCGGTTCTTCATGAGACGATTGAAGATCCAGAAGTTCCCGGCCTGGACCGCAAGGTGCAGCGCGGTGTTGCCATCCTTGTCCTGCATGTTCATGACCGACGACGCAAATTTCCGGCGCTGCATCTCGCAAGCGTACGTCACCACAGACTGGCTCTCCTCAAGAACGGCCACATGGAGGAAGGTCCTGCCATTGGCATCGCGTAGCTCGGCGCAGTCCTCACGGCCCTTGAGCAGGATGGAGACTGCCTTCACTCCGCCGGCGAACGCCGCCACGTGTAAGGGAAACGAGCCGTCGCTGTCTGCCTGATACGCCGCGGACGGGTCAGCGGCAAGCAGCAAGCTGATCACCTCGTGCGCTCCCATGATGCCGCGAAGTGAAGGGGTGTGCTTCTGGTGGATAGGTCTGCTTGCCTGATGAGATCCTTGTTCCATTCCAATAGCATTTTTGTTGTCACTGCAATTGCAAGATCTTAGTGGAGGCACACAGGTAAGAGTTAAAATAGGCAAAAGTTGAGAGAAACAAAAAAGAGATATTTGAAACAGTGTGGAGGTATAGGTGTGCTCATTCACAATTTTTTCTTGGCATGATACCATCTTCACGTGAAGTTTCCTCACTCACTTTTGCTAAAGACACGAATATGGGAATACATCGGGTTTTGCACCATGAGTTCAATGGGAAACTTTTGATCTTGCCACTTTTCCCAACAAGCATATCAAGGAGATCTATATTTGAACAAACCGTTGCTTAAAATCGATTGAAAAACTTGATGCTTCAAGCCATTTCTGGGGCAATCGAATAATTCTCATCTATCTATATCTAGGCATATAAATAAAGTTTTAGCTGGCCATCAATCCGCCTCACCTAATTATTTGTGGATGTGGAAAAAGCTCTTGCCAATCTGAGCATAAAGTGTTATTCTGGCTGCTTTTGTATGATAGTCTAAAAACCTGCTACGTACTCCTGAGAAAATAATATCCACCTCTAAAACTACAATGTGCAAGTGCAACCATGAACTGCCCAGAAAAACGAACTGCCCAGAAGAGGAGACTCTAGTTAAGTAATTTTAGAATTTCCTTTACTATCACATGTTGGGATCATGCTCGCCCTCCGCCTTATGGAT
Source organism: Poa pratensis (assembly GCA_947311845.1). Lineage (NCBI taxonomy): Eukaryota > Viridiplantae > Streptophyta > Magnoliopsida > Poales > Poaceae > Poa > Poa pratensis. The sequence continues at coordinate 26,096,302 of CAMZMU010000097.1, read as the reverse complement.
ATTTATTTGTTTTGCAACTTATGGAAAACAATTATACTACTACTCACCTTCGCCTTTTAGAGCAGCTGCATGCAAGGCATTTCGCCCGTCAGGCCCGGAGTAGGACAACGCTTGGTCCTTCTCAAAGAGCTGTCGTGCAATGTCGTCGTGTCCCAGCGAGACGGCCAGGTATAGCGGGGAGGCGCCATCGGCCGGCGGAAAACGAGCCAGCTGCGAGTCCTCGGACATCAGCCGGTCCACCATGCCGCCGTCTCTCAAACGGACCGCCTCGTGGAGCACCGTCTCCCCAGCTCGTTCTGCATCCGTAGCATCGTCTTCACCTTCTCGTCGTCGTCGCCGCCATCACCATTGTGATCGGCCCTCCTCGCGAGAGCCACAAGATGGGTGACCATTTTGCCCCACCCGGCCCTGGCGGCGCAGTGCAAGGGCGTGTCGCCGTTGCTGTTCCGGGCTTGGAGAAGGTGGCTGGCCCTGCCGTAGATCACTGTGGCGCTCTCCAGGAAGTCGTGGCCGTCTCCCCGCGACGCGACCACATGGAGGACGGAGTCTCGCGCCAGGGTGACTGCCTCGGCAGGTGCTATTGGGGTTGAGACCTCGACGACTACATCAACAGCTTCCTCGACCTGGATGGCGACATCACGCGCCCCTGTGTCATCCTCTTTGCTAAGGAGACGCTCTAGCCGCCCCCAATCGCCTCGCCGCGCCGCCATGAGCAGTTCCGGATGCGGGTGGAACATCACATTCGGCTTGCTGATTTGCAGGTTGGGAGTTTTCTCTGGAGCCATACTTGGTGGCAGTGGCACTCGACCAGTCGTGTCAGATATCAGCTATCAATCGCATGTATATGGCAGACAGACAGAGCCAGCAGGTGGCTGCTTGACTGACTCAAAGTATAAAGAGAGAATGCGTTAATTATTCCCGCCTTGAGAAAACAATGGAGAGATATATGCGATTCTTCCCCAAACATCACGTAAGGGCACATTTTGAATGGTGAGCTGGTGAGGACCAGTAGGAGCTAAACACTTGTTTTAGGAATTAGATCCATCCGGCAAAAGTGCCAGTCTCTATATGTACCTTTCTTCAGATGTAGGTCCACTTCTTTGCCACAGGGAACACACGATCATTCTCCATATATAAGTGTTTAAGGATATAAGTGTTTAAGGTTAACCTTAAACACTTATATATGGAGAATGATCGTGTGTATTATGGAGAATGGAACTTGCGGTGCAGGTTTGTGGAGCGTGCAGGGGAACGGGGTGGTATCATGCCATAGAAGTCAGCGCGGCTTTGGCAAGCTGGCACCGAGCGGGATGTCCACCTGCCTCGCCTTCAATGGCGCGAGCCCCTGCCCTCGTCAGCATCCTCCAGGCCCCCGCGGCCTTCAATGCCATGGCGCCTGCAAGACCTGCGCGGTCGGTGCGCTTCGACATCCCTACTCCTCGCATTCAAGCGGTGCCGCCCCCCTCTACGCCGCGCCTTCATGAAGAGTCACATCGGCCGGGTTCGCCGGCGGCGCACGGCGACCCGCCGCCACGCTCTTCCCCGGCCACGGCGGGCCTCTTCCGGCTCCCCCCGCCCCCGGCGTCCGTCCCGACGGCTTCAAGCCGGCCTCCTTCGGCGTCGCGGCCACGCCCTCGTCGTCCCGATCTGGGGCCGCCCCAAGATCGATGTTTTTCGGCTCCCTCTCCTTCGTGGTCGCCCACGGCGGCTCGCCGCCCCGGAGGCCGCACGCGCGCATCTCGGCTTGACGGCCCTCTCCCTGCGCCCTGGCGGTGGCGCACGGCTCCCTCTGCCCCCGGCCCTCATCCCGCAGGGATTCTCACCAGCCTTCCTCGGCTGGGGATCCGCGGATGGCGCAGTCCGCACAAGAGTGGAGGTTGCAGGCGACTCGATGCCCGGCGAGGAAGGCACGGAGTGGACTCTCGTCCTCTCCAAGCAGGAGAAGCGGGAGCAGCGCGGTTATGGGCGACGAGACGGGCACCCTGTGGCGCGCTGCTCGACTTCAAGCCCTCGGCCACGCCATTTCCATCAGAGTCGACACCCACCCCGTTCCCTGCACGCTCCACAAACCTGCACCGCAAGTTCCAGAAATTGCGGCCCTGCCACCGATGCCTCGCCCGCGACCACCTCGTCGCCGTCTGCCGCGACCCGGTCAAGTGCCTCGAGTGCCGGCGCTCGGGCCACCGTCAACGTGACTGCCAGGCCCAAGCGTGGGCTGCTTGTTCCGGTTCAGCTTCAACTCCACCTCCGCATCTAGCTCAAGCCTCGCCAGCTCGTGCTTCCTCGCTCGTGTCATCTGCTGCCAAGAAACTCTCCGCGGCGTCTTTTGCTCTGACCTCGGGCAAGCTCGGCGGCACGGCATACCTTGGCGCTCTGGAGACGAGGACGACTGAGGACACCGTCTCCATGATGCCTACACCGCACCAGCTCCCCTCCGCCCCGGCACGCGCTCCGCCAGCTCCAGTTCGCCACACCCGCGGCACACCAACGAGCCCTACCTCGACGCCTTCGACTTGCGCTCCGTCTGCGACACGCGATCCGGCAGCTCCAGCTCGCCACTCTCGCCACTCCCGGGGCGCGCCGACAAGCTCCACCTGCAGCGACCTCGCGCTCGGCATCCGGGAGCGCGCGTGCGAGCGCTCTCCTCACCGGCACGGGGATGGCTCAAGTCGTCACGAACGCTATCACGCCTCGCCACCGGTCGCGTCTAGGGTCCGGCAGACAAGCCCCCATCGGCAACGCGCGGTGCCGGTCAGCACGCGTCTCTCGTTCGCGGACATGCTCATGGCGTGCCCGGAGATGGACATGTGCTACTCCACATCGACGTGGGTGGTGCTGGCTAGCGAGAGGTGCTACAAGGTGGGCGTGGACGGAGCACTCTCAGCGGAGAACGAGAGGGACGCCCTGGGGCCGGTGCCATCTGAACCAATTGATGCGGCAGCGACAAGATGTGACAAGGGCGTCATGGATGAAACGGCAGGCCTGCTTGCCCGTCTGGACATGGAGCAGGGGAACGAAGCCCCGCACGAAGGCCGGCAGTCGCCAAGCTCGCCGCGTCACGACCATGTCACAGGCACACCTGTCGGTTCCACCGCGTCGTCCGTGCTGGATGCTACCGGCCACGGGTCTGGCGTGGGTGGCACTTCTGCAAACCCGCCTGTGCTGTCCGGGACAGACAATGACGGCTTGGTGCCTGAAGGGGGTGAACTGCTGCAGTTCATCAGCTCCATTGCAGCGCCGGTTAACCTGCAGCTGACTGGACATGTCCCGGTGTTGATCTCGCCTGGCGACGAGCTGTGCGACGGAGGATTTGCTAGTGACGATGATGAGGTTGTTGACGGGAAGATGGAGCAGCTTCTGCCAGGCCACACAGAGCTGGATCAGGTTGAGTTGCTGCTGGACGGCGAGGAGGTGGCGTATGAAGACGGCCTTGATGACGACGGCGACTTGGCGAGGAGGGAGTTTCAGCTCGTCGCCGACGTCATTGACGCTGACGCGGAGGCTGCTACGATTGGGAACCTCTTCGCTGCCGATATTGATGACGCTCCCTCATCAGGCATCGCGATACGCTGCGTCGCGGATCTGTTCAGCCTGCCGGCTGTGCCGCTGCTGCCCACGCCTACTCCGCCAATGCCTCGTGCTCTTGCGGCCTTGCCCGACCCGAACGTCGCAGCAGGAGGCTCGCGGCGAAGCCACAACTCCCAGCGGTCGGCAAAGCGCAGCATGTCCTCCACAAGAAAATAGGGCTCGACTTTGGAGATATGCCCCTGGTGGAGGCTACGAAAGAATTCGCGAACACCTGCAAGAAAGCTCCGTTCTCTGATTCGGCAATCAACGGGTTGAGGACCCTCCTCAGGCTGAACCTGCCGTCCATGACGGCAACGGATGAAGCTTTGATTGGCCTTGCAGGCCCAGGGGGAAGCGACTTCCCGGCACCGACGGCGCTGGACGCCTCCGCCTGATCCGCTTCCCGATCCTCAGATCGCGCCGCGTAGTTGCGTTTTGAAGATATGACGATATATCTTTCTGAGAGATTAGACGGTGTAGGATGAGATCCTTTCGTCTAGCACGCCCTGTCTTGTATGACTTTTTTCTTTTTGGCCTCGGTCGTGTCATGTTTGCTTCTCCTATATCAATATAAAAGGCAAAGCTTTTGCCTCGTTTCAAAAAAAAAGGGCTAAAACTTTCTTTTGGCTTAAAAAGGCAAGTGAATTCTACTTTTTACCCCATAGTTGTACATTTGTGACACTTATTACCCTATTTGTGAAACAGAATCAGAAAATACACCATATATAAAATTTTGAACATGGTTTATACCCCATTTTTGTATTTTGCATGTTTTGTTAGAATAGATTGACGTGTTAGGTATATGTGGTGCATCATAATATGCAAAAGAATGAAGGACGTCACTGAATGTCCAGCCATCTATTCAATTTCTTCACCATCTATTCAATTTCTCGTCGTTGTCCTGATATTTTCATGTCTTGATCATGATCTCACACGTCTCCCAACGGACATGCATAAGAAAGGTACAAAGTTTTTAAAATGAGTAAACTAGATGTTTTTCATTAGACGTGTACTAGTGTCCCAAATCCATAAATACGGAGTAAAAAGTGAAAGTCATTCAACAAAGTACCAAGACTAAAGCGAACGTTAAAGCCGAGGTTGAGGGGTCCATTTTTGTATTTTGAACATGGTTTATACCCCATTTTGGCCCGAACTGGGATGTACCAAGTGAGCTGGCCCATTTTGAAAAGGCTCAAAACGCCACAGGCCGACCCAACTAATTGGCAGCTTACTCGATTCTACTACTCAACGTACTCAATTCGGAATTTCGGATGTTTAACGTGACAGCTCTTGGATCATCCATCACTTGCAGGTAGCGACGAGGACCCGCATGGGAGGCAACGACGGCCGCCGGCCGTGGAGTGTGGCGAGGTTGTCGAGGATGAGGATGTCACCCTTGCGCCACCTGAACTGGATGCTCTCCTCCTCGATGATCTCCTCGCACCGCTGCACGAAGCTTGCCGGGATCTCGGCACCGTCGGCCGCCCTGGCGGAGCTCAGCTCCTTGCCGTGCATCCCGACGACCGTGTTGAACCACATCCGCCGGCCCTTGCGTCCCGGGAACACGCGGGTCAGCGGGCGGGGACCCAGGATCGTCTTCACGCCGCCTTCCGGGAGCCACTCCACGTCCATTCCAAGTGCACTCGCCCTGCAAACGTAGAGCTTACCATTATTATTTTTTATTTTGCTGTATTTTTTTGACAAATCATACAGCTTATTATTTAGTTCTTTATTTGTTTTTTGTGCATGAAATTAAAGTTCTGGTTCATTACTTACGGACTACAGTAGTTGTGTACCACGAGAGTGGATATTTATTTTTACGACAAAGCACAAAAGGTGAAATAGTAATGCAATTATACTCAGGAGAACGTCTCTTTAAATCCAATCGCTCTTCTAACCTTTGGTCACTACTATCTCTGTCAAGTATATATATTTTTTGTAACCGCACACTTAAGTTCTAGACAACTCCAGCGGGAAAAAAAACTGGTAGACTACGGTCTTAGGATAAATTATTTGCAATTTTAGGTACTAAGGTTTAGAAATATTCAGACAACTAGATTAATGAAAAACGAGAAATCTCGTGTTGTATATATTTTAAACTGATCACATGTGATAAAAAAATGCATCGCTTTTGCTTTCCCTTTCCCTTATCTTGTTTTACGAGATTGGACTCCTGCTTTGCTCTGTGGCATATTCATGTTTGTTTTAAGGGTCCAAAGCAAGCCCTTCAATTCTATTATTTATTCTTATACTAAAGAATGAATCAAGTGTCCGGCATAAACAAGCTGGAGCTTCCAAGTGGATTATTGTGCATAGTTTGTCCTAGAAATCATTTGAATGATAAAAGAATTCATGGTTTCCAAAGAAACATTGCTTCTCTATTGCCGGAAATCAGTTTTGGGTAGTAGAAGCAGATGATCCCACTACCTAAAAACCATATTTCAAAATGTCGAAAAAAAAAATCAAACAAAAAATTTGGGTGTACATCCAGACATTTTATGTTGACACAAGAAGTTTCGCGAAAAAATGACATTTTTTGTGTGCTTTGTAAAAAGACAAATTACGGTGCTCCAAAATAAAATTATACAAGACAGTTTGTTTTGTCATTTTTGCATAGCCCACAAAAAATGTCTTTTTTCTGCGAATCTTTTTATGCGGACATAGAATGTTTGGATGTACACACGAAATTTTTGTTTGAATTTTTTTTACATTTTTAAAAACATTTTTATAATGGGTGCATCTACACCTATGAGCCAAAACACCGTGTCCCTCTATTGCACGCTATATTATTATGTGCACAGCAAATGTGTATTTGGTCTTTCCTTCTGTCTTAGCACCAAAGTAGGGTGGTGATAGTGTGTGTGTGATATTAGAGTAGGTTCCCAATGAGGTGTTTACCGATCATGGATGGAGCCTGGTGATTTGGGCTCCAGATCGAAGTATTCCACCTTTGTTTTGCAACATTATTATCTCCTATTTAGACTACTTTTTGTTCTGTTGTATTTTGTCTGTGTTCCGCTTTATACATCCTAACATGGTGAAACAACAATTAAATCCTGTGGGTGTGGGTATATAAGGTTGTTGTGACACAAATATTGACGAAAATTTCCATTATAAGAAAGTTGTGAACAATCTGATAGATAAACATGTGAATCTAAGGATTTTCACACCATGCATCCACTAATTATTGAACTCGTATTTTTTTTTTGATAAATAAAATATGACAAAAAACTAAATCAAGCTAGGCACGTTAAGAAAAAAATTATTGTATAACTCAATATCACACACCCTTGAACAATCAAAACCATTCATCACACCCTCTCTCCCAAAATTGCAGAGGTATGCCTAGTTGGTAGCATCGTGTCCATAGATAAAAACTGAGAGCAAACAATTTAGAATAAATAGAAAAACCAAAACCCCAAAATCAATAAAACCCTAGAAACCATAAAATAAGATGAAACCATATCAGACATGTAGACTAGGATATTTTCTAAAAAGAAATATTGCAGTGAAATATCGACATCTGGAAAGAGTCTAAAACTTGTGGTAAAAGAAAATAAATTTCAAAAACAATCACGAAATTAATATTCAATAAATAAATTCAAAATTTCAAACAAAAGGGGAAATACTTTATGTAGAAAATATTTTTATATGATAAAGACTCATGTGAGATAGTTCTATAAATTTTTATCTTGCGGTTACAAAATTTAAGTAACAAATTTAATTTTCCCAGTTAGTTAGTCTTTTTTTGTTTCCCCATTTTATAATTTGTTTTCTCCTCCATTTTAGAGTTTTCGGACAGTTTACTATTCCCTCTTTTTTACATATAAGCCTTTTTAGCTTTTTTCCTATTTCATGCGTATATAAACATATTTAAGTGGGTAGTTCACGCATTTTGCCCCGTACGTATTTGGCACTATTATAATACATGAAACATCTTATATTATGGAGCAGAGGGAGTAGAATTTAGATGTTTTCCTTGATTACATAAATTTAATCTCATTTTCTCAAAAAACAATTGGCAAAATTTTGACATGCCAACTCAACGTTATTGTGCACATGGATAGTATGAAAGTAAAAATTAGACATATATCGGAAATTGAGTTTGGCTCCCGGGAGCACATGCTCCCGGTATGTTCAAAAAAATTGAACAATTTGAAAATGTTCAAAAAATCCGAAAAAAATCATGCACGTATCTGACGATGTCACGTACGACCATGTCAAATTTCGCACCGAAACGACATCGTATGCGCCCTGTGCAAAATGAAAAAATTCTGTCAGAATATGAGATCCAAATTTTTGAATTTTCTGTCAGAATTTGTCATTTTTGCATAGGGCGCATACGATGTCGTTTCGGTGCGAAATTTGACACGGTCGTGCGTGACATCGTCAGGTACGTGCATGATTTTTTTTCAGATTTTTTTGAACATTTTTCAAAATTTTCAATTTTTTTGAATATACCGGGAGCATGTGCTCCCGGGAGCCAAAACGCCATCTTCTACATTAGTCAAAACGATAGTTCTATGTTGTGTTCTTGCGGGTTTATAAATTATGAGAAATTGGATGAAAAGATAAACCAAATCGAGTACCTCTTCTCTGCTTCAGCCTTATCTGACGATTCTGACGTAGCGAAAGCGTCCTCCCATCTCTTCCTCTCATGGACCCGGCGTTGTTGCTGCTCGGCGCCGTGAACGTGTACTGCAGACCCTTTGTTTCGAGCCCCTCCACCATCTCCGGGAACTCCTCCAGCGCCCGCTCCGTCACCCGGAAGCTCGGCACGAACGGTGTCTCCCCGCCCTCGGGCGGCGGCACCTCGCAGAAGAGTATCACCATCCTCGGAAACTCCTTGATCTGTAAATCAAATGATCCAAACAAGACCCTCATGGATGAAGTGGCACTTCACAAGGCAATAAGGCAGTCGTGTAGATGCAGACTATACTACATAAAGTTGGACTCACCAGCACCATCTCGTGGTGGAAGTAGACGCTCTGCTCGAGGGGGCCCTCGTTGGCAGTCCATACGCGGCCGTGGACGTGGGTGCGCGGCGCGGGGCCGACGTACCGGATGTCGGCCACCCAGCGCCTCCACGACAGCGTGGAACTCCGCCGCGTCGCGGACGCCGAAACCGCGCAGCAGCACGGCGCTGTTGGTGATGACCTTGCCCTCCAGCCACTCTCGCTTGGCCTGCAGAGCGGCCACGAGCGCCTCGTAGCCCGTGCCACTGGTTTCTCCTTCCTTTGATGGGGGTCAGGACCAGCGGCACCTGCTCACCGTCTATGGTCTTCTGCCCATCACACTCGTCGACGACAAAGAAATCGCCGGGATGCGAAGCGGCTACGTCGTTAGTGGTGAGTATAGCGTTGTTGAGGACGACCTTGGCTTCTAGCAGCTGCCTGTTAGCCATCAGGGCGGCCATGAGGGCCTCGTAGTCCCCGTTGTCGCCGCTAATGAGGTCTTCCTTTGAAGTGGCTTGAGCTTCCATGGTGATTTATTCCTAGAGTATTTCTGCGTGGTGTAGCTAGATTGCTGTGTATAAAACGATTGCAACTTGAGAACTTGAAGGGGAATGCAGGACGTTGATTGTATTTATAGTGTGACCCAGCAAGGAGCTGGAATGGTACTCTCGGCAGTTCCAAATGTCACATAACTACAGTTTAAGGGTCGTTGTCGAAGAAATATTACAAGGATGAGGACACGCACAACAAGGTTGATTTGTTGTAAGCAAAGCTATTTCTTGGCTTCGGTGGTGACGTGGAAGCTTTGTAATGAACATTCTGAATATCAATAGTCCAAATTCAGATTATTTCCACCGTTTAAAGTGAACCTTAAGTTTTGTTCGGATCAATGAAGCCGCCTAGCTACGCCCCGGTTGTTTGACATGGACGGTCAATTTTGCGGGCGAAAAAAACGTTAATAAAATCTCTGTTCGATTAGCTTGCAAGAGCACAATTAGATAACAACCAAAACGAAGATCACGATAGAAAGCCAGAGAATGGTTCCCTAAGATTCCTTTGGCCAACGTAAGGTAGAGACCAATGAGCTAGGTTAATTCTTAACAGATGGCGGGTAAAAATACAATGACATCGTCAATATTTTTGTGACTTCAAGATTTCAAACTTATTTGACCGTTAGATCTAGATCGTGTGGACATTAACTATCCGTCCTTACGGTTTTGTGAATTCACGGTTTCAAACTGATTTGATTGTGAAGACTATAGGCCGACATGTTTCGATGGCTTTTTAGTTTTTACCCATTCAAAGTTGTAACCCAAAGATATTTTTGCATGCAAAAAAAAAGTCTATCTCTCCCAGTCTTTGCATGAAAAAACACCCATCCCACTAATTAACTCATTGTATATTATGTAAGTTTATTAAAGATAAATGAAAACACATCGAAATAATCAGTTGGATCGATCAACTAATTAAGATTGAGCACGTATGACCATGTGGTTGGACGTCTCCACTAATAGGAAAAACCGCGCTGATCCAATACATATTACTATGGAAATTTGTCCAGGTTTTAGTGGCACAAAACAACACCGCCCTAAATTTCAATGTGAGTTAATCCCATTCGTCTCATAACGTCGTGATTACCGGTCCGCAAAATCGCATGCACGAGGCCTGCCACCCTGCTACACCGTCGCCTCACGCGAACATGCCCAAGCGCACAGCCATGCACCAGTAGTCTTCCCATCCCAGTGTGAGCCATCCTTGTTACCCATCGGCCTGCGCATAGGTCCGTCTACCCCGCATCCGTGAGGTGGGGCCACGAGTCAGTCTATCCATCGCCTCTCGCCCCCTCCCCTCCTTCCGGCTATATTCTCCATCTTCCCGAAAACACTCGGGGGATGATTCATATCGTATTATATTTTCCTGATACAGAGACACCACCACGAATAGATTTGTGTTTTGGATCATATATGCAAGTTGATTGCACATGTTATTGTCTGGAACAGGAGACCCCAAGGTGATATAGGGTACCAAAGGAGAAGACTATATTTTCCATCTTAATTATCGTAAGTTATTGAAATGACCTCACTAAAACGGGAGGATGGACCAAAATGGTGCGCAAGTTTTTATTCCAAGCACATACAATATATATATATATATATATATATATATATATATATATATATATATGTATGTAAAAATGCCTACATATGATTTATAATTGGATCTAGTTTGCTTAACATTAATTATTACCCCCATGACTACGTTGCCCATCACCGTTTGTCCTTTTTACATTATCTTCACTGCAATTATTTTGCCATCATATCACTTTGTTCCTAATAAATTCTGTCAAAAGCATGTATTTATCCAGGTGTAGTTGATTTGAAAACTCAACTGCTTGTGTCGAATAGATAAATTTGATCTGTAATACTTTCCTCGGAAGTTAATGAGATCCCCTACACTTGTAGGTCATCAATACTATGCCTGGGTGGAAAATATATACACTGTAACTTTGTAATATAATTAAAGCCAAGCATGCTGATCAATTCAAACTTTGGCCGGAGACACAATTTTGGAGTTTTTTCTTTTTTTTCATCCAGTTTCATCATGTAAATATATACACTATAACTTTGTAATATAATTATATAAATTGCAGTGGGAAACTCCCACTGTTTGCCCCTAAAAATAATCAATACAATGCTTGGGTGGAATAATATCCGGTTTCTGGTTTGCGTCTCAACTTACATACTTCATGGCAACCAAACATTATTTGGAATCTAGGTCTGGTCACATATATACAAACCGAATTTTGTTAATATATATATAAACTGTTGCTCGTTCACATTTCCATTTGATACTGATCTGGAATCAAATTCCAAATTCCAAATTCCAATTCATTCCCAATATACAAAACGATAAAAGATTACAGTTTACAGGCCAGTGCAGGTTGCCAGCTTCCAGAAAACAACCACCGATTTATTTTTCGACAATCCAACACGAGTCAACGACTGGCCAAGGGACAATAGAGGAGCTGTAACTGGGCCAAGGTATGCTGGCGCTATCCAGGAATAAAAATATTTGGACCAGGGGCTCTAACAGTATATTTCATGTTCTTGGGCTGGGCCAAGCTATGGCCCGCAAAGCAGGGTTTGCTTTAGTTTACGGTTCATAACCCTTTTTTTTTCTTATACAGAAGGATTCATAAATTTTTATTTCATTTTTTTAGCGCTAAGTTTGTAGTTGGTAGTTATTATGCTCCTGGTCTGGTTCTTTTTTCTGAGACCAGTATAAACTTTGGCATGCTTAACTTGGTTTAACAATATTTGACTTGATAAGTTGGACTCTTCGCTTGAGAAAGTTAATCTTTTGACTCAATATAACTGAAAATCTTAACTATATACACACTTATCTGAACTCTCAAGTCCAACAACAAATAAACTTTCATGTTAAACATATTTGAATTTTTAAGCCTCAAACACAATAATTTGAAATTTAGCTTGGAAGATATATCGAAGCGTCAAATCAATTTCGAAGTATTTTGAACTTCTTACGTTATATTTTTCATATCATAATCTCAGAATTTCAAATATATTTACAGCCATTAGGCTTATATTCCAAACTAGTTTTGATATTTCTCAAACATTCAATTAGAATTTGCAGGACACGCCGTCCCATGAGCTTCGGGGTATCTCTCTCACAGCAACAAGCAAACGAATGATTGTTCCTCTCATGCGAGTATAAGACACACCAGCAGGTTTTTAGCACCAAACGTCCCAGTAACAAAAAGCCATCTCGGTGCAACCACTGAGTACACCTACTACAAACATCCGGTGCTCTCCCCTCTCCCTCTACCACAGACACGTACGGAGACATGTCTAGATCCTCCCTGATCACCGTCGTCCTCGCCATGATCACAGTGCTCGCCACCAGGACGGTGGCCGACACGCCGGTCTGCCCGTACCCGTGCCTCCCTTCACCACCCTCCGGAGGCATCATCAACAGCTACCCGCCACCGCCACCAGCAGGAACAGGCGGTGGTAGTGCTGGCGACGTATTCGGCGGCAGCTATCCGCCACCGCCGCCGGGCAACTTCCAGCTGACACCGCCGGGGGTCATGCCGAGTTTCCTCCCTCCGCCGTACAGTTCAGTCCCGGCCGGGCCGGCTCCGCCGCCGCCAAACCGATCCTGCCATGGTTCCCGTGGTACTACCAGCACGACAACCCGATCACTGGGTCCACGACGTCGGCGTCCCCGCACCGGCAGTTTATGGGAGGATGACAAGCATGGTTGCCCTGCTGCTCCATCTCTGTTTGGTGATTCTTCTTCGGGCGCCGTAGAGTACGTGTCGATAGGAGAGTCTGTTAGTTAACTGTGTTTCATGCCGAGCTTGTTCTTGTATTGAGCAGATGTTATTTTGTGGTTATCGTGTTTACCTATGAGCTTGTAGGAAAGCTTAGCATTATTGTTCTTAAGCATAGATTGTGCATTGTTCTCGACTATTTACCTGTAGGAACATAGTAGGTAAGTTCGTAAGGTAATTATTGTACTGTAGTTTTTATACATAAATGTCCTGCTGATCTTTGATGATTAGCTTGGTAATGTTTTCTGGCGCACTTTGGTCATGTACAGTTCCCCTGTGATCAGGTAATCGGCAATTGACACACTGCACTACTGCAGAGGATTTTGAAGCTCATCAGGATACGAGAACAGCTTTTCTTTTGCCCTCAACATTCAGCAATCTATGGTCGACAGCTTACTGAGATCTCGTGCCAGCTTCTATTAATTGCATTTGTTGAGACGTCAAAATCTGTATATTTAAGCCAATAGCAACGCATCAGCTGCTAAATTCATTTCTGCATCATTCTGAGGTTGCCTTGCATTTTTTTTTTATTGTGCTCCATTTTGTGAAAACAGTTTCTAACCTCTCAAGTCAAAGCCAAGTGAACTGCTCTCTTTTGTTCGATGACCCTGAATTTTGGATAAACCCTTCCAATGGAGTGCCCTACACTCTAATAATTGTTGATTCCGATTGGCTGGTAGATTAGCGAGAGAATTATTGTGTTGGTGACTTGGCGTACGTACGTCATGGCGTAGAAGATGAGAAGAAGAACGTCGAACACGTTGCCCTTCTGGATGTTGCTTGTTACATCAGCAGCGCTGCTACCTAGCCAGCGGTGCTGCACCGTTCCTGGCTGAACGACCATGCACATACAGCTAGCTAATCGTGACGTTTCTCGGCCTGCTTGTCTTTGGCTTCTCTCGGGTTTCCTCCTATCTAGCCTCTTCCTTTAATTTCCCTTTCTCGTTTTGGGAAAGTCGAAGAGTGGAACAAGTTTTTAGTTGGTCATAAAGAGACACATGGGGGCCGACGATGTTTTGTCCTTTTTTTTTCTCTCTTTGTTGTTTTGTATTATTTTTAGGCAGTTTGGTCCTTTGAGCCAGCCGTCTAGCTTCTTTTCCCTATGAAAATGATATATGTATTCTGGAAACCAAAAATAAGGGGACAAGGAAAACGAGTTTGCACATGCTCATAACTAGGCTACTCATGACCAACAATGACTATATATTCTTCTCAAGAACTTTCATTTTATTTAATTCCGTGAACTTGGCCTCATTATATTAAGCTAAACGGTGTCTTTTTTTTTAAAAAAAGAAGGGTTTCGAATAACAAATGCTACATTAGATATAACAAAGTTTCACGGTGCACATAAGGATTCAAATAATCGAGACCCAGGATTTAACAAGGAGAGCCCTAAAGGTAAAACTAATCATGAAGGAGGAAGAGGGAAACAAAACATGTCCTAGATCCATGATTGAAGACGTTGATTGAGCCCCGTTCCAATCAAACTTACTAGGACCGCCATCTCTCCCTTCCACCTGCGTCACCATAATCAACTACGAGCAATGGAAGAGATGAAGGAAAACCTCCATATGAGAGAGACAGAAAGCTTATTGAGTGGGGCGCCCTCGGCCGATCCACCACCACCATCAAGAGGTGAAGTAAGCAGCCACCAAGCATCTCGCACAGTAGTGAAGGATTGAGATGGATAACCTAGAGGGGTGAATAACTGAATATGTATCTACAATTTTTCTTTTTGTTCACAAATGTTAAATTTTTTGGATAACAAATATGATGCTAATGTCCTTGGATAAACACTTAGAACCATCTCATCTGGATATCAAGATCCATGCAAGTATAATGGGTGAAAAAATCTTGATCGAATGCTTTGAGTGAAGTGGCGAAGCTACACAATTTTGCCATTGGGTTTAATGCCTTGTTTCTGATGTAGTCATTCACTAATAATCACTAGAAAATACTAGATGGATGAAGGATTCAAAAATTCCTTTGGGTTCGTTTGAACCCAATAGTTGTATTGCAGCTCCGCCACGTTTGAGTGTGGACTGATACGTCTCAAACGTATCTATAATTTCCGATGTTCCATGTTAATATTATACCGATTGTTACATGTTTTATATACACTTCATAGCATTTTTATGCATTTTCTGGGACTAACCTATTAACAAGATGTCACAGTGCCAGTTCCAGTTTTCTGCTATTTTTGTATTCCAGAAAAGCTAGTCTGGAAATATTCTCGGAATTGGACGAAACTTGTACAGAACCTCCTATTTTTCCAACACGAACACGGAGTCCAAAGGAGAGACGGAGGGGAGCCACGAGGCAGCCACACCATGGGGCCGCGCGGGCCCCCCTGCCGCGCCGTGGGGTGGTGTGGGCCCCTCGTGCCTCTCCAGCCGCCGCCCTTTCGCCTATTTATTCCTCCCGACGCGAAAACCCTAAATACCGAGCCATTATCCACGAAAAGTTCCAGAGATGCCGCCGCCGTCAACCCTAGCTCGGGAGGGTTCAGAAGCTCTTCCCGGCACCCTGCCAGAGAGGGGAATCATCACCGGAGGGCTCTACATCACCATGCCCGCCTCCGGAGTGATGCGTGAGTAGTTCATCCTTGGACTACGGGTCCATGGCAGTAGCTAGATGGTTGTCTCTCCACTTTATGCTATCATGTTTAGATCTTGTGAGCTGCCTATCATGATCAAGATCATCTTATTGTAATGCTACATGTTGTGTTTGCTGGGATCCGATGATATTGAATACTATGTCAAGTTGATTATCATTCTATCTTATATGTTATTTATGATCTTGCATGCTTTCCGTTACTAGTAGATGCTTTGGCCAAGTAGATGCTTGTAACTCCAAGAGTGAGTATTTATGCTAGATAGTGGGTTCATGCCTCCGGTAATCTGGGAGAGTGACAATAACTTCTAAGATTGTGGATGTGCTATTGCCACTAGGGATAAATAACCGATGCTTAGCTTAAGGGTGCGCCGTTAGCTCTAATGCATTTGTTTACATTACGCACATACTTAATGCAATTATCCGTTGCTTGCAACTTAATACCAACGGGGAACTCGGATGACAACCTGGCGGTGGATTATTAGTCATAGACGCTGTTGGATAACGGTCTATGTATTTTGTCATAATGCCCACATGAATATCATAGTAATCATCATGTCATATATATGCATTGTCATGCGCTCAATATTTTGTCAATTGCCCAGCTGTAATTTGTTCACCCAGCATGTTAGTTATCTTTTATGGAGAGACACCACTAGTGAACTGTGGACCCCGGTCCATTCTTTTACACTGATAATACAACCAACTACAAATATTGTTCCTTTTCATTCTTGCTGGTGCCTGGTTGACGGGAGAGTATTCGAGGATGATGATGATGGTGATGATGAGTACTTCCCCGGCAACGGCGCCAGAAAAATAGCTTGATGACGTGAAACACACGTTCGTTGGGAGACCCCAAGAGGAAGGTATGATGTAGTCAGCAGCAAGTTTTCCCTCAGAAAGAAACCAAGGTTATCGAACCAGTAGGAGCAGCAACTCTTCAGAAGGTTGTCAACGGCGCCAGAAAAATAGCTGTCGCAGGGAGTCTGGACTGTTGACGTGGAATCTGCACACAACACAATCAAACTACTTTGCCCCAACGAAACAGTGAGGTTGTCAATCTCACTGGCTTGCTGAAAACAAAGGATTAAACGTATGGTGTGGAAAATGAGTATTAAATTGCAGAGAATGAAAAAGGAACAGTTTGCAGTTTGTGGTTGTTTAATCAGTGTAAAAGAATGGACCGGGGTCCACAGTTCACTAGTGGTGTCTCTCCATAAAAGATAACTAACATGTTGGGTGAACAAATTACAGCTGGGCAATTGACGAATAGTGAGCGCATGACAATGCATATACATGACATGTTGACTACTATGATATTTAATTGGGCATTACGACATAATACATAGACCGTTATCCAACAGCATCTATGACTAATAATCCACCGCCGGGTTGTCATCCGAGTCCCCCGTTGGTATTAAGTTGCAAGCAACGGATAATTGCATTAAGTAAAGTGCGTAATGTAAACAAACACATATGCCCGTGGACATAGCATCGTTAGGTTATCCCTAGTGGCAACAGCACATCCACAACCTTAGAACTTTCTGTCACTGTCCCAGGTTAAACGGAGACATGAACCCACTATCTAGCATAAATACTCTCTCTTGGAGTTACAAGCATCTACTTGGCCAAAGCATCTACGAGTAACGGAAAGCATGCAAGATCTTAAATAACATATAAGATAGATTGATAATCAACTTGACATAATATTCAATATTCATCGGATCCCAGCAAACACAACATGTAGCATTACAATAATATGATCTTGATCATGTAGGGCAGCTCACAAGATCTAAACATGATGGCACAAAGTGGAGAGACAACCATCTAGCTACTGCTATGGACCCGTAGTCCAAGGATGAACTACTCACGCATCACTCCGGAGGCAGGCATGGCGATGTAGAAGCCTCCGGTGACGATTCCCCTCTCCGGCAGGGTGCCGGGAAGAGGTTCTGAACCCTCCCGAGCTAGGGTTGACGACGGCGGCGTCTCTGGAACTTTTCGTGGATATTTGCTCAGGTACTTAGGGTTTTCGCGTCGGGGGGAATAAGTAGGCGAAAGGGCGGCGGCTGCGGACCCCCGAGGGGCCCACACCACCCTAGGGCGCGGCAGAGGGGGGCCCGCGCCCTAGGTGCGTGTGGCCTCCTGGTGGCCCTCCTCTGCTGCTCCTTCGCTCCGTCAGGCGTGTTCTGGAAAAATAGGCACCCCCGTGTAGTTTCGTCCAATTCCGAGAATATTTCCAGACTAGCTTTTCTGGAATACAAAAACAGCAGAAAACAGGAACTGGCACTTCGGCATCTTGTTAATAGGTTAGTCCCAAAAAATGTATAAAAGTGATATAAAGTAGATGCAAAACATGTAGCAATTGGTATAAAACAAGCATGGAACATCAAAAATTATAGATACGTTTGAGACGTATCAGCATCCCCAAGCTTAGTTCCTACTCGTCCTCGAGTAGGTAAACGATAAAAACAAAATAATTTTTGAGGTGACATGCTACTATCATAATCTTGATCATATAATATTGCAAGGCACATGTAAATGAATGAAGTGATCCAAGTCAATGGTCTATAATTTGCTACCAAATAGATAATGAGTAAACAATGAATCACACAAGCTAAACGTTTTCATGAATAGTACTTTCGAGACAAGCATCAAACAGTTTTGCATAAGTGTTAACTCATAAAGCAATAGTTTCTAACAAAAGGTATTTAATCAACACAAAGGAAGAATTTAGTTTCAGCATTTGCTTCAACTTTCAACATATTTATCTCATGGATATTGTCAACACAAAGTAGTATAACAAGTCCAATACATTGCATATAACGCATGTTGTAACAAAGTTGACACTAGTGTTTGCTTGTGGAAGACAGAAAGAATAGGAAAACTGACTCAACATAAAAGTAAAAGAAAGGCCCTTCGCAGAGGGAAGCAGGGATTAAATCATGTGCTAGAGCTTTTAGGTTTTTGAAAGCATATAGAGATTGCATAAAATATTTGATACTCCTCCCAACCTTGCTAACACAAGCCATGGCTAACCGAATCCTCGGGTGCCTTCCATCAATCACATACCATGGAGGAGTATCTATTTTTGAGAGGTGTTTGTTAATTGTCAACGAATGGTAGCGGGTGAGAACAGTATTCTACCTGTCGAACGGACTTTTAAGAGCGGCTCCCATGAAGGACGTTATTTCTACCAGCAAGGCAGATCATCCCTCTTTCTCTTTGGTTTACACACATTCAGGTATTTCACTGTTTGTCATTGCTTACTGATGAATCAGGGCAAAAGTGTGAAGAGAATTAATTGGTTAAAGTTGTAATTAATTGGGACTGGGCACCCCGTTGCCAGCTCTTTTTGCAAGTTATTGGATAAGCGGATGTATATGCCACTAGTCCAGGTGTAAAAGTCCACTCGACAAATAGAATAAAGAATAACCACACTAATTCCTCATGAGCTAGTAAACATTGACACAAAAAGGGAATAATAACATTTTGAATAATTTAAAGGTAGCACATGAAAAATTTACTTGGAGTGGCAAGGAAATACCACATATAGGTAGTTATGGTGGACACAAATGGCATGGATTTTGGCTCAAGGATTTGGATGCACGAGAAGCATTCCCTCTCAGTACAGAGTTTAGGCTAGCAAGGTTATGTAAGCAAACAAGAATATCAACCCGTACACCAAGTTTTATATGACAAACATATTGCAAACGTTATAAGACTTCATACCGTCTTCCTTGTTAACCAAACCCTGTTATTAGAAAATATCTAGACCTTAGAGGTACCACCGATGCAAACCAAATTTTCAACAAGCTTTACGGTAGTTCTTCACTAATAGGCTTAACTCATGTGATGCACAATTTAATCATGATCTACTTGTTAACTCAAAACAATTGACAAGCATCAAGTTATCCATTTTAGTGATCTACAAGATTAAGCAAGTTTTTCCTTATACCAATTACCACATGCAACATTTTCTGAACCAACCAAACACCAATCAATTTATTTCATCAACTCTCCAAACAAATATAAGTGAAGCAAGAGAGTACTTTCTACAAAAGAAAGCTAATAGCTCTGACAAGAGATACATGAAAACAAGAGCTAAAAGCTGAACAGCGCTAGATATGAATACTCAACAAATATAAGTGAAGAATAGGAGTATTCTCATGAAAAAGCGGAGCGTGTCTCTCTCCCAATCAAGAATGCTAGGGTCCAGTCAAGCTTTATTGAAAATAAAAGTGCAATACTGAAAATAAAAAGCACACAGACGCTCCAAGAAAAGCACATATGATGTGAAAGAATTAAAATATAGTTTCACTAGAGATGACCTGATAATTTTGACGATGAAGAAGGGGATGCCTTGGGCATCCCCAAGCTTAGACGCTTGAGTCTTCTTGAAATATGCTGGGGAGATCCATGGGAGCCTCCCCAAGCTTAAGCTCTTCACTCTTCTTGATCCTATTATATCATCCTTCTCTCTTGACCCTTGAAAACTTCCGTCACACCAAACTCAAAGTAGATCTCATTAGAGGGTTAGTGCATAATCAAAAATTCACATGTTCTATAAAGACGCAATATGATTTGTTACTTTAAACATTAGCTACAGCCACTGATGTTATGTGAAGCTCTTCCACCCAAAAAAGAATTTCACTCAACACTAGTAAAAGAGAGAATGCAAAAATAAAAAGGCATAATCTGTCTAAAACAGAACAGTCCGCAAAGACGAATTTTTTCGAGGCACTTACGACGCTCAGATCGAGAAACTCTGAACTAATGAAAGTTTCAGACATTCATAAAGATTACGCACAAAAATTTCAGATTTAATTAACAATCTGGTGATTTTAGGAATTTCGTACAGTGAACAGCAAAAATCTGTTTCTGCGCAGCAATCAAAATTAAGCATCATCTTATCATTAGAGGCTACTCTTGGCACAACAATGCGAGAAAATAAAGATACAAAGGAGTTGCTACAGAAGTAAACAACTCCTTGACTCAATAAAAGAAAAATTGCAGAAAAATAAAATGGGTTGCCTCCCATAAGCGCTTTTCTTTAACGCCTTTTAGCTAGGCACAAAGCATGCATCAAGTATTACCAAGTGAAGAAGCATCAAAGAGAGGTCGGAAGTTTTCTCAACAATGCAATTTATCTTATCTATGTAGGTTTCGGAATTCCCTTTCTCAATACCTCTAGGCTCATCATTTTCATCAAATGGGTTCTCAGGAACAATCCAATCAAAATTCTTTTCTAGTGCCTCCTGCATTCCTATAAGCTTAAAAGGTATTGGTATTTTAACTTCCCCCTCACCATTAGTTTCCTTAGTGTACTTGAGCCTCTCTTTTTCAAGTTTTTCAAGTGTATTAACAACGTCAATACAATAACCAAGCATCTTGTATTTAATAAAAACTTTTCTAGCTTCCCTAGCAACATCACCAAATTCTTTAAGTAGGGTTTCTAAAACAAAATCTTTCTTTTCACCATCTTCCGTATCATGGAGTTTTAGAAACATGTGCTGCATTATGGGACTAAGGTTGACAAACCGAGCTTCCAACATGTGAACTAGAGAAGCTGTAGCAATTTCATAATTTGGAGCAAGTTCTACCAAGGATCTATCTTCAAAATCTTTAACCATACTAACATGATTAAGAATTCCTCAATGTTATCTCTTCCAATGATAGACCCACTACCCACAGATATTTCTTTTAAAGTATACTTAGGGAGAAGCATGATGAAATAATAAAAACCAAACAGAAAATAAACTAGATGCAAGTAACTAATTTTTTTGTGTTTTTGATAATTGAAAGCAAACAAGATAAAATAAAATAAACTAAGCAAGACAAAAACAAAGTAAAGAGATTGGAAGCGTGAAACTCCCCTTGCAGAAGACTGCTGTCTCCCCGGCAACGGCGCCAGAAAAATAGCTGTGCTGTTGACGGGAGAGTATGAGATGATGATGTGATGATGAGTACTTCCCCGGCAACGGCGCCAGAAAAATAGCTTGATGACGTGAAACACACGTTCGTTGGGAGACCCCAAGAGGAAGGTATGATGTAGTCAGCAGCAAGTTTTCCCTCAGAAAGAAACCAAGGTTATCGAACCAGTAGGAGCAGCAACTCTTCAGAAGGTTGTCAACGGCGCCAGAAAAATAGCTGTCGCAGGGAGTCTGGACTGTTGACGTGGAATCTGCACACAACACAATCAAACTACTTTGCCCCAACGAAACAGTGAGGTTGTCAATCTCACTGGCTTGCTGAAAACAAAGGATTAAACGTATGGTGTGGAAAATGAGTATTAAATTGCAGAGAATGAAAAAGGAACAGTTTGCAGTTTGTGGTTGTTTAATCAGTGTAAAAGAATGGACCGGGGTCCACAGTTCACTAGTGGTGTCTCTCCATAAAAGATAACTAACATGTTGGGTGAACAAATTACAGCTGGGCAATTGACGAATAGTGAGCGCATGACAATGCATATACATGACATGTTGACTACTATGATATTTAATTGGGCATTACGACATAATACATAGACCGTTATCCAACAGCATCTATGACTAATAATCCACCGCCGGGTTGTCATCCGAGTCCCCCGTTGGTATTAAGTTGCAAGCAACGGATAATTGCATTAAGTAAAGTGCGTAATGTAAACAAACACATATGCCCGTGGACATAGCATCGTTAGGTTATCCCTAGTGGCAACAGCACATCCACAACCTTAGAACTTTCTGTCACTGTCCCAGGTTAAACGGAGACATGAACCCACTATCTAGCATAAATACTCTCTCTTGGAGTTACAAGCATCTACTTGGCCAAAGCATCTACGAGTAACGGAAAGCATGCAAGATCTTAAATAACATATAGATAGATTGATAATCAACTTGACATAATATTCAATATTCATCGGATCCCAGCAAACACAACATGTAGCATTACAATAATATGATCTTGATCATGTAGGGCAGCTCACAAGATCTAAACATGATGGCACAAAGTGGAGAGACAACCATCTAGCTACTGCTATGGACCCGTAGTCCAAGGATGAACTACTCACGCATCACTCCGGAGGCAGGCATGGCGATGTAGAAGCCTCCGGTGACGATTCCCCTCTCCGGCAGGGTGCCGGGAAGAGGTTCTGAACCCTCCCGAGCTAGGGTTGACGACGGCGGCGTCTCTGGATCTTTTCGTGGATATTTGCTCAGGTACTTAGGGTTTTCGCGTCGGGGGGAATAAGTAGGCGAAAGGGCGGCGGCTGCGGACCCCCGAGGGGCCCACACCACCCTAGGGCGCGGCAGAGGGGGGCGCGCCCTAGGTGCGTGTGGCCTCCTGGTGGCCCTCCTCTGCTGCTCCTTCGCTCCGTCAGGCGTGTTCTGGAAAAATAGGCACCCCGTGTAGTTTCGTCCAATTCCGAGAATATTTCCAGACTAGCTTTTCTGGAATACAAAAACAGCAGAAAACAGGAACTGGCACTTCGGCATCTTGTTAATAGGTTAGTCCCAAAAAATGTATAAAAGTGATATAAAGTAGATGCAAAACATGTAGCAATTGGTATAAAACAAGCATGGAACATCAAAAATTATAGATACGTTTGAGACGTATCAATTCTCTGCAATTTACTACTGTTTTCCACACCATACGTTTAATCCTTTGTTTTCAGCAAGCCGGTGAGATTGACAACCTCACTGTTTCGTTGGGGCAAAATAGTTTGATTGTATTGTGTGCAGGTCCCACGTCGGTCGCCGGATTCCCTGGTGTTGCGCCGTGCCATATTCCGCCACCAACAACCTTCAGAAGTGATTTCTTGCTCCTACTGGTTCGATTAAATCTTGGTTTCATACTGAGGGAAACTGCTGCTACACTGCTTATACCTTCCTCTTGGGGTCTCCCAACGAACGTGTGATCCACGCAATCAAGCATATTTTCTGCCGCCGTTGCCGGGGAGCAAGAGGATCTCTGCAAGGGGAGTTTCACGCTTCCAATCTCTTTACTTTGTTATTGTCTTGCTTAGTTTATTTTTATTTGTCTTGTTTGCTTTATTTATCAAAAACACAAAAAAATTAGTTACTTTTATTTTCAAGTTGTTATCTTTCTGTTTTGTTTTAATTTTGCTAAAATGAGTACCCTGAGAACACTAAGTTGTGTGATTTCACTAGCACGAACAACAATGATTTCATTAGTACACCTATTGCTCCACCTGCTTCTAACGCAGAATTCTATGAAATTAAACCTGCACTTTTAAATCTTGTTATGAAAGAGCAATTCTCTGGTGTTAGTACTGATGATGCTGCTGCTCACCTTAATAATTTTGTTGAACTTTGTGAGATGCAAAAGTATAAGGATGTAGATGGTGATATTATTAAACTGAAACTTTTTCCTTTCTCTTTGAGAGGACGTGCTAAAGAATGGTTGCTATCTTTGACTAGAAATAGTATTGATTCATGGACTAAATGCAAAAATGCTTTCATAGGAAAATATTATCCTCCTGCTAAGATTATATCTTTGAGAAGTAGCATTATGAATTTCAAACAATTTGATAATGAGCATGTTGCTCAAGCTTGGGAGAGAATGAAATCATTGGTAAAGAATTGTCCCACCCATGGACTGACTGCTTGGATGATCATCCAAACCTTTTATGCAGGACTAAATTTTTCTTCAAGAAACCTATTGGATTCGGCCTCTGGAGGTACCTTTATGTCCATCACTTTGGGTGCTGCAACAAAGCTTCTTGATGATATGATGATAAATTATTCTGAATGGCACACCGAAAGAGCTCCACAAGGTAAGAAGGTAAATTCTGTTGAAGAAATCTCTTCCTTGAGTGATAAGATTGATACTATTATGTCTATGCTTACAAATGGAAAAATGCATGTTGATCCAAATAATGTTCCTTTAGCTTCTTTGGTTGCTCAAGAAGAGCATGTTGATGTGAACTTCATTAAAAATAATAACTTCAACAACAATGCTTATAGGAATAATTTTGGTAATAACAATTATAAGCCCTATCCTTCTAATAGTGGCAATGGTTATGCTAATTCTTATGGTAGATCTGGAATGCCTAGTGAGGAAAGGATGTTAGAAGTTGAAAAGGCTACTAAGAACTTTATGCAAACGCAATATGAGCAAAACCAATTGTTTACTAAAACTATGAATGAACAATCTGCTATGTTGAAGAATATAGGACATCAACTTGAGAACTTAAATAGGGAAATTTCTGGTTTGCAGATTAAGATTTCTAATGCTGAAACTTGCATTTCATCCATGTCTGAAGCACAAGCTTCTTTGATTAATAGAATGGCAGCTAAACCTGAAACTATTGATAACAATACCTTTGCTACTGCCAATGCTTCAAGTTAAAATTGATAATAATGTGAGGATGTTAGCTGATTTACATGCTAGGTGGGCAAGAGAGGATGAAATTGCTAAAAAGAATAGTATTGCTAGAGTTTATACTATTACTACTACTGAAAATGCTATAAACTCAAGTGTTAACAAACCTCCTACTATCAATGGTAAAGTAATTGGTGTTGGCAATGTCTCTACTTCTGTTGCAAAACGTTTAAAATTGCCTGAAAACACTGAAACTGTTCCTGATAAAAGTGCTGAAATTTTTCGAGATGTGGGAGACAATGGTCCCATTACTTTTGATAATAATGACTTTGATTTTGATGGTTGCAATATTTCTGAAGTAATTAAGTTCTTGCAAAAGCTAGCTAGAAGTCCTAATGCTAGTGCTATAAACATGGCTTTTACTAAACATATTACTAATGCTCTCATGCAAGTTAGGGAAGAGAAATTAAAACATGAAGCTTCTATCCCTAGGAAGTTAGAAGATGGTTGGGAGCCCATCATTAAAATGAAGGTGAATGATTTTGATTGCAATGCTTTATGTGATCTTGGTGCTAGTATTTCTGTTATGCCTAAGAAACTCTATGATATGCTTGATTTAGCACCTTTGGAACACTGTTATTTGGATGTTCACCTTGCTGATAATACTATAAAGAAACCTTTGGGGAGAGTTGATGATGTTTTTATAATGGTTAACAATAACCTTGTCCCCGTTGATTTTGTTGTTTTGGATATTGAATGCAATGCTTCTTGTCCTATTGTTTTGGGAAGACCTTTTCTTAGAACTGTTGGTGCTATTATTGATATGAGAGAGGGGAATATTAAATATCAATTCCCACTCAAGAAAGGTATGGAACACTTCCCTAGAAAGAAGATGAAGTTACCTTTTGATTCTATTGTTAGAGCAAATTATTCTGTTGATGCTTCATCACTTGGAAACACTTGATTCTTACTTTCTGCGCCTAGCTGAAAGGCGTTAAAGAAAAGCGCTTATGGGAGACAACCCATTATTTTATTTCTGCAATTTTTCTTTTTTTTTGAGTCAAGGAGTTGTTTACTTCTGTAACAATTCCTTTGTATCTTTATTTTATCGCATTGTTGTGCCAAGTATTGCCTCTAATAGGAAGATGATGCTAGATTTGGATTTCTGCGCAGGAACAGATTTCTGCTGTTCACCGTTTTAATTCTGTAAAATCACAGAAAAATTATTTAAATCTGCAAATTTTTGTGCGTGATCCTCAGATATGTACGCATCTTTCGTTAGTTTAAAGTTTTTCGATCTGAGCAACGTAAGTGCCTCGAAAAAATTCGTCTTTGCGGACTGTTCTGTTTAGACAGATTCTGTCTTTTATTTTTCGCATTCTCTCTTTTACTAGTGTTGAGTGGAATTCTTTTTTAGGGTGAAGAGCTTCACATAACATCAGTGGCAGTAGTTAATGTTAAAAGTAACGGTCATGTTTGTGTCCTTATAGAACATGTGAGTTTTTGATTGTGCACTAACCCTCTAATGAGAATTACTTGAGTTTGGTGTGGCGGAAGTTTTCAAGGGTCAAGAGAGAAGGATGATATAATGTGATCAAGAAGAGTGAAGAGCTTAAGCTTGGGGATGCTCCCATGGATCACCCCAGCATATTTCAAGAAGACTCAAGCGTCTAAGCTTGGGGATGCCCAAGGCATCCCCTTCTTCATCAGCAACTTATCAGGTCATCTCTAGTGAAACTATATTTTAATTCTTTCACATCATATGTGCTTTACTTGGAGCGTCTGTGTGCTTTTATTTTCAGTATTTTATTTTTCTTATGGTCAACTTGATTGGACCCCAGCATTCTTGATTGGGAGAGAGACACGCTCCGCTTTTTCATATGAATACTCCTATTCTTCACTTATACTTGTTGAGTATTCTTATCTAGCTATTGCTATGCTTTTAGCTCCTGTTTTGCATGCATCTCTTATTCAGAGCTGTTAGTTCTTTTAAAGAAAGTACTCTCTTGCTTCACTTATAATTGTTTGGAGAGTTTATGTTGAAATAAATTGATTGGTGTTTGGTTGGAACAGAAAATGTTGCATGTGGTAGATGGTATAATGGAAAAAGCTTACATATTCTTGTAGATCACTGTATTGGATAATTTGATACTTGTCAATTGTTTTGAGTTATCAAGTAGTTCATGTTTAAGCTTTTGTATCATGTAGTTAAAACCTATTAATGAAGAACTACCGTAAAGCTCGTTGAAATTTGGTTTGCATGATTGGTATCTCTAAGGTCTAGATATTTTCTAGTAAAAGGGTTTGGTTAACAAGGAAGACAGTGTAGAGTCTTATAATGCTTGCAATATGTTTTCATATAAGTCTTGCTGTGTCGGTTGATATCCTGTGTTTGCTTCAAATAACCTTGCTAGCCTAAACTCTGTACTGAGAGGGAATGCTTCTCGTGCATCCAAAACCTTGAGCCAAAATCCATGCCATCTGTGTCCACCATAACTACCTATATGTGGTATTTCCTTGCCATTCCAAGTAAATTTTTCATGTGCTACCTTTAAACTATTCAAACTTTATTACTCCTATTTTGTGTCAATGTTTACCAAGCTCATGAGGACGGGGTGGATGTCTTTATGTCAACTGTCAAACAGACTTTACCACCGGACTAGCGGCATATACATCCGCTTATCCATTAATTTTGCAAAAAGAGCTGGCAAATGGGGTGCCCAGTCCCAATTAATTACAACTTTAACCGCTTAATTCTCTTCACATTTTTGCCCTGATTTATCAGTCAAGCAATGACAAACAGTGAAATATCTGCATGTGTAAACAAAAGAGAAAGAGGGATGATCTGCCTTGCTGGTAGAAATAACGTCCTTCATGGGAGCCGCTCTTAAAAGTCTGGTTGGCAGGGGTCATATTGTACTTTCCATTTTCTGATTCGTTGACAATTAACAAACACCTCTCAAAACTTATTTTTACTCTCTATATGATTTCAAAAACTTAAAAAGCTCTAGCACATGATTTAATCCCTGCTTCCCTCTGCGAAGGGCCTTTCTTTTACTTTTATGTTGAGTCAGTTTTCCTACTTCTTTCTATCTTAGAAGCAAACACTAGTGTCAACTTTGGTGCAACAATTTTTATATGCTTGTATATTGCACTTATTATATTGCTTTGTGTTGACAAATATCCATGAGATATATATGTTGAAAGTTGAAAGCAATTGCTGAAGCTTAAATCTTCCTTTGTGTTGGTTAAATACCTTTTACTTAGAATCTATTGCTTTATGAGTTAACTCTTATGCAAAACTCTTTGATGCTTGTCTCGAAAGTACTATTCATGAAAAGTTTTTGCTTATATGATTCAGTTGTTTGCTCATTATCTACTTGCTAGCAAACTATAGACCATTGACCTGGATCACTTCATTCATAACATGTGCTTTACAATACTATTTGATCAAGATTATGATTGTAGCATGTCACCTCAGAAATTATTTTGTTTTTATCGTTTTACCTACTCGAGGACGAGTAGAACTAAGCTTGGGGATGCTTGATACGTCTCAAACGTATCTATAATTTCTGATGTTCCATGTTGATATTATACCAATTGTTACATGTTTTATATACACTTCATAGCATTTTTATGCATTTTCTGGGACTAACCTATTAACAAGATGCCACAGTGCCAGTTCCTGTTTTCTGCTGTTTTTGTATTCCAGAAAAGCTAGTCTGGAAATATTCTCGGAATTGGACGAAACTTGGACAGAACCTCCTATTTTTCCAACACGAACACGGAGTCCAAGGAGAGACGGAGGGGAGCCACGTGGCAGCCACACCATGGGGCCGCGCGGCCCCCCTGCCGCGCCGTGGGGTGGTGTGGGGCCCTCGTGGCTCTCCAGCCGCCGCCCTTTCGCCTATTTATTCCTCCCGACGCGAAAACCCTAAATACCCGAGCCATTATCCACGAAAAGTTCCAGAGACGCCGCCGCCGTCAACCCTAGCTCGGGAGGGTTCAGAAGCTCTTCCCGGCACCCTGCCGGAGAGGGGAATCATCACCGGAGGGCTCTACATCACCATGCCTGCCTCCGGAGTGATGCGTGAGTAGTTCATCCTTGGACTACGGGTCCATGGCAGTAGCTAGATGGTTGTCTCTCCACTTTATGCTATCATGTTTAGATCTTGTGAGCTGCCTATCATGATCAAGATCATCTTATTGTAATGCTACATGTTGTGTTTGCTGGGATCCGATGAATATTGAATACTATGTCAAGTTGATTATCAATCTATCTTATATGTTATTTATGATCTTGCATGCTTTCCGTTACTAGTAGATGCTTTGGCCAAGTAGATGCTTGTAACTCCAAGAGTGAGTATTTATGCTAGATAGTGGGTTCATGCCTCCGGTAATCTGGGAGAGTGACAATAACTTCTAAGATTGTGGATGTGCTGTTGCCACTAGGGATAAAATAACCGATGCTTAGCTTAAGGGTGCGCCGTTAGGTCTAATGCATTTGTTTACATTACGCACATTACTTAATGCAATTATCCGTTGCTTGCAACTTAATACCAACGGGGAACTCGGATGACAACCTGGCGGTGGATTATTAGTCATAGACGCTGTTGGATAACGGTCTATGTATTTTGTCGTAATGCCCACATGAATATCATAGTAATCATCATGTCATATATATGCATTGTCATGCGCTCAATATTTTGTCAATTGCCCAGCTGTAATTTGTTCACCCAGCATGTTAGTTATCTTTTATGGAGAGACACCACTAGTGAACTGTGGACCCCGGTCCATTCTTTTACACTGATAATACAACCAACTGCAAACATTGTTCCTTTTCATTCTCTGCAATTTACTACTGTTTTCCACACCATACGTTTAATCCTTTGTTTTCAGCAAGCCGGTGAGATTGACAACCTCACTGTTTCGTTGGGGCAAAGTAGTTTGATTGTGTTGTGTGCAGATTCCACGTCGGTCGCCGGATTCCCTGGTGTTGCGCCGTGCCATATTCCGCCACCAATAACCTTCAGAAGTGATTTCTTGCTCCTACTGGTTCGATTAAATCTTGGTTTCATACTGAGGGAAACTGCTGTTACACTGCTTCATACCTTCCTCTTGGGGTCTCCCAACGAACGTCTGATCCACGCAATCATGGACCGAGAGATAATTAAGTCGAGTAAACTATGTTCTTCTAGAATTGAAGAGTTTGTCAAGCCATATTTTCTTCTTGATCTGGCTATAATCACTGCCATATCTTTTTTACCCTCTTTTATAGAAAAATATACTTCGTTATTTTAAGGGGAAATACACTTTTGGGTATTGGATAGTTGTTTGTGGGCCCTAGTTCTAACCATGCGGTCAGCTATAGCATGGCCCAAACAACAGCACTGAAAAGTGGGCCAAGGTGTTTTTCTTCGGGTAGAAAATGGGTCAAGGCTTAAAGGGAGACAAGGTCGGCCGCACTTCCTAATGGGCCCGGGTGGTACAGACTATCTCGGCGAGCATTTGCAAAATGTCCTCCTCTCTTTTTTTTTTTTTTTGCAAAATGTCCAGTTTCTGCTGGGCATTTCATCGAGCACAGCCGGGGCTCCATGGCGTCCGTCAGTCGCCACCGCCGGGGCTCCATGACGTCCTCCAATCGCCTCCTGATTCTGGTGAGTTACCCGCTCCACTAATGTCCTTTCCCGTTCTGGCGCATAGGTTTGTCTCTTCGCGACGTCTTGCCACACTGATGCTTGATGAGATGGGGTGGGCGGTGGGCCCGAGCTTCTTGTAGATCGAGTTCTTGTCTAGTTAAATCGGTGGCCGCATTTCAGTTCAGTCGGTTACTCAGATCATAAGTTCCGTAAATCGTATCCATGTATGGTTTTCCCGTGGGATCTCTGGCATCTTGTGCAAAGTTCTGTCCGTATCAGTTGAATTGGTTAAAATTCGAGTCCAGTATGCCACGGTTTTGTTTTGTGATCCCAAATTGGCTAAAACTCAATACAGAAAATCGTCAGTGTGGCAAATTCACTTGATTCATACAACATGCAAAACTGAACTAGTTCATAGAAATTAGGCACAATATGCGCTGTCACTGTACATTTGTACATGGATTGTTGTTCTCGTAAATATATGCTATACTAGTATTCACATATATACAATGCAATTGCAAGGACCTAAACCTATTGTAATGTCGCTTTGATCAAACTTGGATATGTCTTCCGTGGTCACTTATCTCTTCTGGAAGTTGAATAGCTTGATTGAGACTCCGAAAAGGAAAGCAAAGAGAACGGCAAATGAGACGACCACCACAGCGACTACCCACAAGAAGTCATGATGGAACCCAAAATAGGTTTCTACAAACTCGGACACCTGCACGCCACTGTCCTCAAACTTTTCTGTTACATCTCCAAACTGTGAAGTGACCAACCATTGAGTGTCCAGGCAATAGGGCTGAGCCAGTAGTACCATCTCCACCATATCGGAATTCTCTGTAGAGAAAGTAGCCAGTTCACAGAATATTAGGAAAAGAAGGAGCAAAAGTTTTGTAGCAGTTCTAGTTTATCTGTAGAATTGGAAGTATAAGAAGTTAGACATAATAGTATACTTACAGTTCTTGGTGTAATAAATCCTGAGAAAAGGTTCCAAAGAGCATAGAATGCCGTGGAAACAACAGAGGCAACGTTGTAGTTTGGAGTCAGGCCTACCGACATCATTCCGTAGAATGTGAAGTAAGCTAGAGTGAAGTACATGAAGAACAGGTACCAAAGGAACTTGGCAACTGTCCACTCGAACCCAATCATAGCATATACTAGCACGCCATATATTAAGGACTGAACAAAGATGTATGGAAGTTCAATTGCAACCTGCAAGGGAAACTAGATGTTAGTGGTCATATTGTTTTACTGTTACTCTCCACTGACTTAGGGTATTGGTTTAATTATCTGTATCATCTACACTGGCAGTAACTCGAAATCTTCTTAAATCTTTTGTGAAGCCTCGTATGTACATGCTTGCACCTATTTATGATGATTTACCTGTCAATACCATGCTTTTTAATCGTTGAACTCCCTCGTTTTATTTTTACTAAAAACTAAAGATAAAATTCAATGCTAAGAAAATCTACCTGTCCCAACGCATATGGCAAAGGTGAGTACATGTGTGCCGCTCTTTCCCTGTAAAAAACTGTGCGCTCAACAGCCACAACCGGTTGAACTGAGGCCGAGTTCTGCACTCCCATGAACAAAACTGAGGCATACATGGAACCCATGGCATTGAACAAGTCCTGTTGACTGTGCCTGCAATAGTAAAATGTTTCTGTTGAGTTAGAAAGATGGGAACTATAGGTAGTCTCCTTAACAAATATCATATATAAATTTGTGTACATGATTTATTTTATTATATATTTTATTACCTTTTTCTTCCAATGCCCCAGAACATTGTTCCAAACAACAGAGCAATTAATGTAGTATAGAAGAACTTGACTGCAGTATATGGAGGATTTCTCCAGTATGACAGACTTTGCTTCCACAGGCAAGCGGAACATTGAGTGAGGAAGTTTTGTGAGTACTCCGTTGGAAAGGATAGGTCGCTTGAACCTTCAGGGGGTGTGCTTAGCTCCTTTATTAAATCTTTGTTCCTCCTGAAATGCAACACAACCGAAAATATTCGTGCACATTTTAGATATTTGATACATCAATTGTGGAAAAGAAAAATGACATACTAGTATTATCACGCTTTTTCAATGGGCCATGTATAAATGTATATTTGTTTGCAAAGTTTCTGTTGTTTTGTATCTTAGAGATCTGCCCTGTTAAATAGTAGTCTAAACATACTCAAGAAAGTCTTGAATGTTGTTCTTCATTTCGAAATATATGCAACCAGAAACCTACCGATGTAGTTCAGAATTCTTGTATACTTGACTGAAGCTAATCCCAGTTATCTGTTCTTGCGCTGCACTTGTC
Source organism: Poa pratensis (assembly GCA_947311845.1). Classification (NCBI taxonomy): domain Eukaryota; kingdom Viridiplantae; phylum Streptophyta; class Magnoliopsida; order Poales; family Poaceae; genus Poa; species Poa pratensis. The sequence goes on along the minus strand of CAMZMU010000097.1, from coordinate 26,063,540 downwards.
ACTTCAAGCATCCATGTTGAAGGGTTGTAGCCATCTTTAATCTTTCTGACATCTTCAATAGCCTGTGTAGAACCAAAAGCAAAGCAGTTCAATAACATTTCTGTTCAGTGCGAGATTGCATCTGGAATCTAAAGTAATTTATGTTCTCTTTTGTCACCTCAAAATATCTGATCAATTCACACGAGTGCCGGCCTAGTGGACCTACATAAATCTCTTCACCTCCTCGTTTCATCAGGAAGAGCTGCAAAGACACACATCACCATCAGGTATTATAAGGGTTTACAAAAAGTATGAACTGCCCATGTGGCTTTACTTTCTTCTTCTTTAATATACGTAGGCACCATATTTAGTACCTCATCAAAAGATTCGAATATGTCGATGCTTGGTTGGTGAATGGTGCAAACGACTGTCCTTCCTGTATCTACGGTATTCCTTATTGCCCTCATGACAATGGCTGCTGCTCGTGCATCAAGTCCAGATGTAGGTTCATCCATGAAAATGATAGAAGGGTTAGCAACCAGCTCCACTGCTATTGTCAGCCTTTTTCTCTGCTCAGTTGACAATCCACTAACACCGGGTAATCCAACCAATGCATCTTTTAAGGGGAAAAGTTCCACTAGCTCCATGACCTCGTCAATGAACATCTGCATGCCAGGTTTTATGTGTTAAAGCAGTCAGTAGATATGGTCATCCTTACGATTTACGAAGATGTAACTAGTACATAGAAGTGATCTACAATCATGTCAAAATATCTGTCTCGAGCATTTCGGAGAACTCAAATTTTAAAACTATACTGTTATTGAATTTGTGACATTTAAAAGCCATTGACAATATTAGTCTTCTCCTTTAATCATTTTTCATATAAGTTTCTAATATATATGCTTGTATACTATGAAAATATTAAAAAAGATGAAATTTTTATTCTTTACAAACCTTTCTTGTTGAGGAATCAACGCTGGCAGGTAGACGGAGCCATGCCGAGAATGCAAGAGACTCGTACACTGTCACATTCGGTGAATGGATGTCGTTCTGCTCACAGTATCCTGACACACGAGCAAAAGTTTCGTGCTTCTTTAGATAGCCAGAGATTGTAATGTTGCCCTCTATGTAACCACTGGTCTTTCGTCCAGCCAACACATCCATGAGTGTTGTCTTACCGGCACCACTGACACCCATAAGAGCTGTAAGTACTCCTGGCCTAAATGAACCACTGATACCCTTAAGTAGTTCCAACCGGCTCTCTGCCACACCTTGTGCTTTGATTTCCTACAGTTTTTGTTGATAAATGAATTATAAAGAATGTTCTCACTCATATAGGTTCCATATATTGGACATATCTGTATTTCTAATAATTTCCATAAAAAAATACCTGTGGCATGTCTACACTGTATTTTACATCTTCGAATGTGATGGAGAGAGGTACAAAAGGGAGGACCATTCCTTTCTTGCCTGGACTAGAATTCACCGTTGCATTGTTGGAAGTTGATTCTTCATTGATCCAGTCCGCAGTATCTGGTAAACATATGCAGGGGTTAATTTTAAATTATACCTTTACTATCACCCTTGGCATTATCTTATATCTTCCTCAGATTTATCAATACAAAATCAGTAAGTACCTGTAGATGCTATTGTGTTATTCTTAACCCGTCCTCTCGATGATTCTTCTAAAAGTTCACCAGTGAGATTAGCTTGTTTTATCTTCATTGTTTCCTCAGATATTGTTGGCTGGTTGCTGTCAAATGCTGCGGATTGGAGGACACATAAGATTAGAATGTACATCTTTGTTTCGAGAATTGCAAGATAGCTATCTATTGGTATAAAATACAAGTGATGCTGACTCACGGTCGAGGAATGTGAGACAGACGGTATAGAGCATATTGAATAGCAGCACATATCCGAGCAATGCACCAACGCCAATCCAGTACCACTTTGCGTCAGGAAAAACTCCACGAGATTCCAGAACTTGTCTTCCAAGTGGTTCCATGGAACCAGGGATTATCTGAAGTGTAGCAGTAACACTATGCTTTAGCCATACGTACTCATACAAATGATTTTTTATCCTATTTCATAAGTGTCTCTTTACCTTATTCCAGCTTTCACCTAGGAACTCATTCACCGATAGAGCATTTTGTGCATACATCAGGGGTGATATCCAGTACCCCCATATCCACCATTTTTTCACATTCTCTGTTAAATCAAAGGAAGGGTTGAATTAATGATGCATAAATACCACATCCAATGTGGAAAAAGCAACTGAACTAAGGTAATTTAGTCCAGATGTTCTTAGCTGGAAACTTCAAACATAGTATTTAGGAGTTCAGCTTTGCTACTTTTGCATACCTCTTGCCAGGATGAATCCACCTGTGAGCATGAAAATAAGTATGCTGAAGGAACCGATGGTGCTTGCAACAACCTGATGCCTTGCAAGGCCAGCGATGAATCGGAAGAGTCCAGATGATGCCTCATTCATTAATAAGAGCAGCAGGAACTGTCTAAAAAATCTGCAATATTGCATTGTTTTGGTTAGCTTCCGGGATACATTGAAAAAACTAATGTATGGTAGAATATACCCCCTTACCTCTGTATGTTGGGATCAAATCCAATGACATAGTATGTTATGCCGACCCAAATTGTTACATTGAGCAAGGATAGGGGGTCTTAATGAGCCATGACGGCAAGGTGTATGTCCATGCTGGAAAGAAAAGAAGATCCCTTTGCTTGAAAAAAACAGGGAGCTTTACAATGGTTAGACCTACTTCTGCTAAACCATTGAACATGATCATCAAGATCCCAAAGAAGAGAGCACCCATGTATATCCCTCCATCTGTTACTGAGTCATGATGCATATTGATGCGCAGAAAGACGGTCATTGCTATGATTGCCATGATTGTCAACTGCAGAATAAAGAGATATAATAAGATAACATACGATATGTACTTTTATACTTTCTACGGATAACAAAGAGTCAATCAGATTTAAACTCTAGTTGATTTGTCTTTTCACCTGAGTTGCCTTGAATATATACACAAAGGAATTTCTTTTCATGAGCAGTATCTCTCTGTTGATGTTAGCTTTGAGTAGTTCCTTCATGCTGGCACCGTATTGTGATGTTTTCAGGGATGCAGGATGACTCCTGCTCTTGTCAAATGGGACTGCTAGCTCACCCTTTATAGCCTGACCAACGTGGAAAGATTGAAATGCCTCCGCGAACACCTTAACAGGAACATATTGGTATGTCTCGTCACTGTTTATCCAGTATTGTCCCTGATCTTTCCTTGATGTAACCTATCAAATTTCAATTATAGTCAGTCACACTTCAACATTGTAGACAATTATGATCCTGGTATTAAAAAAATCCAAACTTAAAATATGTTGTTCCATCTGTACCACTTTTGAACAAACTTTGCATTATGAAAATTCCCTTGAAGGAATTTCAATTAATGTTTTTTAAATAATAAATCGATAATCAGAGAAAGCTTGAGACAACTAGTTGATGAAACTCACTTCTTGCAAGAAGTCAGCTACGCCTTTTCGCTCAGGACATTTGAATCCCATTGATTCAAAGAACTCGAGCACATGTTCTCGAGGGCCATTGTAGACAACCTGACCGTCTGAGAGGAGAATTATATCATCAAACAATTCATATGTCTCTGGTGCAGGTTGTAGCAATGCGATGACTGCTGTTCCACCAATGATGTGAATTGTTTGCCGGATAGAGTTGACAATCTGGAAGGTTGTCGAGCTGTCTAGTCCAGTTGATATCTCGTCCATGAAAAGGGCGCGTCCTGGTGTTACAAGCATCTCAGCTGCAAAACCATGTCAGGTACTGGATGAGTTAGATTGTACAGGAATGCAATGCAATTTAATTCCGTAAGACATAGCATCTGGTATGTTTCTTACTCTCAAACTATATTTACCTGTGGTTACTCTCTTTTTTTGCCCTCCGGATATACCTCTCAACATATTATTGCCTACGATTGTGTCGGCACAGATATCCAACCCCAAGATCTTCGATAATTCAAATGGAAATTAAAAATTAGTAACGTAATCAATTTTCCGTCTTGTTATAATTGTGTGATTGAGTGTAATCCACAAATAAATGGCAGATTCGCATGCACCTTTAGTATGTGATTTGTGACCACCTCAGCTTTCTGCTCTCCTGTTGCAGCAGCCTGCATAAGAAAAATGAGAGATTAATGTGCATCAAACCTTTTATCGAAAGGTCTGCTGAAACACTGAATGAAGTGCACTCCTATATGGAATGTAACAAGACGGAACCTTCAAGTAGATATCTATCTCTGGATCTGGTTTGATATTTTCTTCCTTTTCTCTCCTTGATAGCTCCATGAGCAGGTCTGATCATTTTGTAGAAAAATCAAGTTATATAATGCATTATGATACTGTAGTGAGTTTTGGAGTCTCCTGTTTTCCTGTTCTTACCAAATCGGTGACCAATTCCTTGACATTTTGCAGAGAAATTGACCGTCTCGCGGACAGTCATCTCACCCATATGCAGATCATGTTGGCTGACATAAGCTGCGGATCTCCGTGGCACAAACTCGTCCATCGTATGCCCGTTGTAAATTATTTCCCCTGACATCTTTTGTCATTGCAAAGTTTTCTCATGTCAGTTCTAGCAAGTTATAACCATGAAAAACATAGCATCCAAAAACAAAAAGAATGTTGTACCTTGAGACCTGAAGGCAGAGTTCCGGCCAAGGCCAAAAGCAGTGAGGTTTTCCCCGCGCCAGGGGGACCCAAAAGCAAGGTCATCCTAAAGGAATAGAAGGGTAAGTTAGAATCCTGTTGAGATAATCTTGAGGTCTCAATATGTCGGGAAATTTACCTGTAAGGCTTGATGATTCCGCTGACATTGTGAAGGATTGATATCTTCTGTTTCCTGTTTGGTGTTAGGTGAAGAGCGTTCGCCATGCCCTGTTTGAAGACGATTATCACCATGTCATTACTCATATTATTTATGCAGTACAAAGAGGCAAGGTAAATTGACTACAATATCAAACTACTTTTATTAACGTCGAAGCTGCATTAGACCAGTGAGCAGATTTGTTTATTTATCGTATGGTCTGCTGGATTTGCAGTGATCCTAATGTCAACCAGGAAACTTTACCGTCCCAAGCTTCGTACTCGGTTTGCAGTTAGGAACTTTTTCTATTTGGATCAATGTATCTAAGTTGTCGGTACTACTCAGTACCACCTTAAAGATGAATAAAATGCCATCCAGTGTGTGGATGACATGTTTATGATGTTCACTGGTAGAGGAGTATAATAACAATAGGAAACAGAGGAAAAGAGTGACTTGGCTAGTCAAAACCGGCCAATCGTCGTGCGAAAGGAGTTAACGTCAATCAGTTATGTCATCTCATATCCACTGTTGACATTATTAACCAAAAAATCTCGGCCAGCAACAGACAGACAGGATTGCAGCAGTGCGGCATACCTCCAGTACATTGGCGTAGGTGTTGAGGATGGTGGGCAGGCCCCTGCTGCCAACGTACGCCTCCGCCTCCACATTCAGGTTCTGGTACCTCACCTCGATCGTCGGCAGCTCAACCCCAACTCTGACGAACATCACAAGTGAATCAATGTCAATCGAGATCTGAGAACTGAAGAACAGAACAAGCTTGTGTTCATATAGATGTATGTTACTCACCGGTCGACGCGTTCCTTGAACTTGGAGAGGAACCGCTCGTGCTCGTCGCCGACCCAGGCGATGCGCTGCATGAGCGCGTGCTTCTCCTGCGCGCCGAGCTTGTGGACGTTCACCTCCTTGAGCTCGCCCTCGGGCATGGCCAGCACCGCCGTCCGGGCGCGGTCGTAGGTGGGCAGCTTCTCCAGCGCCGCCCATCGCAGCGCCTCCTCGTCGTCCTCGTCCCGCGACGACCGCGAGAACACGTCGTCCGCGCCCCGCGACCACACCGTGCTCTCCTGCCGCAGGCTGCGCCCGAACGCGTGTATCTCACCGGCGTCGTCCATCTATCAATCTTCCGTGCTCTCCCGCGCGCCGACGGCGACGCCTCCGGCAACTCGGCGAATATCGGGGAACCCGACAGGGGGGAGTGGGACTAGGACGTCGCTGCTGCTGTACCCCTAGTGTGCAGGCTGCTTTCTTGGCGCTGCAGATGAGATGCCACGGGAGGAGAAAGAGATTGGCACTTATATACAGTGGTGGAGCCGACGACGACGGCGAAGGAGCCGTGCTGACGTAGCCCGTGACGACGCCGGGTATACGGAGAGGAAGCTCAGGCGAGTTTCGAAACGAAATTCGTTTGGGCGTTTCCGGTGCCGCGAACACGCACGTGGTACGTAGACGGCTATTGCGTCAGGGGGTTGGGTTAAATATGGAGATAGACTCCTGTGCTGCTACGAAACAAGCTGGCACAAACCCTTCTAGAAACAAATTACAGGTACTTGACAGGATATATATATATACATGGTTCGACTCAAAATTAGATCTCGATATAAACTCCACATTAAGCTGATTCTTGTACTCCGTATTAGGAGTACAAACAAAAAAAAACAGTAAACAGGTCAGATTGGTTGCGTGCTAACATAAATCGATTTTTTTTTTGCGAATAAAAAGAGCTCTATTAATCAACTGACAGGATTACAATCACTCATCAGAGTGTTAGTGAGGGCGGCTGGGTTATAATTAATCCAGAGACATCTCCTCCTGATCGAACTAGCTTGTCTAGCACATTCTTTTTTTTTGCGAAAAGGCCAACCAATATATAGATCATCAATAACGGTACAAAGAGTTCTAAAAGTAATAAAATTACAAATAGGTATTCGGACCACCTAGCGATGACTACAAACACTGAAGCGAGCCGAAGACGCGCCGCTGTCCTTGGGCTGCTTGATTAGCGTCGCGCCCGACAAAAGATATACTCAAGCTAGGAAAAGCTCTTGAAATCTCCCTAATTTCCTGACAAATAGGTTTCAACTCCGATCGATCATGCTTCTCATCTGCAATGAACCACTTCTTTGGCATTTGATTCTATGATGACCCGCATATAACCCCTCTCAGCTGCCAATTTTTGCGCCATCTCGAATCGCTATAGCCTCCATCACTCTCGCACTCGGCACATTATCATACCATAAGGCTTGACCCCTTATCATGACTCCCCGATGATCTCGGACGACCACCCCTGTACTTCCCTCAGCGGCATCATTTTTTTAGCTCACATGCACTAATAATAATGAATAATAGTACTACTAAATCTAATCCATATTAATTGTTGCTGAATCAGATGTATCTATCATTGGATCAGACATCAGGACGAGTACTACACTAGTAGAACACTAACACTAGTGATGCAGCTAGGGCAGGTAATGCTCCACGAGAGCAATTGCTACGGTTTTCATGGGTTGCCTTTTAGGATCAACGATACTAAAATACAGAGTGGTGCCCTCTCTGCCTGGCTAGGGGCGAAGAATAGATGCTGCGGCGGATAGGTTGAGAAAAAGAGAGCTGCAGCACCCACCGCGGTGCCCTCTCTGCGACAAGAATCATGGAACCATAGAGCACCTTATCATCGGGTGCGCGGTAGCTAGGGAGGTGTTGCATGAAGTGCTTGAGGAGTGGCATATGCCCGAGTGGATGCCGAACCCGAATGACAGACTCGTTGAGCGGTGGACGGCTCAGCCAGCTACGAGGTGCCAGCAGCGAGATATGTGGTTAGTTCTCATCCTAGTCATGTGGTGCATCTAGACAAAATTAAATGAGGTTGTTTTCAATGGCTCGACCGCCTCGACAATGGCGACAATGGCAAGGATTCGAGAGGAAGTGGAGGAGTGGAAGAGAGCGAGCCTCCTGCGAGGTGAGCACTTCTGGATGATGGCCATTGGGCCGACAGCACGAGGGCGAGTAGTTGTTGAAGGAGCAGTCGAGGGTTGACCTGTCAGAGTAGACTGTGCAGGTGAGAGCACGGTTTTTTCTTTGTTTGGGTCGACCGATGATGTAGAAGCCTACGTGGTTGTGGACTGGCCGCTTGGCCCCCTCTATGTATGAAAATGATACTCCCTCCGTCCAATAATAACTGTCTCAAGTTTGACAAAAAGTGGATGTATCTAGACATGAACAAGTTTAACAAAAAGTGGATGTATCTAGACATGAAACATGTATGGATACATCCACTTTTGAACAAACTTGGGACAGTTATTATTGTACGGAGGGAGTACGTTTTTCCATAATTCAAACCCTCGAAAAGGGTGGGTGTTGCGCTTTTTCTAACGTGCGATGACAGCAATTACTAGAGCCAGAGATTTGGACCATTTGGTCATGCTGGACAGCTGGAGAGGATCGGAGCTCTGTCCAATGGCACCCGTAGCATAGCACCTCCCCTACTGATAGTAACGGGATAAGGCCAATACAATACAAGAAGATTTTCCATGGCTGCTATCCAGGCAGAGCACCAAGAGGGCAGTTTGTTGGCCATGAACGACAGCCAACATCACGTGAAAACGTCACGTAGTTTGACTTTTCCCGCCTCCAAAGATACCGCAGTGCGTCTCAAACGATAACTGTCCCTGGAACATGTCCTTTTCATGTACACAGCCTCTTTTTCACACATATGCCCTCGGCTGATTTTTTATTATCTCCTCTCTTTTCACTACCTCCGTCTCAGAATGTAAGTCGTTTTGGAGCCTATTTTAGCCTATCAAAATGTTTTATATCTTGGGGCAGAGGAAGAAGAATATAAGAGCAGTAAGAATTATGAAGGAGAAAAATAAGGACGTCATTCCTTGATAAGAAGTTGGGAGAAAGTGCACCGACTCCATTTAAAAAATCGTCGAAGTTTCGGAAGAGTTTCACAAAATTACTGATTCTTGGAGAGGAACGAGAAAAGCTAATGTCGGTCGAAAATTCTACTAAATTTGAATAAAATCGAATACACAATGGTTATAATACACATAAATCAAGTATACATATAAAGTTTGGTTTTAGTCTGTTGGTCGAACGTCCAGTCTATGGTGTGCATGGTCGCGAGTTCGGATATGTACTTTCGCATTTATTTTGCTAAATAATTTTAGCTGCTAGAATTTGAATATGGCCTAAATATTGAAACTTTTCGTCGAATTTTGTTAATTTTGCTAAATTTGTAAATCTCGACCAGGGATGGAAGAAAAACGAAAATTGAAATGTTGAACCTTGATTGGGTGACGATAATTAACTTAATTTTGGTTAACCGAGAATTAGCCGCGTCAAAAAATTCGTGCATTTCCTACAATCGAAAAAGGGAAAGTGATTTATTTCCGATAAATGACCCTTTACTGAACTCATAAGTTCGCATCACGCTAATACATATTGTACGAGATTACACCGTCCTTTGTATAGTTAGAATGCGCATGGCCACGGGAAAAGAGATATGACTGCCTTACATACAACCTTTCTTGAATTTATAGTAAAGTATTAATATGCCTGGCTGCTATGAGCCTATTATATATCATATTTGTGTGGCCAAGTAAGGTCAACACCGATATTTTTGGTTAACGAATCACACATCTTATCGCTTAGCGAGCAACATACGCTAGTGGTGGTATGTTGCGATCATGTGGTATGCATCATGGCATCTCTCTTTTTCAACTGCCGGTGTGCTAGTTCCTAACCAACAAAGTTCCCCATACGAATCCGTCTCACCGCTGTCCCTATCTTGGGACACATCCAAAAGCTACCGAGCCACTGATGATGTGCAGGTAAGAACAATGTACAGGTACAGTACGGGTACACTGTATATGACATTTGGTTGCTTAAATTTCCGTGCTCTTGCGCGAGTGTCGAATTTGCTTTTGTAGGTTGACTTTCACATAATTGATGAAACGTCAGCTATGAATGTTGATCCGCACGTTTTATGTAGGAGTACATGTGTATACGTACACATGGACGTCTGTGTGCTCGCCGAGAAGCATCGGTGGTCTGGGCTTCCACAACCTCCGGTGGCTTAACGCTGCCCGCGTTGGATCTGGCTTCAGAAGACGGATGCAGATAGGTCGTGGGCTGGGCTGCAATTTAAGGTGCAGCCGGAGGCCACCGCAATGTTTAACGCATCCATCAGTATCATGGTGGCGGATGGAGCTAGGGTCCTTTTCTGGGAGGACCCGTGGATTGGTGGGCAAACTGCTACTACGACGCACCCGCTGTGTTGTCGCTTGTCAGGCCCAGGATCAAGCGGAAACGGCTTGTGAGTGAGGGCCTTGCGGATAACGCTTGGGCAAGGGATATCTCTGGAGAACTTACCATCGCCGCGGTGGTTCAATACCTGCATCTTTGGGATGCGGTTCGAGCTGTCCAGAGGGGAGGTGAGCAGGACCAGTTTGAATGGAGGTGGACGGCGTCCGGGAAGTTCAGCGCACGCACAGCTTACCGGGCATTCTTTGAGGGTTCTACTGTCATGCCCGGTGCGCCGCAAGTCTGGCATTCGTTCGCGCCACTCAAGGTCAAGCTACATGCCTGGTTTGCATTGAGGGATAGGTGTTGGACAGCCGATAGGCGGCTGCGCCGTGGGCTGGTCTCGCATACCCTTTGCCCTCTGTGCTCGTTGGAGGCTGAGACGATGGAGCACTTGACGATGCGGTGCAGCTTCGCCGGGGCCATCTGGACTGGGCTCAACACGAAGCTTGGAGTGGCGCTCCCCGTGCCGGCTGCACACAGCTCCTTGGCCATGTGGTGGCCGGCGGCGGTACAAAACCTGAGTAGCAAGGACCAGAAGGCGGCAAATTCTCTGATCATGCTGGTTGTGCGTGCCATTTGGCTTGAGCGCAACGCGCGGGTCTTCGAGAACAAGGTGCTGCCGGCAGAGAGGGTTTTGGAGGCCATTGTGGAAGAGTGGAGGCCGTGGGCAACATGTAGATGTAGGCCGACGCGAGAGTGATCAGTTGTATTTGTGTGGGTGCCGACGCCAAAAGGAGTCGGACTTGTGGTGTTGCTGTTGCCTGGCTCTTCGCCATGGCTGTAACTGCAATGTATTTTCCCTATTACGCTTAATATAAAAACGCACAGATCTCCCGTGGGTTCTCAAAAAAAAATGTGTATACATAGTCATACGTGAGAGGTCATCAAATATGTACGCAGATTGTTTTTCGTACAAAACGAACAGCAATACAAAAAAGGGACAACTTTCCGCTAGGAGTGTCCCAACTCGAATACTTGTTTTTGAAATACCTAGTCAATTTCGGATATGATTCATGTCGGGAAGACAATTATATAACCCATGAACTAGTCGACATCTCTATATCCAATCTTCACTCGCCTCCACGTTCTACAACCGGTTCGGTTCCATGGGTGGAGAGGAGAAACTTCTCGCCTCTCATACATTTTTTTTTAGAAATGGGTGTGTCACCCCAGCCTCTGCTCAAAATGATGCATACGGCCGATCGACTCTCATACATCATGTGTACTAGATTTAAGGGTGCAGGTGCGTCTTGGCGCACGACCCCCCGAGTCCTGTTTTGACGACACGCCATACACAATGCTCATAATCAACGGGTGTAAACTATTATATCCATATATAAGCTCGACAACCAAGTCAGACAAATATTAGACAAAAAATAATAATTTTATGGGCTACATAGGGCAATAGATAAACAGACATGAGAAATCATCCATTTCCCATACGGCCTCTATCAATCTGACACATAACCATCGTAGTAGTCCAAACAGTGACATGGTTCCCAACAACGAACGTAAAATCTACTAGCGATCAACACAGTATTAACCGGTCGAAATAAACTATATTCGTATGCAAGGTCGAGGACAATATCACAAAAACAACAATAGACAAACAATTGAGATGTATCATTTAGATCTTATTCCACAAGCAAGACAACTCAATGGCTTGAATACTCACCAAGCAAATATAGAGGTTCCTAATTCCATTAACATAATCAAGCTGAAATGCCTCTAGGACAACACATCCAGGAGGCAAACACTCAATATCCACACCGCGTACACTGTAGTCATGTTTGTATACTCCTTTCCAGCCTTCCTATCTTTTCCAAAGCCCCATTTTGGTCTTGCTTATTATGGAGAGCCGCCGGGTCCCCGAGGAGCCGGCGATGTACTATAATATTTTGGCGGTTTCTTCTAGTCCGCGACGTCAACGATTTCATCCACGCAAACACAAACGTCTCGTAACGACGTCTTGTACTAATCAAATAAATCCTTTAACTTCATCTTTAAACTATCATCCCAATCGTCGATCAGCAAGATCCACTCGTCGATCCATCCGGCTCCAGGAGCCGTCCAAAAAGACATCACTGAGACCGAGGGCTCACAAAGCTGAATACAGAGAGCCAGCGTACAACTCAACACAAACACCTACCAGCCTACCACACTTATTACTTCTTCGTTCAACCCCTCAAATTAGCTACCAACCTAGCATTCTCATTACTTGGCTGAACCCCTCACTCTACCTCCCCACATCCCATCAAATGAATGGCACATCACGAAACGCCTACCATTCGGTGTAGCTACACGTCGTTTCTCTAAGCCCAATGACTTGAATACTCACCAAGCAAAAAAAGAGTTCCTAAATCCATAAACATACTCAAGCTGAAATGCCTCTAGGACAAAACATCCAGGAGGCATACACTCAATATCCACACCGCGTACACCGTAGTCGTGTTTGTATACTCCCTTCCAGCCTTCTTATCATTTCCACCGTCCCCATTTTGGTCTTGCTAATTCTGAAGAGCCGCCGGTTTCCCGGGGAGCCGGCGTTGTGTCTGGGTTTCTCATTTAATATTTTGGCGGTTTCTTGGAGTTCGCGACGTCAACGATTTCATCCACGCAAACACAACCACCTTCCTTTCCAAGCATTCGGTCCTTTAATACTCACCAACTAAATCCTTACCTACGTACTCACTATACATATTGAAACCGGCAGTAGCCCTACCATTATCAACTCAATCGATATCCGCCTACCATTCGAGGAGTACGTTGTTCACACGGATTAGGAGAAGCAGACCTAAATCTGTCATACAAGATCCAAGAAAATGCTATTCTCAAGTGTGCCTCTGATCCACAGCCTCTTCTTCGATGACTCCCCTCACAATCCTGGCCCACCTCGTCGGCCTCTTCGTCAATGGAAGGTACACAAAAACAAACATGGCAAATTTTACCTATGATCACTCCAATTTATACTCACTGTTTTGATCCCAAAAACCCTAAACCTTGCCCAAATTTAGAGAGTTCAGAAAGGTTTTAGTTGCACTTTACAGCATTTGAGTGTATTTTGCACGACAGTGCGCAAAGGCACACACTTCTCCAAGTACTAGCAGAAAGTATGAGCTGGAAAGAGATAAGAAGAAGAAGGATGAGCAAGCAATGAGGATGAGATCAACTTGGGAAGGAAGAAAAGACCCAAAAGGCAAAAAGGAGAAAAAGGTGGAAACATGCCATGTGCATTGTGTGCCTCGGCTGAGAAAGGAAGCTTCCCTCTCCACCACCACGCAAGACCACACCACCAAAAGGGAAAAAGGGTATAAAGCAAGAGGACCATCACAACAACACACATCCATCCACCACAATTCTCTCCATCTTTTCCATCCTCAGCCACCACAACACTTTTTCACCACCAACTTGAGACCAAGACCAAGAACACCAAGAACACAACAACAAGAAGAAAAAGACCATGGAGATGAGGAGGGGAAGAAGGACCAAGGCCATGGTGAACTGAAGCACAAGATCTGCATCTTCCCTGTCTGCTCCCATGCTTCCCCTGCTTCTGCATCTGCCCCTGTCGGAGATGTACTCTTTCTTATACATGAAAAATTGGAGGGAAAATTAAGGACAAACAACTTGGTTAAGTAAATATAGTCATATACTTTGTGGATTTTACATACTTTTTGGATATTAATTATCGTGAATTGAATGTATTTAGCGCTAAAACATGTTCGGCGAATCATATACTCGATCATCTTGCAGTCTGTCGATCGTGAGAAAAAATCCGCCAAGACACCCTGATCGAGGTAAGACCTACTCCTGCACTCCTGCTTTGTGTTGTACTCCCAACGTTACAAATTAGATGACTTCCATTTATCAACATATGGATGTATCTAGACATGTTACATGTCTAGATACATCCACCTATTAACAAATGGAAGTCATCTAATTTGCTACAGAGTGAGTATTCGGTTGGGTGGAGTTAATCCAATGTCGAGGATCTGTTTATGTTTAGGTTAGTGTAGATCTGTTAAATGTTTAAGTTAATACAGATCTATTGAATGTTCTAGTTCCGGGTTCACTAGTCTTGTAGATCAGTGGTTGCATGGTATGGGCATTGCACAAAATCATTGATCATGAATGGCAGTGTGTATTGCACATACCACACTACCATTGATCCCGAAGGGCAGTGTGCATTGCACATACCTATGCAATCGTTATCCCCGTGGAGATCAAGGGCATGCTCGTCGAGAAGTTCAAGCTGAAGAAGCACAAGAACACAAGAGGACCGACAAGGTTGAGTTCGAGCCGAAGTTGTGCATTCAAGTTTGATGGCCAAACGAAGGGCACAAATTGGACGTGGGCGACGTATTGGTCTTCAATTTTGATGGCCAAACGAAGGGCACAAATTGTCTTGTTTTCAGCTGCAGGATACCAAACAACTCACACACCATGGTACAAGTTGTGTTCTAGCCCACCCTGCCCTCCACAACCTGCCCCTACGCAGCGCAGAAGATCGTGGTGGTGGCGGCGGTGTGTTTCGCGAAAGCTCTCCTCCTCTTAGGGCACCCACTTTTTCGTATATATGAGGGGGTACGCGAAAATCCGAAGGAGAGGCGGCGCCCGAGGCTCCATTTAGGTGGGCCCACGCGGCCCAAGGATCTGGCCGCGTGGGGCCCCCTATTTTGGGCCTCCGACGCTTCCTCATGTCCATCCTTTGCACGTTGTCCTCTTTTTCCATAAAAAATGACGTGGTATTTTTCCTCGATTTAATTTCCTGCAAAAATAACCAGAAACGAGACTTTGCTAAAAACAGCGGCAGATTCAGCAGATTTATTCAAATATGGGGAGATTCCGGAGCAAATTATGAAGCAAAGTGCTTGGAAAAGTAGATGCATTTTAGGTGCATCAACGGCGAATATAAAGAAGGAAAAGCCAAACAGCAGAGAACGACTGCCACCGACCACAAAAAACTCACCACACAAAGCTGAACAGAAACAGGAACAACCAGCGACCGAGATGCTCACTACTAAGACGACGACCTGCAACAAAAAAGCACAAAAGAAACCACAAACAAATAAGGAAATAAAAAAAATACACCAAACAGGAAATTCTAAAAAGGTAAAAAGACAAAAAAAAATGACCTGCAAAACAGGGCCGGTACAAAATCATTCGTATGAAAAACACGAACAAACAAAATAAAGAACCACAAAATACTCACCGCACAAAGCTAAACAGCAACAGGAACAACCGGCAAATGAAATGCTCCGTACTAAGACGACGCCCTGCAAGAAAACATCACAAAAGAAACAACAAACAAATAAGAAAAACAAAAATACACCAAACAGGAAAATCTGAAAAGGTAAAACGCTTCCAAATCGGAGACGATTTGTACCAGGACGAGAAGCTGAAAAGAAAAAATATATAATAAAATTCCACAAAATAAACCCCGTAATTAAAAAAACGACCTGCAAAACAGGGCCGGCGCAAAATCGTTCGTATGAAAAAGACAAACAAACACAAACAAAAGAAAGCACATATCCCAACAACCCGCCAGATAAAAGAGACCATTACATTAGATAGATCGACGGCAGAAGAGGTCCATAGAGGGAAACGTCCACCGCCGACGAACACCAAGAACCACGACAGATCGCTGACCCGCCCGACCAGAGACCTAACCAAATAAAAGGAAAAAGGAAGCGAGAAGATAATGTGGAGGAGAAGAAAATGGGAACGATTGAGAGGATAGGGAGGCTGGAAGGGAGTATATAAACACGACTACAGTATACGCGGCACCCAATGGGAAAACAACCCATCGTACCCCCAACGGACTGTAGACGTGAGCCAATAGCGAGACGCCATTAACATGATCGAAGACGGGCCCGATATATTTCCCCACCGTTCCCCTGAATCACTGTATTTAGGTCGGAAAGGTAGAACCAATGGCGAGTCGCCAATGACACGCGAAATAGGGCCCGAATTTGTTCTGACTACCATCACAGTGCAACATACCCGCCGACGAATAGAAGCACGCCAGCTCGGGCGGAGAAATCGGGCCCGAATTCTCCCTGACACCACGAACAGTGCAACGTACCCGACGATCGTGCGAAATACCTAGCGTGCCCCGACATACTGTAGAAAATACACAGCGGCGACGCATGGAAGGGAAACATCGGCGGCGCAACGTCCCGAGCAACCGACCTGTGGGCCTAGGAAAGGAAGGGGCCCATCATCAGCGAGAGAGAGCGGGAAGGAACAACGTACAAAGAAAGCAATCGCAGAGGGGCACCCAATGCATTAGCTAAAACCTATTATGGTAAATGAACAATATCGACCAATGGGAGGAACGCAGTGCGAATCTGCACCACCCAGCACCGTCCGCCACACCGATTAAACACGCAGCGTGAGTCTAACGGGCGGGCCCTTGGGCTACAGCGGTGATCCACGTAGGATGTCAGCGAGAGTGGGTGCAATAAGGTTGGTACGGTTAGCGACTTTACGAATCCCTGTTCATTCCGACTCCAGGAGCCGGCGGCGATCGGACGGTGCGAAGGCAGGGAGCAGGGCGGATCGGACAGCCAGAAAGCCCAAATCACTCCAGGATCCCAAATCAATGGGTCTCACCGTTTATATCTTTAGATGTTTATTCTATTAGCTTCTAATTGGATAGTGATGTCACTTAGACAATGATGCTTGAATAAAAGTCCGTGATAAGGGGTGGTCCGATCTACTCAGTGAGCGGATACTAATGATGGAGATAACTCGCGAGGTGCTTAGGAACTCTTGGGTTGTTCCCCGTTTTCAATAAACAAATTTTCAACCCTATGGTTGTTCACAACACTACACGGTTGCACGTGTAGCCATAAACCACGAAGCGTTTTTCAATATGTCAATTTCCAATGTAGCAACAGATCACACTTGACTTTCAGCAATGAGAACACCATGTTGAAACAAAGTGGTGCGGTGAATACTTTTGATCAAAACAAATAGGAATATAACTTCAGATATATGCTTACAGCAGTTCAAAAGAGTTTGATTTGATCTAAAACGTTGTCTAACCCTAATCTGAGGTGGCTCTCATCTTATCTTTACTAAGTACTCCCTCCGTTCGGAAAAGGATGTCTTAGATATATCAAAATTTGGATGTATGTGGACATGTTTTAGTGTACACATACATCCAAATCTAGATATATCCAAGACATCCTTTTCCGAACGGAAGGAGTATTAAATTTCAGTTATGTTGGCAGAAAATTCTGCCGAACGTTTCTGCCGATCGCTACCATGGGCTATCGAGCTAACATGGGCCAGCCCAACTGTGCGCTCTAACGCAACGCACCTCGATCTCTGCTTGCCAGCCGCCCTCGCTCCCGTCTCACGCTGCCCTGCCCTGCCCATGGCACAACCTGCCCTTGCTCCCCATCCTTTCCATAGGAAAGAGCAAAGTACCTCCACAACACTACAACACTCGCATCATCGCAGAGAGGAGAGAGAGAGGCCGAGGTTAGCTCAGATCAGGACACGCGGGCAGAGATGAGCGGGGCGGAGGAGGAGGCAGCACATGCGCACACACCCGGATCCGGCGGCGGCGGCGCGGGCGGGTCGCCGAGGAGCGGCGGGGACGGCCACCAACACCGGCGGTTCGACGACAAGGCGTTCGTTGCGCGCACGTCGCTCATCCCTTGACACACACGACAAAGACGCGGCCTCCTTGTGGAAGCTGCTCGAGGAGAACGGCGCGCTCGTCAACGCCTGCGACTACAACTCCCGCACCCCGCTGCACGTCGCCACTCTACACAGCTGGCAGGACATCGCTGAGTGCCTCTTCGCAAACGGCGCCGACGTCAACGCGCCCAACTGATGGTGGAACACGGTGAGCCCTCGCGCCGCCGCGCCCCGATCCTTCCCTCGGCCTCCTCTGCGGGGACCACGATCTGGTCATTGGTTCGTTCGTGTTGAAATCATTTGTTAATGTGGAGGTCATATTTGGCTCGTACTGGGATTTCCACCGTCATGAATTGATGATTCTGGAGGGGAATCGATCAAGCATGGAACTCCAGTTTGCCATCTGCGCTTTTGATTAGTTCGATCGTGATCCTGCCATCTATTCAAGGTACCAACAACAAATCGGGCAATTTAAAACCCCACAATCGCAGTTGGGAGCAGGCGCCCGTGTGCGTTATCCCCTATCGCTTACCCTTGGAGAATAAAAAGACCCGCATAGTATTCGATGTCCATATATTCGCATACGCTTTTGTGTTTTTAACCGTGTACTGCATATCGCATACGATTGGGCCATTTTGAACGTGTGCATAGTGCTCACCATCTAACTCCATTTTTTTGCAAAAGTCGTGTGAAATCGAACCGTATGTATATACAAAGTTATCTTTATATATATTTTGTGAAGTGTAATTTCAAGCGTAAGTGTTTCAATTCGATCGTAAATGCAATTACGGCCCAGTTAATATTGGCGTTTCTTTCTTTCCCGCTTCCTTTTCCCGCCATTTCGCCGCATTCCCGCCGCCCCCGCTCTCGTGTATAAATCTTGCTAGCTAATAGAAGTGCCGCCCGCAGTGGCAATGGCTCGCTACAAGTCCAAAGTCCACAACGAGATGCGATACTCCATTAGATTAAGGAAGCAGCGCCTTTGCGCGCGTCGTGCCTCCACGAGATGCGATACCTCCTGCCAATAACATAGAAACAAAGACGTAACTTAGAGGAGACCAAGAGGGAATGTGTGCAGGGAATGCATGGCCGAATATGGCTGAATCGCTCTGCCCCTTTCCCTCTTGAGTGCGACTAAGGATTGCTCTTGAGGGTGAGTCCACTTATTTAGTCTTTTCTGTATTTATGTTCTCAGTCTTTCTATGTTCATATTCTAACACTAGGCATTCAAGAACAACTCATTTATCGACCTCCATTTCGATGGAGTGTGTCCTTCAGCTCAAGGCTTTCCGAGCATCCACCCGCCCCTAAGGATTGCTCTTGTGGGTGAGTCCATGTATTTAGTGTTTTCTGTCTTTACGTTCTCAATTTTTTCTATGTTCATATTCTAACACTGGGCATTCAACAATAGCTGATTCATCTAACTCCATTTCGGTGGAGTTTATCATTCAGCTCAAGGCTTTCTGTGCTTCTGCCCAGTGGCGAAGGAGTTCGTGCTGAAACGAGAGTATCAAGGCGTCTCTCTTTCACATGAACTTTGTGTGGCTAGAAATTTATCAAGCGTGCAGTGTCATGAAGTGGCATCTCTTCTCTAAATAGCAGGGCATTCACATAGTGGCTTAAGTGATTCTCTCTCATGCACGACCCTTATGTGCTTTGAAAAGATTTAGTATACATAAATCCATCATTATTTTATAAGACTTATTTATCTAACAATAGAACTGACTCGTTTCTTTATACTTGAACACAGGAGTCACAATGACACAATGCAGTCCACAAGCTGGCCTCACAAAATTTTCTCCTCCAAACCGTCGCACCTGTGATGTTTTGGACCACTGCATAAGACACTTTTTTAGTTAAGAGTGTCTTGTACAGTGTGGCCAAAATATCACGCTGATTAAGCAAAGAGTATGCTGATGGCTCTAAACAAATTTAAAGACTACAAGTGCCAATGCCAGGGTGTCTTGGGAAGACAGTGGCCATCATGGAGACAAAGACGTAAACAAGAGTATTCTGTTTGTTGATCATTCTTACTTGTATAACCTACTGTCCCAATGTATATGTATTGATGGTTTCTAAAATGTACAATGATTTATGTGATTGCGATATGACACTGTTTATATATATGAAATGTTCAATGAATTATGTGATTCGGATGTGCTATACTGTCATTTGGATGAAATAATGGAATTATGGAAATGACTGCACCCAGTTAAGTTTTGGTAAACGTGGGCGATTGGACGACATACACAGACGATTCATTTAGTAAAACCATGTGCGAAGCTAAGTAAAGCACACATAAAACGAAAACATAAACCGTGTGTGATGCGACGGGCGCTATACTCGTGTGCGATGGCCAAAGTCGACTCTCTGCGTTTTCCTGATATGTACTAGTGCAATACTTATGTGCTGCTCTGCTGCCGTTTGCTTTACTAGCCGAGAGATTTTAATTTCTATACCTGCAATGCAAATGATAGCAGTAAAAAAATCCTAGAGAAACCGAATGGTTACAGTGTAAATTAACCTTTCGCACACTCAAATACTACCTTCTACAGTAACCTATTGAGAAACATGCGAGAATACATTGGTTGATTTGATGGGCTACCTGTATTTTTAATCTGGCTATTTCTTTATATTTTTCGCAATTAACATATTGGTATAATAATTTGATTCAGAGTCCTGCCCAAGTTTCTGAAAAAACTCCTGTTGTGATAAAATGCTTTTTTTAGCATTGGCATTTATTTATGTTCCTACCACTTAGTATGCATGCACACAATGTCACAATGTAATGCTTGCTGGACATATCATGAAATGAGAAATCTCATCTGCATTTAATGTTTTATTTCATCATGTGTACTGATATTTGAAAATTCTTATTTTACGTGATACACCATGTATGAAGACGAAGCAAAGAGTCTAAGCATGTTTTTTTATTATTCACATGATTATGAAATTAAGAGACGGGACTGCAGGAGAAGAGGTCATGAACAATATCTAGATGTTTTTCAATTGCTTGTTTAAAAAAAATGTTGAAGAATATATTAATAATCTGTTAAAAATTAATGTATTTTAATCGAGCAAGTATTAATACGAGCTTGCGTCATACCATTTGGCTAAGGCAATCTTGATGTTTCCCAGCGCTACCAAAGGTCGCTAGTTCGATTCCTGCTCCGTGCAATTCATTTTTTCTTGCACAGAAAATAATATACAGTGCAGACTGATACGTGGGATGATCTATAGCGCTGGAATCTTGCCATATACAATGGTAGAGAAGGCGTGCCTTGTCTTAACCATCTACTCCCTCCGTCCACAAAAGGATGTCTCAACCTAGTCCAAATTTGCATGTATCACATCATATAAAGAAAGCAAATTGTAAGTTGTACAATGCATTGTCTTATTGCCATCCCTATCGATTAATGAGAATTAATTATATTTTAGTAGTAAATTGTATTTTTACGGTAAGACAAATGGTACAATGGTTAAATTAGCCTTCTCTTATTTCGTAAGAGATCATCCCTTAGCTGAGAGAAGGCTGAGGTCACCCCATTGTACATGCCCGAGCTTAGTTATTGTAGAGATAAGAACGCTCACATCGCTGCACATATGTAAACCACATCGCAGTACATAAGGGTATATCTTAGGCCCTCCTGGATTTGCAGGATTTTTGTTTAAACTTAATAAAATTAAGATCTTTAGGAAAACATTCTACTCCCTCCGTCCCTATTTTAGGTGGCGTCTTAGTTTTGCATGCAAGAACTTTGACCATAAATTTTACCAACAAAATATGCGTTGTTTGCTAAACAAACTATAACATCAAATTCGTATTCAAACAAAGTTTTAATGGTATAATTTTTCTGACAAATATCATTTTTTTTTGTTGGTGAAACATATAGTCAAAGTTGGTGCATGCAAAATAAGGACGCCACTAATTATGGACGGAGGGAGTATGAGGTTGCTTGATTTATATAGGATAGAAAATACATGTTTTTTCATAAAAGAACCAGTGCACTATATGAGGTTGCTTGATTTTTCATAAAAGATCCATTGCACTATATTTACTAAGAGTCATTTGCTTTTCCTGTAGTGAAATCAAAAGGATTGATACAACCATGATAGATAGGAGTGGGTTTAAACCTTAACCTCATGGGGTTATACCACTTTCAGCGCATGACGTTCAAGACTCCCCGTCGATAGCTCTCCTCTAGTAGCTTCTCCACCGATTTAGACCTGTCGTACTGCACCAATACTTTATGAAGATCCTCTCACCATGGACTACATTTGAAGAAATGTTACAAGATCAAGACTTACGTATAAGGGAAGACAGGAACTCTGGGGCATGAAGTATCGGTCACCACCTCAACCTATATATATCGAAGTACTTCATCAAGACCGTCACGTTCATTACACGCCGAAACTTTGCCCAGACCTCTCTGTAAACCCTAAACCTAGATCTACATTGATAATCTCCGGCCGAGACCTCGTATAACTCGCAAAACTAGCCTTTGTACTAGTTTTGTAGCCACACCATAAATAAAGTCTGATAGATCTTCATCTATTTTGTCTACGACTTAAACTTGTTGACCTACCCCCTTTCCTAACAAATAAACTTGGTTTTGATCTCCGAAATTAAGATTGCCAGGATCGTGCTGTTACACAACCTTTGCCGGCGAGTCCGGTCCAATGGCGTGGAGTGAAAGCGTAGTCGAATAAGTCGTACACGCGACATAATCACAGATGCAAAAAGTAAAAGGACACAGAGATATATGCGGGACTAATCTTTATTATCAATGGTGTGTCTCTCTCCATACAATACATGGGTATATATAAGGGGGAGAGGGGCTAGGGTTAAGGACCAATCTAGAGGGAAAAAACCCACCCAAGAAAGGGTGGGCCCGTACGTTTCCTTGTACGGTAGGTTTCCCAACACGTGTATTACTATCCTTTGAAAGTTGGCGCGCCAGGTAGGGATTGTGCACCCATATAAGATCAAGTCGTTCGGACATGACTTCCACCACGACGGCGATGGTTGGTAACACCAACCCGTCCGCTCCACAAGATACTCAAACCACCGAGCTAACCAAAACAAGCACAGAAGATTAATATACACCACAAGATTTCAAGGACATACACTCCGAAGTAGATGCAACCCCTTTTTTCAAAAATTACAAGGTGCCAAAAAAATTTAAACAAGTGTGATGTGCTAAAGTAATCAAAAGCTATATCCTAAACTGGTTAAATGACCCATGGCAGATGCAATACAGAAAAGATGAGTGGTCAAAATAGCTGACAGCTGCCTGACTAGTCTCACGAAAAATGGAAAGGGAAGAAATTGGGCAGTGCATGCATTCTGGCCTTATTCTTTAACCAAACTTGAGAAAATGTGTGAATGAAAATTGCAAAGAAGATAAAATTTGAGCACTCTTCAAAAATTCAAGCCATCAACCATACCTACGAGATATTATTTTGTAATCCTGCAACAGCTAAACCAATATAACACGCAAGCATGAAGATCCTTCACTTTGAACTTTGAAGTACAACCTAAGGAACATATTTAGGAGACGAGCTAAATTGAGGATGACGAATGGGCAAACTATATGGGACAAACACAACAAGACAACAGAATAATCTCGGAACGCAACTCTGTTCTAAAATGATATGAGAGTAGGGAAAAAGGAAGTTCCAAGGGTAGATGGTACAGTAATACTAGGAGGAACTATGTTGGCCCATACTACTGATGGACAACTATTTTCCTCTCATGGAGATTTCATGCCCTAAAGTTAAACATGTATGCTTAGAGATGGATAACTTATGGAAGCTTGATGAGAAGTATAATTATGCTGACGACAAGATTCTCAACATCTTAGCAAATGAATCCAAAGGTCCTAAATACTGACAAAGAACCATATCTTGATGGCTCTGCTACATATTTTGTCCAAAATTCTGCTCTATGATAAAAAAAAAATGATTTTGTACAAAAAAACATATGGCAGTTTCCAAAATCTGAAAACGGAGAATAAACTAATATCATTATTTGGCTGGTTACAAAAGTTGGTCAGGAGTCTAATGTGACATATTTTGGCGAATCAATCTTAAATCAGCGATGAGGAAATGGTGTACATTTCTGGAGTACCCTAATACATACATGGGATGTGCACAAAAGGCTGATTTCGGCAGAAATTTGGTAAAAGAAAAGGCTGATTTCGGCAGAAAGGCTGATTCCAAAACAGGTGAAACCAATTTTGTTGGAAAGGTAACGACAAGAGCTTTCCTACAAAAGGTGGAAATATTAAGAACCATAAATAGAGTTAAGTTGACACACATGGGAAGGTGTGGAACTTTCCTCACGGATAAACCGATAATATTTCCAACCCGAAAACGCAACAAGTTTTCCATACGAAATCCGTTTTCGGAGAACTTGGACTTGTCTTGAAGATCACAACAAGCACCAAAAACCAACAAGGAGAAAAGCCAAATAAGAACCAAGAAAGATGATATGACAAGTATGCAAAGGTTTGAGTTCTCCACAAAGATACGATCAAGTTACTCACTTGAGAGCTCCTCTTGATAGTACGCCGGCTAGGGCAATCATGATGCTTCCCAGCGCTACCAAATGTCGCCAGTTCGATTCCTGCTCCGTGCAATTCATTTTTTCTTGCACATAAAATAATATACAGTGCAGACCGACACGTGGGATGATCTATAGCGCTGGAATATTGTCATATACAATGGTAGAGAAGGCGCGCCTTGTCTTAACCATCTACTCCCTCCGTCCACAGAAGGATGTCTCAACCTAGTCCAAATTTGCATGTATCACATCATATAAAGAAAGCAAATTGTAAGTTGTACAATGCATTGTCTTATTGCCATCCCTATCGATTAATGAGAATTAATTATATTTTAGTAGTAAATTGTATTTTTACGGTAAGACAAATGGTACAATGGTTAAATTAGCCTTCTCTTATTTCGTAAGAGATCATCTCTTAGCTAAGAGAAGGCTGAGGTCACCCCATTGTACATGCCCGAGCTTAGTTATTGTAGAGAGGCTCACATCGTTGCACATATGTAAACCACATCGCAGTACATAAGGGTATATCTTAGGCCCTCCTGGATTTGCAGGATTTTTGTTTAAACTTAAAAAAATTAAGATGTTTAGGAAAACATTATACTCCCTCTGTCCCTATTTTAGGTGGCGTCTTAGTTTTGCATGCAAGAACTTTGACCATAAATTTTACAACAAAATATGTGTTGTTTGCTAAACAAACTATAACATCAAATTCATATTCAAACAAAGTTTTTAACGGTATAATTTTTCTGACAAATACCATACTTTTTTTGTTGGTGAAACATATAGTCAAAGCTGGTGCATGCAAAATAAGGACGCCACTAATTATGGACGGAGGGAGTATGAGGTTGCTTGATTTATATAGGATAGAAAATACATGTTTTTTCATAAAAGAACCAGTGCACTATATGAGGTTGCTTGATTTTTCATAAAAGATCCATTGCACTATATTTACTAAGAGTCATTTGCTTTTCCTGTAGTGAAATCAAAAGGATTGATACAACCATGATAGATTTGATAAGTATGACACTACCATTGTCAGATAGGAGTGGGTTTAAACCTTAACCTCATGGGGTTATACCACTTTCAGCGCATGACGTTCAAGACTCCCCGTCGGTAGCTCTCCTCTAGTAGCTTCTCCACCGATTTAGACCTGTCGTACTGCACCAATACTTTATGAAGATCCTCTCACCACGGACTACATTTGAAGAAATGTTACAAGATCAAGACTTACGTATAAGGGAAGACAGGAACTCTGGGGCATGAAGTATCGGTCACCACCTTAATCTATATATATCGAAGCACTTCATCAAGACCGTCACGTTCATTACACGCCGAAACTTTGCCCAGACCTCTCTGTAAACCCTAAACCTAGATCTACATTGATAATCTCCGGCCGAGACCTCCTATAACTCGCAAAACTAGCCTTTGTACTAGTTTTGTAGCCACACCATAAATAAATTCTGATAGATCTTCATCTATTTTGTCTACAACTTAAACTTGTTGACCTACCCCCATTCCTAACAAATAAACTTGGTTTTGATCTCCAGAATTAAGATTGTCAGGATCGTGTTGTTACACAACCTTTGCCGGCGAGTCCGGTCCAATGGTGTGGAGCGAGAGCGTAGTCGAATAAGTCGTACACGCAACATAATCACAGATGCAAAAAGTAAAAGGACACAGAGATATATGCGGGACTAATCTTTATTATCAATGGTGTGTCTCTCTCCATACAATACATGGGTATATATAAGGGGGAGAGGGGCTAGGGTTAAGGACCAATCTAGAGGGGAAAACCCCACCCAAGAAAGGGTGGGCCCGTACGTTTCCTCGTACGGTAGGTTTCCCAACACGTGTATTACTATCCTATGAAAGTTGGCGCGCCAGGTAGGGATTGTGCACCCGTATAAGATCAAGTCGTTCGGACATGACTTCCACCACGACGGCGATGGTTGGTAACACCAACCCGCCCGCTCCACAAGATACTCAAACCACCGAGCTAACCAAAACAAGCACAGAAGATTAATATACACCATAAGATTTCAAGGACATACACTCCAAAGTAGATGCAACCCCTTTTTTTCAAAAATTACAAGGTGCCAAAAAAATTTAAACAAGTGTGATGTGCTAAAGTAATCAAAAGCTATATCCTAAACTGGTTAAATGACCCATGGCAGATGCAATACAGAAAAGATGAGTGGTCAAAATAGCTGACAGCTGCTTGACTAGTCTCACGAAAAATGGAAAGGGAAGAAATTGGGCAGTGCATGCATTCTGGCCTTATTCTTTAACCAAACTTGAGGAAATGTGTGAATGAAAATTGCAAAGAAGATAAAATTTGAGCATTCTTCAAAAATTCAAGCCATCAACCATACCTACGAGATATTATTGTGTAATCCTTCAACAGCTAAACCAATATAACACGCAAGCATGAAGATCCTTCACTTTGAACTTTGAAGTACAACCTAAGGAACATATTTAGGAGACGAGCTAAATTGAGGATGACGAATGGGTAAACTATATGGGACAAACACAACAAGACAACAGAATAATCTCGGAACGCAACTCTGCTCTAAAACGATATGAGAGTATGGAAAAAGGAAGTT
The DNA here is from genome assembly GCA_947311845.1 of Poa pratensis. Taxonomy (NCBI): domain Eukaryota; kingdom Viridiplantae; phylum Streptophyta; class Magnoliopsida; order Poales; family Poaceae; genus Poa; species Poa pratensis. The sequence continues at coordinate 26,036,530 of CAMZMU010000097.1, read as the reverse complement.
CCAAAGGTAGATGGTACAGTAATACTAGGAGGAACTATGTTGGCCCATACTACTGATGGACAACTATTTTCCTCTCATGGAGATTTCATGCCCTAAAGTTAAACATGTATGCTTAGAGACGGATATCTTATGGAAGCTTGATGAGAAGTATAATTATGCTGACGACAAGATTCTCAACATCTTAGCAAATGAATCCAAAGGTCCTAAATACTGGCAAAGAACCATATCTTGATGGCTCTGCTACATATTTTGTCCAAAATTCTGCTCTATGATAAAAAATGATTTTGTACAAATAAACATATGGCGGTTTCCAAAATCTGAAAATGGAGAATAAACTAATATCATTATTTGGCTGGTTACAAAAGTTGGTCAGGAGTCTAATGTGAAATATTTTGGCCAATCAATCTTAAATCAGCGATGAGGAATTGGTGTTCATTTCGTGAGTACCCTAATACATACATGGGATGTACACAAAAGATTGATTTCGGCCGAAATTTGGTAAAAGAAAAGGCTGATTTCGACAGAAAGGCTGATTCCAAAACTGGTGAAACCAATTTTGTTGGAAAGGTAACGACAAGAGCTTTCCTACAAAAAGTGGATATATTAAGAACCATAAATAGAGTTAAGTTGACACACATGGGAAGGTGTGGAACTTTCTTCACGGATAAACCGATAATATTTCCAACCCGAAAACGCAACAAGTTTTCCATGCGAAATCCGTTTTCGGAGAACTTGGGCTTGTCATGAAGATCACAACAAGAACCAAAAACCAACAAGGAGAAAAGCCAAATAAGAACCAAGAAAGATGATATGACAAGTATGCAAAGGTTTGAGTTCTCCACAAAGATGCGATCATGTTATTCACTTGAGAGCCCCTCTTGATAGTACGCCGGCTAGGGCAATCATGATGCTTCCCAGTGCTACCAAAGGTCGCTAGTTCGATTCCTGCTCCGTGCAATTCATTTTTTCTTGCACAGAAAATAATATACAGTGCAAACCGATACGTGGGATGATCTATAGTGCTGGAATCTTGCCATATACAATGGTAGAGAAGGCGCGCCTTGTCTTAACCATCTACTCCCTCCGTCCACAAAAGGATGTCTCAACCTAGTCCAAATTTGCATGTATCACATCATATAAAGAAAGCAAATTATATTGGACAATGCATTGTCTTATTGCCATCCCTATCGATTAATGAGAATTAATTATATTTTAGTAGTAAATTGTATTTTTACGGTAAGAGACAACGAAAAAAAATTCATGCTATTTCGCCGCTATTAGCGCGACATAGCTTATTTTGAAGGGCCACGTTATATTTGACCAAAAGTTAGCTCTACGGCGCTAATGGCGTTAATAGCGCGCTAAACCACGCTAAACCTGTTTAGCGTATAGCTTTTTAGCGGCGCTATAAAAAAACCTAAATCCTGCAGAGCCCATCGGCCCAAAAAGCCCGAATATATAGTCGAAATGTCCCAGACGCACTCAGCCTCACTCCTCAGTCCTCTCCTCACAAACCCTAACAAAATCCTCCACGCTGTTCACGGGAGCGACGGTGGCTGGTAGAGTTGCAGCGGCGACGGCGGGAGCCCTTCCTCCACCGGCGGATCGAGCTCTGCCTCCACGTCGAGCTGCAGTGACATCCAGAGCGCTTCTTCGAGCTGCAGTGGCATCCTGAGCTCGTCCTCTACGGCGAGTTGCAGCGGCGGCGACTTCCGTGCTTCCTCAAGCTCGACATCGGCGGAAGCTTCCTCTAGCAGAGTCACAGACTCACAGTCAGCCCACAATGTCCTCCACGCCGGCGGCGAGTCAGCCACAACCGGGTAAGAACAAGATACCCTTGATCTGTTCCTTGATTCAGTCGGTAGCTACTAGCTACGTGCAAGTGTAGTTCGTTGATCATTATCAAGTTATTCATTATCTAGTAGCTAGGTAGTACAAAAGATGGTAGTTCATTGGTTCCTGTAGTAGTTCAGTTTTAAAGTTTTAATTGGTCTTGTTGTCTGATTGTAGGTGTTGGCGTGTCAAGCACAGCATCAACGGCACAAGGAGGTGTTGTTGTTAAATCAAAAGACCCAGCATGGAAATATTGCACTCGTACTGACCCCAACAAGACTAATTCGTTGAGGTGCATGTTCTGTCTTAATGTGTACACCAATGGAATTACTCGGATCAAGATCCACCTCGCACACATTCCAACTGCCGTCTGCAATCTATGTGAAAAAGTTCCAGCTGATGTAAGGGAAGAAATCCTTCAGTATTTGCTAAAGAAGGGTGATGCAAAGGCAGCAAAGGTTAATGAGCAGAAGAGGAAAAGAAGTGAAGTAAACCTGAACCACTCAGAATGGGAATGTTCAAGCGATGAAGATACCACAAATGATTCTGTTGTTGTGCTGAAGTCATCGAGAGGTGCAAGATCTAAATCCACCAGTGGTCCTATGGACAAATTCTGTGATTTATCACCCGAAGAGGCTGTAGCTTCAAGGAAGGGGAAATTTGTTGAGAAGATCCAGTCGAAGCTGACAACTGCAAACAGAGAAAAGAAAAGGAATCATGCTTGTGAATACATCTGCTGGTTCTTCTATGAAGCATGCATTCCATTCAATGCTGTCACACTTCCAAGTTTTGACCTTATGCTTCAGTCAATTGGACAATACGGCGAAGACCTGCTAGGTCCTAATGCTTATGAAATGGGTGGCCCATTCTTGCAGAAGAGTAAGAAGAAAGTGGAGGAATCCTTCAAGGCACACAGGCAATGCTGGGAGCTTACTGGATGTACAATAATGACAGATGCATGGACAGACATAAGAGGTAGAGGGGTAATGAATCTGGTAGTTCATAGTGCTTATGGTGTTGCCTTTATTAATTCTGTGGACTGTTCAGCTGTGAAGAAAGATGGGAAATATATCTTTGAGCTTGTTGATAAGTGTATAGAAGAGATTGGGGAGAACCATGTAGTTCAAGTAGTGACTGATAATGCAAGTGTGAATCTTGCAGCATCTACTTTGTTGAGAGCAAAGCGCCCCAGCATATTTTGGAATGGTTGTGCTGCCCACTGCATTGATCTGATACTAGAGGACATTGGGAAGCTACCTTCTGTTGTCTCTACTATTGCACAAGCTAGAGCTGTGACTATTTTCCTCTATGCACATACAAGGTTGTTAAGCCTAATGAGAGAGTTCCTTGGGAAAGATCTTGTCAGATCAGGTATTACAAGGTTTGCCACGGCATACTTGAACTTGAAAAGCATGCTGGACAACAAGAAGGAACTCCAAAAGCTATTTAGATCAGATGCGATGGATGAGCTGGGCTATTTAAATAAGCTGAAAGGAAGTGATGTCAATAAAACAGTGCGCTCTGAAAACTTTTGGAAAGGAGTAGATGTTGCTGTCAAGTTCTTTGAGCCGTTGGCTATTTTGCTAAGGAGAATGGACAGCGATGTACCAGCTATGGGATTCATCTATGGCGCATTTTTGGATGCAAAGAAAGAAATTACAGCCAAGTTTGAATATCAGGAAACTTCTTGTCAAGAAGTGTTGGACATTGTGGATAAAAGATGGGATAACAAGTTGAAGAAGCCACTGCACAGGGCTGGATACTTCCTCAATCCATACTACTATTATGAAAACAAGCTAGAAATTGAGTTAGATGGTCAGTTTCAAAGTGGACTTGTCGCTTGCATGGAAAAGATGGTTAGAGATCCTGTCAAACAAGACAAAATCTTGGCTGAGCTCAACGAATATCAGAATGAAGAGGGATCATTTGGAAGAGAAAGTGCTAAAAGGCAGCGGAGAAACAAAAGTTTTGACCCAGGTGAGTATTTGCTTTCTAATGTTCTCAATTGTCAAATCAGATCTTGCATTCGTTTCTTAACTCTTGCTTTGTTACTTTGTTTTGTAATGAAGCTAAATGGTGGTCCATTCATGGGACAAGTGCACCAAATCTCAGGGTATTGGCCATGCGTATCTTAAGTTTGACTTGCAGCTCCTCGCCTTGCGAGAGGAATTTTAGTGTTTTTCAGCAGGTAAATTTGTTGTTTCTTGCAAATTATGATCAGCAGCTAAATTTGTTGTTTCGTGGGAGAGGCATTCAGTCCAGAACACTATATGCATGTTTCTTGCCGTGTGTAGGCCTGTAGGTTTAAATTTTAAACATTGTATGCATGTTTATTTAAGGTACTCATAATTTTCAACACCTTACCTACAGATTCTAACAAAGAGACGCAACCGGCTACTAAGTCAGAAACTTAGCGACCTTGTCTTTATCAAGTTCAACTCCAAACTCACCCAAAAGAGAGAAATGAGAAACAAGGACCCACTTGAGGACACCACATATGCAGATGTTGCAGAAGATGAACTAAATGAATGGATCACAGGTGTTGTGCCTGTTCCAGTTGTGCCAATTGAAGATGATGAAGCTGACACAAGAGTTTATCATCCTAGGAAGAGGTTGCTTCCTGTTTTAGTTGATGATGATGGTGGGCAATCTGGTGCATCTTCTAGTGATTCTGAAGATGAAGCAGTCGATTCTGATTAAAAGTTTAAAACAGTTCATCTTTTCGAGTTTATTACTTTGATGTTCATGAGTTTAAGACTTTAAGCCTCATATTTGTATTCTGCCATGAATTTGGTCTTGACATTTGACTATGGTTACCTGGTTAGGCATGTATTGCTTTTGGACAAGCTTTTAGTGCTGAAATTCTTGATATTTTGAGCTATTTCTCGTATTTTTTATTTATTTTTTCCATCACGCTATATTATATGTAACTTCGCTATATCCCGCTATTTCTTCTATAGCTTCTAGAAAATGGCCAAGCTATTTGTCATGGCACGCAATTTTTTTTCCTTGGGTAAGACAAATGGTACAATGGTTAAATTAGCCTTCTCTTATTTCGTAAGAGATCATCTCTTAGCTAAGAGAAGGCTGAGGTCTCCCCATTGTACATGCCCGAGCTTAGTTATTGTAGAGATAAGAACGCTCACATCGCTGCACATATGTAAACCACATCGCAGTACATAAGGGTATATCTTAGGCCCTCCTGGATTTGCAGGATTTTTGTTTAAACTTAATAAAATTAAGATGTTTAGGAAAACATTCTACTCCCTCCGTCCCTATTTTAGGTGGCGTCTTAGTTTTGCATGCAAGAACTTTGACCATAAATTTTACAACAAAATATGTGTTGTTTGCTAAACAAACTATAACATCAAATTCGCATTCAAACAAAGTTTCTAACGGTATAATTTTTATGACAAATATCATTTTTTAAGTTGGTGAAACATATAGTCAAAGTTGGTGCATGCAAAATAAGGACGCCACTAATTATGGACGGAGGGAGTATGAGGTTGCTTGATTTATATAGGATAGAAAATACATGTTTTTTCATAAAAGAACCAGTGCACTATATGAGGTTGCTTGATTTTTCATAAAAGATCCATTGCACTATATTTACTAAGAGTCATTTGCTTTTCCTGTAGTGAAATCAAAAGGATTGATACAACCATGATAGATTCGATAAGTATGACACTACCATTGTCAGATAGGAGTGGGTTTTAACCTTAACCTCATGGGGTTATACCACTTTCAGCGCATGACGTTCAAGACTCCCCGTCGGTAGCTCTCCTCTAGTAGCTTCTCCACCGATTTAGACCTGTCGTACTGCACCAATACTTTATGAAGATCCTCTCACCACGGACTACATTTGAAGAAATGTTACAAGATCAAGACTTACGTATAAGGGAAGACAGGAACTCTGGGGCATGAAGTATCGGTCACCACCTCAACCTATATATATCGAAGTACTTCATCAAGACCGTCACATTCATTACACGCCGAAACTTTGCCCAAACCTCTCTGTAAACCCTAAATCTAGATCTACATTGATAATCTCCGGCCGAGACCTCCTATAACTCGCAAAACTAGCCTTTGTACTAGTTTTGTAGCCACACCATAAATAAAGTCTGTTAGATCTTCGGGAACGACTAGCCTACGCGCGCGCGTTCCGAACGCACGGAACTGGCGGGCGAGAGCGCTCACGCGGGAGCCGCTCCCAGCCTCCCACGTGGCGTGCTGGCGGCGCGCCAAACGGCTCCAAACTCGGCGACCGACGCGAGCGAGCGGCCGAGTCAACGGCAGCGACATGAGCGGGCGAGCGGTAGCTAGCTCAATTGATCCACCTGCCTGCTTGCTTGTTAGCTTGCTTTGTAGCTTAGTACTGTACATGCAATTTTCACTTTATTTTTTCTTCCCAACGGTACTACAAATCTAGTTTATCTTCCTGGGTGCATTTTTGTAGGGCAAATGCCCCTGTTCTGAAGCAGTGCAATTCTGAGAAGGCGGCAGTGCAATGTCTATAGCAGTGTATCCCATTTGAGGCAATGCACTCCAAAAACAAAGGCAGTGCAATGCCCCATCCAAGACAGTGCATTAAAAAAAGAAGGCAGTGCATCATATCTGAAACAGTGCACTCCAAAAGAGAAGGCAGTGCAATGCCCCATCCAAGGCAGTACGCTATAAAAGAGAAGGCAGTGCACTGTCACATGTCGTTGTCCCTTGTATTTTGTCGATGCATGTGTCGTAACGCACGCTACGGGCTGCGCCCTGGCACGGCGCCTTCGGCGCGTCTATCATTAATAAAGATCTTGAAGGGGTGCGTTGGTCGTTGTCCCCTATATTTCGTCGATGCATGTGTCGTAGCGCACGCTACGGGCTGCGCCTTGGCACGGCGCCTTCGGCGCATCTATCTTGAAGGTGGTGTATTACTCGTTATCCCAACTAAGGCTGTGCACTAAAAAAAGAAGGCAGTGCACTGCTCATCCGAGTCAGTGCACCGTAAAAGAGAAGGCAGTGCACTGTCCATCTGAAGCAATGCACCGCAAAAAAGAAGACAGTGAGGCAGTGCACATAAAAAAGAGAAGGCAGTGCACTGTCCATCCGAGGCAGTGCACCGAAAAAAGAGAAGGCAGTGCACTGCCTGCACTGTCCATCCAAGGCAGTGCATCGCAAAAGAAAAGACATTGCACTACACTTCAAAACACACAAAGGCAGTACAACCTACTCCCTCCGTCTCAAAATACAAGGCGCGCTATTTTTAAGGTGGTCTTTGATGCTCAACTTTGACCACCAATATATAACAAAATATATAGAATAAGAATGTATACATGGTACCGTTGGATTCGCATTGAAAAATTCTTTCATTTCATATATCTTTATAATAATTTTGGGTACATATTATAAGTACAAATTATGGTCAAAGTTACACAGCGTTGACCAGCGGAATTAAAGGGCGCCTTATATTTTGAGACGGAGGGAGTATATACTCCAGGCAGTGCAAAAAAAAAATTCATCGAAACATATCAATATGGTATCTAATTTTGAAGATCTCGACGCGATTAATCCATCCCCGAAAACGGATTATGATTTGGAAACTCGATTTAAGAGATATTTCGTTTTTTTTTTTGGTTCAGATTAAAAAAGCAAAAGGAAAAAAGAAAACCAGGACAGAGTACACCAGCGAGCCCAGGCCCCAGAGCGTACGAGCGACCCACGCCGTGCCAAGGACCAGCGATCCACAGGGAACCGGTGATCGACACGTGGCGAGCAGGAAGGAAAAGCGAGAGAGAAGGGACGCGCCAGCGTTAGCCACGTGTTGCGCGCACACGAAACGCAAAGCGTGCTCTCAGGAAGCGCGTGCTTTTTTTTAGTAATTCGGTAGATCTTCATCTATTTTGTCTACGACTTAAACTTGTTGACCTACCCCCTTTCCTAACAAATAAACTTGGTTTTGATCTCCAGAATTAAGATTGTCAGGATCGTGTTGTTACACAACCTTTGCCGGCGAGTCCGGTCCAATGACGTGGAGCGAGAGCGTAGTCGAATAAGTCGTACACGCGACATAATCACAGATGTAAAAAGTAAAAGGACACAGAGATATATGCGGGACTAATCTTTATTATCAATGGTGTGTCTCTCTCCATACAATACATGGGTATATATAAGGGGGAGAGGGGCTAGGGTTAAGGACCAATCTAGAGGGGAAAAACCCCACCCAGGAAAGGGTGGGCCCGTACGTTTCCTTGTACGGTAGGTTTCCCAACACGTGTATTACTATCCTTTGAAAGTTGGCGCGCCAGGTAGGGAGTGTGCACCCGTATAAGATCAAGTTGTTCTGACATGACTTCCACCACGACGGCGATGGTTGGTAACACCAACCCGCCCGCTCCACAAGATACTCAAACCACCGAGCTAACCAAAACAAGCACAGAAGATTAATATACACCACAAGATTTCAAGGACATACACTCCGAAGTAGATGCAACCCCTTTTTTTCAAAAATTACAAGGTGCCAAAATTTTTCGAAAAAGTGTGATGTGCTAAAGTAATCAAAAGCTATATCCTAAACTGGTTAAATGACCCATGGCAGATGCAATACAGAAAAGATGAGTGATCAAAATAGCTGACAGCTGCCTGACTAGTCTCACGAAAAATGGAAAGGGAAGAAATTGGGCGTGCATTCTGGTCTTATTCTTTAACCAAACTTGAGGAAATGTGTGAATGAAAATTGCAAAGAAGATGAAATTTGAGCACTCTTCAAAAATTCAAGCCATCAACCATACCTACGAGATATTATTGTGTAATCCTTCAACAGCTAAACCAATATAACACGCAAGCATGAAGATCCTTCACTTTGAAGTACAACCTAAGGAACATATTTAGGAGACGAGCTAAATTGAGGATGACGAATGGGTAAACTATATGGGACAAACACAACAAGACAAAAGAATAATCTCGGAACGCAACTCTGTTCTAAAATGATATGAGTAGGGAAAAAGGAAGTTCCAAAGGTAGATGGTACAGTAATACTAGGAGGAACTATGTTGGCCCATACTACTGATGGACAACTATTTTCCTCTCATGGAGATTTCATGCCCTAAAGTTAAACATGTATGCTTAGAGATGGATAACTTATGGAAGCTTGATGAGAAGTATAATTATGCTGGCGACAAGATTCTCAACATCTTAGCAAATGAATCCAAAGGTCCTAAATACTGACAAAGAACCATATCTTGATGGCTCTGCTACATATTTTGTCCAAAATTCTGCTCTATGATAAAAAATGATTTTGTACAAATAAACATATGGCGGTTTTCAAAATCTGAAAACGGAGAATAAACTAATATCATTATTTGGCTGGTTACAAAAGTTGGTCAGGAGTCTAATGTGACATATTTTGGCCAATCAATCTTAAATCAGCGATGAGGAAATGGTGTAAATTTCTGGAGTACCCTAATACATACATGGGATGTACACAAAAGGCTGATTTCGGCAGAAATTTGGTAAAAGAATGGCCATTGTCAATCTAATGTTATGCGCCCCCAAGCCTGAGAAATGTATCAGAAGATTTGAAGCCTTCAGACAAGGAAACCCATATTTCCCTATTCCTATTCAATTTTGGAACATCTCCTACATATGGTTCAATGGTTGCTAGTTGGTCGAAAGGATAAACGGCATCTTTCATGAGTTACTGCTCTAAGAAAATCTGCAGTGAACATAGTTGATGGCAGGGAACATCCGTTGGAAAGAGGTTGGATGGCTCTAGGCGAAGAAAGATACAGATTGGGATATGGACGGTTTTAGAAGAACTAGGAAGATTTTGCTTAATTCATCTCATGTTTGATCAAATAAGATACAGCACAAACCTCTTATGTTGGAATGGCTCCGATGACCCCTGACAATGTTTAATTGCAGCACTACTGCTTTCTTGAAAAAAAATTATGAAGTGTTCCAAAGGAGCTAATAAACGTCGACAAGTAAAGTAAAGGCTTCCTCATCACAAATAAAATTCTAGTGGTGTGCCATTGTGATAGCAGATGCCTACTATCTAATATGAATTAGTTGTGATGATGACCTTATTACAAGTCTGAATAAGCATATGCAAGTGCTACTGTACAATGGTACAAAACCACCAGAGCAGAGATGTGGTCAAATCGTACGTGAGCAATCAAGTATCTACCATGGCATCTCCAGCTTTTTAAGTTCTAGCCCTATTCGATATTGAAATACAATTGCATTTACCAGAGTTTTCATCAAAAAAACAACATTGGCTCTCTCTTTCCCTTATAGTCAAGAAAAAGAAGTAGTTCTTTAGTCCACACACAGAATGAACAAATTCAAGTTACAATGGGAATAGTGTGGAACATGATATAATCTACGCCATACAGAACTGTGTTTTACTTGTAAGTAATACCTCTAAATGATCACAAGGTTGAGTTAATTCTTGTTGCTGCCTCCATCCTACGAGCCGACGTCCCACGAGCTACTGCCAGCACCCCCATTGTTCCCATCTTGCTGTGGTATTTGCCCTCCCAATCCACCAATTGGCCTTGGCACCCTAGTATTTTGCCCCCCTCCTTCCTCAGCGGTAGCAGAGCTCCCAAATGCAAGTGGGCTAGCGATACCAACAGTTGACTGTTGGTTTGAGGCCATATTGCCCTCATCATCAGGATCATCGGTGGGCAACTGAAAGGGACAAACGGGGCATGAATTGTAAAGCCCCAACCACCGTATGATACAGTCGGTATGGTATGTGTGCTTGCAGGGCATCTGCTTAGCCCCATCTCCAGATGAGAAATCTTGCTTGCACACAGCGCACTCGGCACCCTCCGCAGCCGCGACCATGGCATCGGTCAGGACGACGTCACCAAGCGTGGACATGGCAGACTCGGTAGCAGGTGGTGAGCCGTAGCGGTTCGGATCATTCGCAGAAATTAGTTGCTCCAGACCCAGGCCGTCGACTATGTTTCCGTCGAGGAGGACCTGGATGTTGGCGCCGCGCCGCTCAAGATCTTGGATGTAGTTTTGGAAGAAGGCGAGCCGGTCAAACGGCTCAGGCTCGTTCTCAGTTGTGCCCGTGCGGGCAGCGGAGGCAGCGCCGCTCCCACTCCTGGACCTGTCGCGGCGGCCATCCTGGAGGCCGAGAAAGCTGGTGATGAAGTTCGAAAGATTGGAGGGGGGCGCGGGCGCGGCGGTGGAGGACGAAGAGGATCGGGGTGGGGAGGAGGCGGTGTGCGTCAATTCGAAGGGGAAGTAGTGGATGGTGGAGCCGGTGACGGTGACCTCCTCCAGGAAGGCGGCGCGGCACTCGGGACAGTACAGCTCACCGGCGGCGGCCGCGGAGGCGTCGATGAAGACGGTTTGGTTGCACGGGTAGCAGAAGTGCTCCTTGGGCGCGAGGGAAGCGTCGTAGGCGGCGCCCGGAGTCGACATGGCGGCGGCCGGCGATCTAGGCAGGGCTGCGGCGGTTAGGTCTTCTCCGGTTCGATGGGCGATGGGGGCTTGGACTGTGGTATTTCAGCGCAATACCCGAGTTCATGGAAGAAACAAACTTCCAGACGTAGCCCAGTTTCGCCGCTTGGTCGGCCGGTTTGTTTCCTGCGTTCACCGGTTTCGGCCCATGGAAAGAAAAAACAGCGCGTTATATTGTTTTTGAGAATAATGTCGCTAAATAAATGGTGTAATTTCTCGTTAATAGCACGATATATCACGAGCAACTCCAACAGATGATGTATAATACGTCACCACTTTTTGTTTTACAACTCCTATTTTTGTCTTGCGAATTAATTAGTATTGGACAGGATATCTGTATATGCATGGTCCATTAGATCTCGATTTCAATCCAAATTGAACCGACTCTCTTGTGTTTCATAGACTAATTCGTAATAATCGCTGGATCAAAGAACCAAAGTTAAGAAGGAAGGATGAGTTGTAGCTAACATAAATCAATGTGTTTTTAAGCTCACATGAGTAAGTGATAGTGTGGCATCTCCGTCTCGATGACGGCGACAAGATACGCCGTTACCTTCTTGAGGGCATCGTCGTTGAGTTTCGGTAACTTTTGGGGCCATTCCTATGTCTTCGGTGGCAAGTCTTTGGTCTCACTGCTTTGTAAGAGGTTCCCCTCATCACATTCTATCGATTCGGCCATTGGGCTTTATTAATAAAGCGGGGTGAAACCCAATTTAGACATGAGTAAGTGATAGTGTATAGGGTAGGCGGCGGCACGGTGATTCATGAGAACAATTGCTGCAGTTCTTATGGATTGCCTTTTTTGAAACAAGGCAAGGGGATTGCCTTTTATGATCAGCGATAGCAGGACCCAGTTTCGAGATTTCAGAGACCCTAGTGTGAAATCAATCAATGGGCCTCAAACTACACGGGCCTTTTTGTTTCCACTCTGCCTTATGGACCCCAAATTTGACCGGGACCCGACGAACGCACCTCTCGTCCTGGGCCTAAGACGGTCCCGAGCGATATGAGTACTAGTTAAATAGAGAGTGGTATTGTCGGTCCTTCACTTTGTATTTTTTTCAAACGTGCAATGTGCTCATAAACCACAATTAATTGCAGGCCGAACTCCAGGGAGCTCATTATTTTGAAAGGTTCAAAAATCATATTATGGAATTTCAAAAAAAACCTAAAGAGAAAAATTGTGGACGTGTATAATGATGTATTCTACCAATGTGCACAATCTCAACTCACAATAATTTGTATTGTGCGGTACACAAAAATAGCAAAATCCGACAGATTTGAATGAGTACAGATTTTACATGTTCACTACTTTCAAGTGTCAGATTTTGCTATTTCTGCGCAGCAAAAGATACAAGTTATCTCTAATTGAGATTTGACATGTCGGTAGTATACAACAGTTCCTATATCTAGCATTTTTTATTTTTTCAAATGATTGCGGATATTTCTATATAAAAGGCTCTGAAACGTGGCCTCCGTTTATCCACACTCGCAATGTGCCCTTCTATTATGCTACTACAAAATGAGAGCAATTATTAGAGCCAGCGATTTTGGTGCATGCTGGAGAGAAGCGCTGCCCAATGGCACCCGTTACCCGTAGCACCTTCCCTACTCCTACTTCAGGTTTCAGGCGGCCGTCCCGCATAGGCCCGCATAACAGCTTTTAGTTCAAAATCAGCTAAATCTGACCGAGCCAAAACGAATTAGGTTAGCGTATTTTTAGAAGAAGTGGGCCGGATCCGGGCGCCGCCTGACGCCCTCACTCCTACTAGTTTAAAGCGAGAAGAAGAAGATTTTCCATGGCTGCTATCCAGGCAGCGCCAAGAGGGCAGTTTGTTGGGTGGCGATGAACGACAGGCAACATCACGTGAAAACGTCACGTAGTTTGATTTTTCGCGTCTCCAAAGATATCGCAGGTGCGCTGTCAGTGGGCTTCTATTTATTTATTTTCTACACGGCCGTCTTTTGGCGTCTCAAAAGATAACGCAGTCCACTCAACATTTTGTTTTCTCAACAGAGATTGCCACTGGAACCTGTCCTTCGTTTCATACACGGACGTCCTTTTCACGCATATGCCCTCGGCTACACGGTCCTGGCCTCCTGGGGTTCTCGAGTATCCGCTCTCTTTTTTGTTTCCTTAATAAAAATACTCGTATCGCTGCACTTTGATACACTGCATCTCACTATCTACGGGTACATCTTAGGGCCTTATGTATTTAGGGTTTTGTTTAAACTTAGAAAATTGAGGTCTCTACAAAACAAAATTGAGCCATTGCGCTATATTTAGTATAGTAGGCCTTTTTCTTTCCGTCCACTTAGTCTCCTTGGCAAGAATCATTTGCTTTTTCTGTAGTGAAATAAAAAGGTTTGCTACACCATGATGGATTCGGTAGGCACGGTGATCAAGTAGGATTCTAGTGGGCATGAGACTAAACATGTGTGATTCAACGCGTTTATGTATCCGTAGAAATGTGAGCGTCAAATTCAGTAATAGATGGGTAACAGGTGGGTGTGCCATATAGATAAACCATTAGACCCTTAAAAATTGCAAACGAGAAAAATAAGGGCGCCATTTCTCAATAAGAATTTGAAGAAATTGCACCGACTCTTTGTATTTTCCTTACATTACCTACGAATCAAAAGGGAAAACATATATGACTGCCTTACGTGCAACCATTTTTTAATTTATAGTATCTCCGTTACACAATAAAAAATGTTTTGATAAGTTATTTTAGGCTCTATCAAAACGTTTTATATTTTGATACCGAGATAGTAGTAAAGTGTCAGTATGTCTGGCGGAAATCTATATCGGGTCATGGATACAGACGCATCCACTGCTCAAAAAACAATTTTCAAATTTTCAAAATTTAAATAAAAAATTTAAGATATATTTCAAGATATTTTATGTTAGCACAAAAAGTTTCACAAAAAAACCATTTTTGGACCTGTGCAAGGGAAAGACAAATCCGGTGGCTCCAAAATGACTTTGTACGAGACATTTTTTTTATCTTTTTTGCACAAGTCATAAAAATGTTTTTTCTCCGCGAAACTTCTTATGATAACACAAAATGGCCTGATGTATCTGAATTTTGTTTTGAATTTTTTTGATATACTGAAAAAATTAAAAATGTTTTACACATATGCACCCGTAACCCGCTGCTAATAAAGAGTCTACATTATATCATAGTATTTGTGTGGCCCCAACCCTGATATTTTCTTGAACGAATTACACATCATATCGCTTAGCGAGCAACTTACGCCAGTGGTGGTATTTTTTTTTTTGAAGGCAAACCACACACTTTATTAAACTAGAAAAATTTACCGCGCGTTGCAGCGGGAATTTCTGGAAAAAATATTATGTAAATGAAATTGGTATAAGATGCATGAAGTATTCAATTGTCATGATTTGGTTGATCACAATAGTCGAGATAATAAATTTAATTCATGTGAAATTGTTGAATATTTGATGACTAAATATTAGTGAAATGGACAATGATATGGATGAAAAAGCATTGCATGGATAGCTTGCATGTAAACAATTATTAATTACTGTTAGTGGAGATGGCATGGACAATTGATTGGCCAAAATAGTGGATGATGTGGATAGCTTGCATGTGGAGATAGAAAAATATTAATTACACTTAGTGGGGTTTTGCTTTATAAGAAGTATAGATCTCACATAAGTTTATACAATCAGCCTGAAGGCTGTGATCTAAAAACGAGGGACTAACATCCAGCCAAACTTCTTCTACGCCATGATCACACGCATATCGCGCACACTCATGAGCCACCGTATTAGCAGTTTGTCTGGTAAAACAAAGATCAAAAGACTGAAAAGAAGCTAACAGTTCCTCAACCTCACAAAAAATAGGCGCCAGAATAGATCTTTCATCTGCTCGCCCCTTCCACATACGCACCAACACTTCACAATCGGATTCACAAATGATCCGTTCATACCCTTGCTGAGCAGAAAAATAGCAGCATCCCGAAACGCCAAAGCTTCGATGATCAGAGGATCTGAAATGCCCGTATAGGTCCTGCACCATGCACTTCTGAATCCTCTATGATCTCGGGCAATTCCTCCACTCCCTGCTCTTCCATTCTCCTCGCGAATCGAACCATCAGAGTTCAACTTCACCACTCCTGGTTCTGGGCCGTGCCAAGTACATGGTGGCCTACACACCTTCCTTGTCTTCTCCACTTTGTTCTCCAAATAACTCATTGTCTCGGCTATTCCCTGAATTGTTTCGCTCGGATCATAGCCATATGTTGCCATCATGTGGTATGCATCATGGTGTCTCTCCTTTTCAACTACCGGTTCCTAACCAACAAAGTCCCATACGTGTCCGTCTCACCGCTGTCCCTGTCTTGACACATCCAAACAGCTAGCGAGCCACTGATGTGTGCAGATAAGGAACAATGTACAGATACAGGTACAGTGTATATGACATTTGGTTGCTTAAATTTCCGTGCTCTTGCGCGAGTGTCGAATTTGCTTTTGTAGGTTGACTTTCACATAATTGATGAAATGTCAAGCATAAATGTTGATCCGCACGTTTTCTGTACATGTGTATACGTACGTCATACGTGAGAGGTCATCAAATACGTAGGCAGATTGTTTTTCGTACAAAACGAACAGCAATACAAAAAAATGGGGCAAATTTCCGCTGAGAGCGTCCGAACTCGATTACTCTTTTTACCTATATATTCTCTCCATTTCACAATATAATATGTTCTAGGCTTTTTCTATATTCACATGTAGACATATTGTAATATACATGTCCACACTTTTTAGCCCGAATCTAGACAACATGTGTAACACTTAAAACATCTTATATTGTGAAATGGAGGGAGTATTAGCAAGCATGCTCAGCTTGCCGAGTAACTATTCTCCAAGCTTGATCGTTTCAAGACAATCAGAAGCCACCCTAATTCTTGTCAGCTCAAACAGGAAAAAAAGGTAAACCTATAATTATAAAAGCTGGATTGACGGCTCAAGTTGTGGTTTTTGTATTTGCTTCTCTAGCTTTTGTAACAAAACTTCTCTACATTACAATCTATTCTATCTAATCGCAGGATCGACTGCCTTATGCCTCAACAAAAGATATAAAAGTTTGTTTGATAGGGATAATAAACCTATAAAAGCTGGACCGGCCTCTTCACAGGTCGCTGGCGTAACAGTGGCGGTCCAGCCTGTTAGCCCACTCACGTGAACAAGCGGTAGCCATGGGCCTTTCTAACTTGGCGTTCGTCCTGAGCCTAGTGGGCCTTTTTCTGGTCATGGTTGCTGCATGAAGAATCGTACCAAAGAGGCCTACTATTTTCGAAATTAGAGGCCCTACAGTGCGGCGTTCTGTAGCTCAGGCTACATATGCATCTTTTTTTTAATCTAAAATGATATTTTAAAGTAAAAAATCTGATTAAGCTTTTAAGTAGACAATGATGTATTCTATCAATGTGCAAAATTAAACTCGAAATAAATTATATTGTACGCTGTCTAAATGAAAAAAAAATGAAAAACTGAAGTACTGAACAATGCAAATATTTGAACCCTCTGAAAATTGTCAGATTTTTGTGTGGCTTAAATATAAAGTGTTTCGAGTTGATATTTTGCATCTTGGTAGAATGCATCATTATCAACATCCAGATTTTTTTTCATAATTCTTTGAAACTTTAAAATGTGATTCAAAATTTTCATAAAACAGGATACATGTTGCTCGAGCTACACTCCTTTTCACACCTTCGTATCACTATTATTTTCGATTTTTTTTAATGGCAGTTGAAATGTCATTCTATTAGATAGAAAGAGTGTTTATGTACATGACACTTTGAGGCCCATGGTGTACATCTCCTAGATCTTGCGCATTATTTCGAAATTAGAGCGCCGTCATAACTGTATAATGTGACCCATGGAGTAGAGTCTAGTTAGAGAGAGTGTCGATCTTTACTAGAGTCTAATTAGAGAGAGTGTGTGCGGAGATACAAGGTGGTATGTGTTCCCCCTCTCTAATATGAATCTACCTAGAGCTTCTAAGTTGAGCGACTCGTAGTTGCCAGTCATGCGGAAGCAAGCACCAAGGGAACAAGTAGCGATCATCTGCCACAAACAAAATGTCATCAACGTAATATTACTTTCCTTTTTCACTCCATTTAGTAGAATACAACTTATGATATAAGAATTGTGCAGAATAGTTTTACTTCCTCCTTAGTTGCACATGGTCGTTATTGTAGTGTACCCGAAACCACCATACACTTACAACGATCCGGATCTTATATTTGGTCGAATGTCACAATTTCCATCAAGGAAATGGCACATGTGTAGTGCTAGTGCACGCACACCCCTGTCTGTAACAGACAAAAGAAAAGATTACATGGCTGCGTTGAATCTTTAGGTTTAGATGAAGCTTCAGTGCAACCTCGAGCTAACTTATATCCACAAAACAAACCAGAGAATGGCATATTTTCATCAAATATCAACGTGCAAGACGTATTACAGCTATCCTTCGTGTACATCCAGCTACCTGTCATCTGAAGCAAACATTTGGCAATTACGTACTTCATATGACACTTGACGCTTTATACCTCATGTACTCAAACTTTAGATTGCTCTTTGGATCTTCGGGCAATGTTCTCTAGGTCTTTGGACAGTTCCACGAATATTCCTGGTAAAGACATGCTCACGTATGATGTCTGATGCAAGAATTGCCAGTCAAACAAGTGGGTCAAAATTATTGGACTTGGGCACAGTAGAAATTAGGACAGAGGAGCAACTAGCCGTGCTGGGACATGCACAGGCCTCCATGAATTTTGGGATCAACTTGTTAACCAATTTTGGGAGCACCTGAGAACTTGTTTGTGGCAAGATGGTTAGGAGGGTGGTTGTACTCCCAGCCCACCAGAGTTCAAACCCCAGATTTGACGCTGGTGTTTCTCATTTAGGCGGAATATTCTTCAGTGGGAGGTGACGTTCCCGTCGACAGCGAGGCGCCCGTGGTGACTTCGTCAATTTCAAGACCTGATCCGCCGGCTCAGTCTCTTGTAGGTGCTCATAAGGGTAGGGTGTGCGTGTGTGCGTTCATAGGGGTGAGTGTATGCGTGTGTATATGAGCGCTTGCGTTGTACTGTGTTTCGCAAAAAAAAAATGGGAGCACCTTATAATGGATAAATTTCAACTCTCATAGTATATACTCATCATATGCTAATTGCATGTCAGATGTCTACTTTGTTTTCTTAATGTAACTGCTACCTTACAACAACGATATTTGATTTCCTTCTATGTTTTGATGTGACTGATATCTACTACTATCTCCGGTCCAAAATAATTGTCGTGGAAATAACATTAAGCTGGTACAATTCCTACACACCTCAGGACAATCTTTATGGATCGGAGGGAGTAGTATGATTCAATTCGTTGTTCTAGTTGTTGACCAATATCATGCCAACGAGAGCAAGTTCCTAAACAAGTCCCAGTGGCCCAAACAGTCAGCATCCAGGCCCAATGATCTTGAGGCTACATGCATGCCGCAGGTATTAATTGGGCGGCCAAAATTAAGTTGCAAGATGGCGGTCCATATGGTTGAAACGTGCGAGATCGATCGCAGTTGATGTCTATCTGAATTTCAGAGAACACACAGCCACACAGGTAGCTTGTTTCAGCCCAAAAAGAAAACCTTGAGAAGATATTACGCCCTGTTCCAGTTGCTAGTATTCCTTTCCACTGTACATACGTTGACATGGACGGCCGCTCGAGATCATAGAATTCCTCAAAATTTGGAGATGAAAGTTCAGTAAGAAGGGGACGTTCGATCGTCTCACGTTGTGGCCGTAAATGGCAGAGCCGTCCAGGTCATGACCTAGTCTCACCCATGTGGATGCTGACACCGCCACACCTCCTAGGAAATTTACCAGTCGCGTACTAGCTGCACCGCACTTGAAGGGAAAACTCCAAGAAAACGAGCGAGTTGCACACGGCCAGGGTACGCTTGTCCCCTTGCTGCGCGGCAAAGGTAACGCGGAGGCCTTCTCTCGTTGTGTTCCGCTCCCGCGTACAATTTCCCGCGTGAACCGATGCCGTTTCAAGGGAGAACGAATCAATCGGTTGTTTACGCAAAGTGAGCTATAGCACTTCTCTTTCGGACGAGATTGATGATTCCATTTCAACATGCATGTTTAAGTGGAGAAAACAGTTAAGTACAGTAGTAGCCACACTCTTTGGCGGCACTCAGATGGACAAGGACTGAACCGTGGCAAACGAGGAAGGAAACGATGTGTTCTGCTTGAAAAGAACTTCTGAGATGGTAGGAAAGCTAGCCGCGTTGATCTTCTTTTTATCGAAGAAAAAGGAGAGCCGCGTTGATGTGAGAGCTGCACTCGCTTTCAGCTATAGCCAGCCTATAGGCGCAAACCGCTTATTTATTCCATGATCTCACTACTGTAGTGTCCTTGTTGTGCCAAAAGATCAAACATGCATGCGTTCACACATGACTTTGGTTAATCTGCCGCGCATGTGGTGTGTGCTGAGCTTATCCTATATTTGTCGGGTCCATGGGTGGTGCTTCGGTAGCTAGTAGTCTCCTGATTCATGATCTTCTCTGATTCTTCCTGTCAAGCGCGTTACAGTGCTTTCTAGCTAGAGTGGATATCCAAAGACCAATATGACACTAGGTACTAATTAAGAAATCCCCAGGCGACCAATGCTTAACAAAACCGATAGAGAATTAGGGCGGCATTTCATAGTGGAAAAGACATATGGTCACACAAAACCCAACATGGACTACACACCATATTTTTTTTTTTTGTGTCAAATAGGTGTATAAGTTACAGTTGGATTTGGATTACGGTAAGGTTAGGTGTTGGAGTCGAACATTTGTAATCTGGGCCTACTATATAAAGGCAACGGTGGTAGCTAAAAGAGACTAGACGAAAGTTAGGTTAGACATAAGATCTATTTTCGAGGACGGTCTAAGTGCCCGTGGCAGGGGTGCCTGACCGGCGTGGCGTGTGTGATCTGATGTGTCTATATACCGAGGTGGTTTGTCGTCGACGGTACTTTGATTAGTTCATGGAGAGGAGCGTCCGTAAACATGCCTCGCAGATATAGGCGTTATCGCTAAACTGCGTTACCAAACGTCGTCTCTCTTTACTTTTTACAGCGAGTATATTTACAACGCCAAATACCTTTCATATTTTACCCTAGCTTAAGACTCGCAATGGAGATAGCCATGCGTGGCCAGAAAAGATACCGACCGACGATCAATCTCCAGTTCTCCACTGGCTTTCTCTCTCCGACGTCAGGGTTTTTCCTACGGTGACGTAGACACACAAGGATCCCTGCACCTGGTCTTCTTCAAAGCTGCTTCGCCAGTGGCCAATGGGATTCGTAGCTCTGACTTAATTCACCCACGTACGAAAAACCCACTTTTTTTTAATCCCCTCTAGAAAATAGAAACAGGCTCTTTACCCTTTTAGTATAACTAGCTAAATGACCGTGCGTTGTCATGGGACAAAACAAAAATCTTTTGACGGTATTGATCAAAAAGTTGATATATCTGTGTGAGAGTTTGGCTAGTGTTACACATGCTTTGATTGAACATCATATAAGACTCTTCCTAATGAAAAATCTTACAACTATGTGGGTTAAATAATTAAGCGCTGCTTCTAATATGGTTCGGATATTACAATGTTTTGCATGCATCAGCCTTTGATGCTACTTAGCAACATTTAAGAGATGCAAATGCAAAAAGGTATAAAATAAATCATGTCTACTATCTGCTGCTCTACATATCACTCCTTCAAATGAACTGATATTCAAAACTTGCCCAACGACCAGGCAGCTAAAAACACATCAGAAGGTAGATGACCAATGCTGATTTGTCAACATCTAGTATGCATGTGATTTTTTTCGACAAGGATTACAACTCTTCTTTGCTTGCAGCAGCATAACTTATTTAAGAAAAATAGATGGACATGTAGACCCTTCATGTCCTGGTGATCGTTCTCTACCTTTGTCCAACAATGTAACCTTGCCTTGCCAGTTTGGGCCTCATATTAATGAGAATTGTAATAACAATGCCTTGCCGTGCCGGTCTCCACAAACGGCAACATGGACATCGGATCCGTTGATGGAGTAGGCACCATGTCCACCCCACGCGCCCAGAACGGCTTTACACACGTCATTATGTGTTATCCTGCCCTCCAATCCCGCCTCCACCGGTGCCACCAATGTGAAAGGAGCTCCCGCAGCAAAGGCATTGAAGCCGCGCGGTCGAACACGGCCTTGTGGATCCGGATGAACAGAGTCACGCCGTCCGCAATAAAATATAAGGAGCCAAAAAATACTTGAGATAAGCAAGCCAAATAAACAGTGTGGAGCATTCTTGACCAATATGCATACATGTCGCAATGACTGGATTGCAATAGTAAGTGCGTGGAGGATGGTTGGCACACATTCGTGGTGCAGGTACGGCTCGTAGACCAACACGAGAAGTATGTTCATGGACTTGATGTCTCCATGTAGGATGGTTGGCACGCAGTCGTGGTACAGGTATGCCATGGCGTGTGCCACACCCAGGGCGATGTCGTAGCGCGCGCCCCAATCTGCCATGGAACAGTCGGTCAGGATGACGTTGGGCAGGTAGCTGTAGAACAATAACCGGGTTTTCCTACCGCCGTTGCCGCCCACCCAATCAGGCACACGATACTGTGGTGGACGCGGCTTGCACGTGCCCCACGTGTGCGCCGATCCGTGCGCCGCGGGTAAGTGGGAGCAATCCAGCGACTCCCCGTTTTTCTCCCACTAAATCGCTTTCTTTTGTCCGAGATTGATGATTCCATTTCAACGTGTTTAGGTGGAGAAAACAGTTAAGTACAGTAGTAGCCACACTCTTTGGCGGCACTCAGATGGACAAAGGGACTGAACCGTGGCAAACGAGGAAACGATGTGCTCTGCTTGAAAAGAACTTCTGAGATGGTAGGAAAGCCGCGTTGATCTTCATTCGTCGAAGAAAAAGGAGAGCCGCGTTGATGTGAGAGCTGCACTCGCTCTCAGCTATAGCCAGCCTATAGGGGCAAACCGCTTATTTATTCCATTTTGACACATGACCCTGCTATCACTACTGTACTGTCCTTGTTGTACCAAAAGATCAAACATGCATGCGTTCACATATGACTTTTGTTTATCTGCCGCGCATGTGGTGTGTGTTGAGCTTATATCCTACGTATTTTTGTCCATGGGTGGTGCTTTGGTAGCTAGTCTCCTGATTCATGATCTTCTCTGATCCTTCCTGTCAAGCGCGTTGCAGTGCTTTCTAGCTAGAGAGTGGATCCTGCATATCCAAAGACTAATATGACAGTAGGTACTAATTAAGAAATCCCCAGGCGACCAATAGTTAACAAAACCGATAGAGAATTAGGGCGGCATTTCATAGTGGAAAAGACATATGGTCACACAAAACCCAACATATATAGCTCGCATGGACTAGACACCAAATTCCTTTCAGATTTAACCCTAGCTTAACACTGACAATGGAGCTAGCCATGCGTGGCCAGACAAGATACCGATCGATCGATAGACCTCCCGTTATCCACTGGCTTTATCTCTCCGACGTCAGGGGTTCTCCCTACGGTGACGTAGACACACAAGGATCCCTGCACCCGGTCATCTTCCAAGCTGCTTCGCCAGTGGCCAATGGGATGCGTAGCTCTTACTTAATTCACCCAGGTACGAAAAAACCCACTTTTCTTTAATCCACTCAAGAAACAGACTCTTTACCCTTTTATAATTTTCCATGAGCACAAAGCGCGCGTGCGGGTGCCTAATTAACAAAAGGTTTCATCTAATGACACAATTTTTTCGAAACAAAATACAAATGCTAACATACACGCACGGTAAACTAACCCCTATGAACGTGTGCACAACATTTCTGAAAAACTGAACCATCGGATCGGATCTGAGATTGACAAAGTCATCACAGGCGCCTTGACTCTCACTGGAATAATATTTCGCTTTTATTGCGACACACTTGTGTCAAATCTGGGGTTTAAACTCGGATAGCTTGAGAGTACAACCACTTCCTCGTAACCATCCAACCACAGTTTGGTTTGCCTAATGAAACAACATGTATAAACTACAAAAGTAACTTCCCCTATGGAGTAAAAAAAAGTTGATCGGCAAAACCATGAATAAAATCATCACGATTTGGAGCGTATGTGTTCTTATTCTTGCTCTCATGGAGACGGCGACGGCGAGGGATTAGAGTTTTTCTTCACATCGCATGGATCTGGCATTCCAAGGGATTTCCTTTGAAGCTACACATGTGAGATCTTTCTAGAGCTAGCGCTCATCCCCAACGACTATAAATCGACTGTGTAGGTTTCTCCATCTTCGGGCCGATATGGCGGCCTCTCTGAGCTCTGGTGCCGATTGTGGTTCTTCAAATCCTTAGCTTGTGCTATCTCTTCGTTTGCGTCCACGTCGGCTTGCCAATGCAGAGGCTCTTTGACCACACCACGACGATTCGGAGCTGCTCTATTCCAAGTTGCGATGTTCCCGGCCACGAAGCGGTTGCTCGTGTCTTTAGACCTAGCATCGGTGGAGAAGAACCAGTTTGTAATTTGTATCTTCAGTGTAATGACCTTTTTGTAAAATGCGAGGAGTGTACTTTCTTTCTTCTTTGGGGTCATTCCTGGAATTTGTAATCACACCAACCAAAGTTAAGGACTTTATGGGTCCTTTCGGATCGTCCCTTGCAAAAAAAAAAGGGTCTACATCGTATATACGTTTTATCGAGGACGATCAGAATGACCGGGTTAGATATGGGTATTCAAGGTCCGAAAATGTAAAATTAGTTAATTAATCGATTGATTAGTCAGATTTACTGAATAGAGGAAGAAATGCTTGAAGGTACATCACCACTATCTCTACTATAATGATTGATACGGAGATCACTGTTCTCCCTCCCTTCTCAAAAAAATAGTATTTACTACTACCTTCATTCCTGAAAATATGGCATATAATTTTTCTAAAGTCAAAATATGTAAAATTTGACTAGTTTTATACAAATACTATCAATAAGACATAGTATGAAAATATATTTAATGATTTATCTGACAAGATTAATTTAGCATTATAGAGGTTGATAATTTTTTCTAAAAGTTTGATCAAAACCTACATGGTTTGATTTTTGACAAAATTTATACGTCTTATGTTATGGAATGGAGAAAGTACATAATTATATGCAATACGCATGAGCATACAAAAGACAAATGGTGAATTGTTAAGTGTCATGGGCAACTGAACTTATTGGTTTAGTATATTAATTTATTCCCAGTATGAACAAGACAAAATTGCAACGTCATACTATGCCTTAAGCAGGGTGTGTGACCAGTGCCGTAGCCAGGATTCGGCCAAGCCCCACGCCAGCTTCAAGCTACAGTACCAAACAGTGCTAAACAGTGCTATTTTTGCTACAGTCAACGAAGGATTTTGGTGCCACGCCCCAGGCCAAAGCCCGTGTAGCCTGGGGCTTGGCTACGCCCCTGTGTGTGACAGTGTGGTGTTGATTTGTACAAACATCTGAGGGACTCTTTGAACACGGAGATTCTAACAACATAGAAATTGCTCAGCAAAAATTGAAGATCCAGATGTCAGAACTTTGTGCTCTTATAGATACAAACAGGCAATTGAACTAAACACATTATATTAGATGTTTCGCCGGAATCCGCGAACTTTGAATGCAAGCAAATTCTATTAACTGGTGACAGGGAAACTTTTACACTCCAATATAGTGTGGCCCCAGTATAGTCATGGATTAACATGCAACGAAAAAATATCTTTTGCCCAGACTCCGGAGCAGCTGTAGTACAACCTATGGATTCTATCACATTTTGGCTGCGACGGTGAAGTTAGTCCAAACTCCAAACTAAAAACCAGTGACCAAGCTGAAAGTTCCTGCAATGCAGGACCATCTGCTAACAACCTATGGATTCATTTGTTATAACCCATCATGGGATCGGCCAATAAAATCACGGTCTCTACTAAGCTCACCGGTCAGAATAATGTTCTTCCTCTTGCTAAAAAAAACAGGTCGTTCTGCTCACCATAACCCACACGCGGTTCCTTAGCCCTTTATATAAGCTCGCTTCCCCTCCTCCCTTCGCTTCACTCACCTCAACTCTGACCACATCTCCATCCTGACTCTCACGCACACATCCTGCACAATCTGTTTCTTGGCTTGCCTTGAAAAAAACAGAGGGGGAACTCTTTAGCAGCAAGAAATTAAGAGCAGAGAGAGATGGAGAGCGTGGTGGATGGCAATGGAGGAGGGAGCCGTCTGGTGATGACCGAGCTGAGCAACATCAAAGAGCTAGTGAAGCAGCTCGATGTGCACCTGGGAGGCTGCCCCGAGCTCTGTAAGCACCTGGCCGCGCAGATCGTCACCGTCACCGAGAGGTCCATCGGCATGATCAGGTCCGGCAACTTCGACGGCCGGAAGCGCTCTGCCGCCGGCGCCGGCATCGAGTCGCCGCCTTTCCCCGAGACGCCCAGCCCCCTCAGTAGCGTCTCCAACATGCCTTTCAAGGCGAACAAGAAGAGGTGAATACTTTGTTAAACAAATCGAGCTTGTCAAGGCTCATGATTTTTGGGGCTAAATTTATTGACTGGGCGTTCTGTTCTTGAATTTGCAGAAAGATGATGGACAAAGAGAAGCATCAGGTTAGAGTGAGCTCGGCGGGAGGAGGAGCAGAGACGGCCCCAGTCGACGACGGCTACAGCTGGAGGAAGTACGGGCAGAAGAACATCCTTGGATCCCAGCACCCAAGGTTGGTTTTCGCACATTTCATGAAAGTTATCTTTTTCAGAGCTACATTTTGCTAAATTCCTTCTGACTTCGCAATCATAAATTTTCTGAAAACGGAAAAATTCAGAGTTGAGAACTGGACACGCCGTGGTTTTGTTGGCCGTCCCTAACCTGAACTGTGCACCGTTGCAGGGGATACTACCGTTGCACGTACCAAAAATCTCAGGGATGCGCGGCGACGAAGCAGGTGCAGCGCGCCGAGGATGACCCGACGCTCTTCGACGTGATCTACCACGGCGCACACACGTGCCTTCACAAGGCGGCGGCGGCAGCCAAGGTTCAGCCGGCGACGCCGAACCCGGACGCGCGTGACCTGCTGCAGAGCCTGAGCTCGAGCCTGACGGTGAACACCGAGGAGCTCACGCCCGGGCCTCACCAATCCACGCCATTCAGTTTCTCCTCGCCGGCGGTGAGCGGCATGACGCTGCCGGAGCACTACTCGTTCTCCACGACGTCGACGCCGGAGAACTATTTCGGGCAAGCCGTGTTGCTTTCGCCGTCCCAGCTTGAACTCTCACCGGTGACGTCGGGTCGAGCTACATCCCCATGAACCCGTTCCAGGCGGAGCCTGAGCTCCAAGAAATGGTGTCCGCGCTGGTCACCGCGACGAGCGTGCCGGATCCGGCGATGCAGGAGACCTCCTTCTCCATGGACGGATTCGAGTTATTCGACCCGAACTACTTTGACGTTTCTATCTTCCTCGCCTGTGATGATGGCCAGGACAGACGCTGAAAAATGGGGGGAAACGCGACAGTAGATAATTAGAGAAGCAGTCCGGCGACAGAGGGAACAAGATGCAGTTCTTCCTCCTGGCCTCCTGGGTCAGTGCAGGTGTACTGCGGAACAATGTAAGCGTTAGGAGATAGACAGATAGTACTGTAGATCATTTCTTTTGGACTCCCGACTCGTCCCGAGATGAGATGGTTTTTCCTGTTTGTCCGGCTAGTAGTTGGCCCATAGCAGATGGAGAACAGATGTGCAATATGTAAATGGAAATCAACTTGTGTGATTTTTTGGGGTACACGCATCCATGCGCTATCATTCGATTAGAAAGTAAGCAAGTTATTTACAGGGGCATGAGGCGAGATCAGAAAAACGAAATGGCCGTTGCCCAAGATGAAGTAAAAAACTAAACTCCACGGTCTTCAGCCTTCGGGGTCATCCGTGAAGCCATAGATACCCGCTGCTTTATTGTGTAGCGCACAAGACGCACCACATTCGGCAAGGTGAGCACAACATTTGTGAAAACCCGCCTATTGCGCTGCATCCACCTCATATTCCCCTCCCCCATCCTCTCCTTCCCGATGTTGTAGGTGATGACCCCCCCCCCCCCCCCCCCCCCCCTCGTCCTCTCCTTCCCGATGTTGTAGGTGATGACCAGAGCCACCTACCTTCGAAATCCCGGTCGGTTATCGAGGCGGTAGGGCGCACTGAGAGGTCACAACATGCGAGCACCGCATCCCTAACTCCTATAGTTAAAGAACGCTCATGACAAGTATGTCGCACCATCTTGGATGAATGTGACAAAACTTGCAACTCGTGTTGTGGGGACAATTCGTCGAAACAAAGGTTGTCAGCCGGGTGTGCCACAGGCCACACGACACTTGCACTCAGCATGAGCCCTCCATTTTTTTTCTTAGTTTCATAAGGGGTATGGGCTCGGATGAATTGATGCATATAGGCCGAAGCAGCAGAGTAGACTCCCGAGACTGTCCACCATCACGTGATCGCATCCGACTGAGGGAGCAATTGCACACTGACGAGGTGCGGACTCGGCAAATCCCTGAGTTGTGTACCCCGGGTTGATTGAGGGGGAGAGAGATGAGCGCTGGTGATCACGACGGCTGACAAGCAAGGCGTTTACCCAGGTTCAGGCTCCCGGAGGATAACACCCTACTTCCTGCTTGTCTGGTTATTGATGGTGAGCTGTGGCTACAATAGCGAGATGACAATCTCGCTAGGGTTTGTGTGGCGGCTATGAGCGTACCCTAGACGAAGGACCCTCCTAGCCTTTATATGGTAGGCCAGGTCTCAGGTGAACGGTGCCGATGGCGCTTACAAGCATGGCGGGGTCGCATGACCTAGCGTCGACTATCTTGGGCCGCACGTCGTCCTCCTTGGGCCTTCCTTGGGCCCTCGTCATAAGGTTGATGGGCTTGGCGTGACCCAGGTATCCCCACCGTGGGGTAGTCGAAGAGTGACCCCACGACAGGAGCCCCCGAGTGCTTAGTCGAATCGTAGAGTCGGGTAAAGGACTCCTTCCTCCTGGGCACGCCGTCGGGTTCCTGAATGAGATGAGTAAAATTGGTCGACTCCTGCCGTTCAGGGCTTATGGAGGATTCCTTAGTCGAACTGTCACTTCCAGGGTAAAATACCGTGAGTACAGCCTTAGTTGGTGATTTTTCGACTGCTATTGTTCTGAGTCACTCGGGAGCGCGAACAGCGCTCCCGATGGGAGTAGCCCCCGAGATTAAGCTGAATTGCTTGCAATTGAGGTTAAACTCAATTTTTCTTCAGTCGAAAAAGCCCGCTCCCGATGGGAGTAAAGAAAGGACTCTACTTGGAGTCGCGACTGGCTTTGTGCGACTTACTGTGTATTCGGCGGTTTGGCTTACTGCAGGAGTTTGTTCAGCACTTGTAGCTTACTGGATGTTCTTGCACTCGAATGAAATGTTCGAGTTCTCAATCAGCTCGTTGGCTTACTGTACGAACTTATTCAGCTCTGAGAGCTTACTGAATTTCCTTTGCACTCGAATGAAATGTTCGAGTTCCCCATCAGCTCGTTGGCTTCCTTCGCCTTCGTGGTTGACATCAGCGCTGACGTTTTTGACGCACTCTGTGTCCGATGGGACGTGACAGTGCGGTCCCACTGTCAGTATTGGCTGGAGACAGTGGTTGCCGCTTTTTTCTGACCGTTGGGCGCGAAAATTTCGCGATGTGATGATGGCGCCTTGATTCCCGCGCGTAGTGGGCGGCGTGGCCGTCGACGGTTGCTATCTCCGCGCGACACGTGGACGGCCAGATGATGTTGCGGAGAGCGGTTTTCGCAGGGATGGCCAGGATTAACTGACCGCGCGGTACTTAATTTTCACCGCGGCGGTGAACAGTTCATCCATCCCCATTCCGCCATCGTCTCCACTGCTTCGTTTCCACCATTGTTGCTCCTCTGCTAGTTCCTTTCCCCCACCCTCCATGAGCAAGGCCGTGATGAAGAGGGGAAAAGGTGCTGCTGGCGCCGACGCCGCCGCCGAGGCGAGCGTGATGAAGAAGCCCGACGGCGATTGGGTTAAATCGTCGGTGAAGAAGGCCAACCTCGAGGCCCTACGCGCGCAGGGGCTGCTGCCGCCAGTAGACCAGGCGACGGTGCGCGCTCCGGGAAAGAGGTGTTTCCCGCTCCTCGCGAGGGGGAACGCGTTTGCTTCGTGGATTTCCTTCCGCGGGGTTTCGGGTTCCCCCTCCACGATTTCGTCCGTGGTCTCTTGTATGCTTATGGGATTCAGATCCACGATCTGACTCCCAACAGCGTCTTGAGCATCGCGAGCTATTTCGTGCTCTGCGAGTGCTTCCTGGGATCGCCCCCAACTGGCTGTTGTGGAAGTCGCTATTCCTCGTCGGGAGGAATGTGGGGAAGAGCAAGCAGGTGTACCCAGTTGGCGGCTTCGGCATCCAGGTGCGTGGCGACACCTCCTACTTCCAGATGAAGAAGTCCGACTCCGTCCAGGGTTGGCGGAAGAAGTGGTTCTACATCAGGTGCGACCAAGCAGGGCTTCCTGGATTCGCGGCTGATCACGAGTTGCGGAAGACGAACGCGTGGGCGCACCCGCTGTCGAAGGAGGACAGGGAGGCGATTCAGCCCTTGCTGACGCTACTGCGTGGCCTTCTGAAGAGTCTTGGGCGCGAGACAGGTGGAATTCATCTCATCGCCACCTTCTTCAGGCTTCGGGTGCAGCCGCTGCGCAGTCGCGTCCACCCCATGTGGGCGCGTGAGGATGCTGGCAATGAACTTGATGATGACGCAATCGAGTCAAAGGTGAGGAGCATCACGAGTCTCCGAGCCGCTGACCCGTGCAACGTCAAGTGCCCAGTCGAGCCATATGGGCCTAACAATCCTGTACCTGAGGTGAGCTTCGTTTGCTTTGTCTTGTATCTTCTGTCGAATCGTTTTGCTTGACTCGAATGCTTCATTTGCTGGCAGGGTCGTTCGAGCTACGTCAGTCTCCCTCCGTTGATGGAGAATGGACCTCACGAAGAGGCAGAGTTCCCCGAGGACGAGGTGATGACGATGAAGTTCCCTCCGCCACCTCTCCGAGTGAAGAGTTGGAGGATGATGAAGACGAGGAGCCGCGCGGAAGCGGCAGAGGCGAAAGGGTGGCGACTCTGGTTCTGCCTCGTCGCCTGTGAAGGAGGCGGGTGTGGTCGAGGAAGAGACGAGCGAGTCCTCTTCGGGTACTAAGCACCCGAGTGATCTGGCGGAACCGTTGGTCGTGCCTCCACTCGGCTCTGCACCGCCGAATCGAGTTTGCGAGGATGGCCTCCATCTCCTTGGGGAGTGAAGATGATGATGTAGTCAGGTTAGTCGCGTAACCTTTGCTTTGTTTTCGTCGAGTGTGCTTTTTCACTTGCGGGTCCTTGAATTGAGAGTTCTTATGACAGCGACCGTACCGGCGCTGCTGTTTCTTCCCCTCGTGAGATGGAGCACACTTCTGCTCCCATGATCGAGCAGGCTGTGAGGACGCCCGGAGAGGAGGCTCTGGCGGGTGACGTTTTGGCCTTGAAGGCTTCGACCTCTGCCATGCCTGAGAGGCCTGCTGATGCGACTCCAGTTGACGCTGGGCTGCTTGAGCATGTAAGTGTTCTTCGATTCCTTCTGCAAGATCTGTTTCGGGTGCGCGTACAGCGCTCCCGATGGGAGTAGCCCCCGAAGATGCGCGTGACTGGAACAGTCGGGCGCTGATTGATGTCTTGTGTTTCCTGCAGCCATTTTATCGCCAGCAGATGGAGGGAGCCGCGACCTTCGTTCGCATGGAGCAGGAGAGGGATCAGCTCCGCGCTGCTCTGGAGCAAGCGAATAGTAAGTATGAAACCTTGTGTTCGAGGAGTGCTTCGACTGCCTTTATTGCTAACTTTGTTCCGTTGATCCGTAGGCGAGAAGGAGAACATGAAGGCGCGGGTCGCAAAGCTGGAGAAGTCACTGGGCGAAGCCCAAGAGCGGGAACAAGCTCGGGATGCTCTGGAGAAGACCCAGATCGACCGCTTGCTCGCACTCGCAGATGTTGTTGGAAGTAAGTTTTTTGGCTTCATGCCTACTTTGTCTTTTGTCGACTTCTGGTGCCTTATGGGTGTGGATTTCCTTTGGGCAGAGAATTGCGGAGGTGCTCCTCCAGAAGGGACTTCTAGCGAGAGTGTCGGTTTGGCGCAGGCTGTTGGCTTCGTCGACCGCGTCTGCGCATATGCATCGGCAGCGCTGCAGCAGTCGGCGGCGGCCCTGCAGAAGTCGACGGAGGCCTTAGCGACTGTGCACCGGAACATCTTTCCGAACCAGCCACCACCAGCTGCTGTTGACGCACTCGCGGCTCCATTCGAAGGCAATTCGAATGTCCTGGCGGACTTCACGCGCGCGCAGACGGTACGCGGCTCAGAGCTCACTTTCCAGCTGCTTCTTGGTCACCAAGTCGTAGGTGATTTTGAGAAGGTTGTCAGCGACTTCCCTCGGAAGCCTGATGGCAGAACCGCGTCCCTTAGCGGTGTGAAGGTGCAGGCGAGCCAGCTAGCTGCGAAGTTGGTCGCCACCTTCGAGAGGAGAATTGCCAAAGCTGCAGAGTTGGCTGCTAGGAAGAGCCGTTCCCAGTCTGAGTCTGTAGTGTAGACTTTTCCTTTTAGGACTGTGCTTCTGCTTTTGGGCTTGAGTCTGTAATGCACTTTATATTGTGCGAGTGAACATGCTGATGATGAAATGTGAATTCACTCCCTCGGGGGTGCAGTCGCCGAGTATTTTTTATATCTGGCTTGAATGAGTTATGTTGATTCTTTTCCTGGCTTGACGCTGTCGATTCTTGGCAGTCTGATATGGGCGAAGCTCCTGACGTTGCTGGAACGACTGGCGCGGGTGATGAGGAAGATACCACTTCGGCTGCGCCTACTCGTCGCCGCCGTCAAGCTCCTCCAGCTCCTGTGCGAAGCGTAAACGACCAGAGAGTGCTCACCTTCATGAGGAACAAGGTGGTTGAGCTCGAGTCGAAGTTGAAGAATGCTGAGTTGGAGCTGGAGCGATTGAGGTCGCGGCCCGTTGCGCCGTTCTCCCAGCGTGAAGAGTTTCTGCTTGGCGAGATGGACCTGATCGGTCGACAGTTGCAAGGTTGGACTCTTAGCGTTTTTCCTTCGGCTTCTGTGTCTACTTGCTATGCTCAATGCTTGGCCTTGATGCAGATGTCAACTCTGACTGACGGCGGAGCAGCTTCGAGTGGACGAGCGGGTAGAGAAAGAGGCCGCCGGCGACTCACCCGAAGCGCGCCAGTTTTGGTCAAACAAGTCCAGAGGTAGTATACTGGCACGAATGCTGGATCGTACCTGGCGGGCTGCTGTACTCTTAGAAGGTTGCAGAAAAACCCTCTGGCAGATCAACAAGGTGTACTTTCCTCACAACGAGCAGCCGAATGGACTAACTGCGCTTCTGGAGAGGTCCGTGAAGGCGGTGCGTTGAAGGAAGTCGTGCACGCTCAACTTGTTGCCGGGGCGAACGTGGCGTTGGCGTATGTTCGATGCACCGGCCTAATCTTCCATTGCACAAGTGCTTGACGGATTGCCTGGAGAGGGTGAGTATGCCGATACCCTTGCGGCTGCGCGCCAGATGATTCAGCAGGTCCAAACCTTCAGCGAGCACCTTGTTGGGCCACTCGATGCGCCAAAGGGCGAGCCTGTAGAATAGTAGCACTGGAGTGCTGTTGTATAGCGTTAGCTTGTAAAAGAAATTTTTCCAAGTGGAAATATGAGTGTATGTATGTCGAGGTGGGGGTAGCCCCCGAGTTAGTAAATTGTATCTTGTAGACGTCTGTGAACCTGTATGGCGCAGCCCCCGAGCGGATCGGGTGTGGCCTAGGATTTTGTGAGTTAGACGCGTGCGGCGTAGCTCCCGAGTGTTTCGAGTACGGTCGAGGATTTTTTGAGCTAGACCTGTATGGCGCAGCCCCGAGTGCGTCGGGTGCGGCCTAGGCTGGACTTGGACCTGTATGGCGCAGCCCCCGAGCGCTTCGGGTGACGACCAAAGTTTTCGACTTGGACCTGTATGGCGCAGCCCCCGAGTGCTTCGGGTGCGGCCTAGGTTGGCTTGGACCTGTGTGGCGCAGCCCCCGAGTGCTTCGGGTGCGGCCTAGGTTGGACTTAGACCTGTGTGGCGCAGCCCCCGAGTGCTTCGGGTGGCGGCCGAGGATTTTTCGAGTTGAACCTGTATGGCGCAGCCCCCGAGTGCGTCGGGTGCGGCCTAGGTTGACTTAGACCTGTGTGGCGCAGCCCCCGAGTGCTTCGGGTGGCGGCCGAGGATTTTTCGAGTTGAACCTGTATGGCGCAGCCCCCGAGTGCGTCGGGTGCGGCCTAGGTTGGACTTAGACCTGTGTGGCGCAGCCCCCGAGTGCTTCGGGTGGCGGCCGAGGATTTTTCGAGTTGAACCTGTATGGCGCAGCCCCCGAGTGCGTCGGGTGCGGCCTAGGTTGACTTAGACCTGTGTGGCGCAGCCCCCGAGTGCTTCGGGTGGCGGCCGAGGTTTTCGAGTTGAACCTGTATGGCGCAGCCCCCGAGTGCGTCGGGTGCGGCCTAGGTTTATGTTGCTTTTTGACTGAAAAAGTAAAGTGGAGAGCTTGTTCCATAAATCACTTCATTGATTTTTGCGAGCAGGCCGCCTCATTAAAACCCTTCCAGTCCCCTCAGGTACCCTGGTAAGGGAAAGAGTGCGTCTGAAACCTGCCGCCTTGACATGTATGCTTTGTTACAACGGGGGAGTCGACTAGGCATAGAAGCGTCGCAGCTGCGCGACATTCCATGGGTTGTGGCAGACTGTTCCTGTCTTCGAGTCCTTCAGGCGGTAAGCTCCTCCGCCGATTGCTTCTGTCACAATGTATGGGCCCTCCCATGGGGAGGCGAGCTTGTGCACCTTCTTCTGTTTGAGGCGAAGGACCAGGTCGCCTGGAACGAAAGCTCTTGGCCGCAGTCGCCGTCCGTGGTAGTTGCGCAGGTCCTGCTGGTACACAGCTGAGCGGTGAGGGCGATGTCGCGTGCTTCGTCCAGGTGTCCATGTCGTCCTCGAGTGCTTCTTCTGCGTCAGACTCGTCGTAGGCCACCACTCGAGGTGCGTCGAACTTGATGTCGCAGGGCATGACCGCCTCTGCACCATAAACCATGAAGAATGGCGTGTACTGGGTTGATCTGTTCGGTGTTGTGCGTAGGCTCCAAAGCACAGAAGGCAGCTCTTCGACCCAGGCGCCTGCGGCGCGCTTCAATGGTACTCGCAGGCGCTTCTTGATACCCTTGCAGACTAAACCATTGGACTTTTCGACTGCCCATTGGATTGCGGGTGCGAGACTGATGCGTAGTTGAGCTTGATGCCTTGTTCGGAGCAGAAGTCCTTGAATTCTTCGGCTGTGAAGTTCGTGCCGTTGTCGGTGATGATGCTGTTCGGCACCCCGAACCTGAAGATGATGGACCTGATGAAGTTAACTGCTGAGGATGCAGTCGAACTTGTGATAGGCACGGCTTCGATCCACTTCGTGAACTTGTCGACTGCCACCAAGAGATGCGTGTGTCCTCCTGGCGAGGACTTCTTGAGTGGACCCACCATGTCGAGCCCCCATTGAGCAAAGGGCCAGGCAAGTGGGATGGTCTTTAGTGCTGAAGCTGGCGCGTGCGGCTTGTTGGCGAACTCCTGGCAGCCGAGACATTTCCTCACGAGTTCTTCTGCGTCTTGCATTGCGGTGGGCCAGTAGAACCGGCTCGTAAGGCTTTGGCCACTAAGGCACGACTGCTGGCGTGATGCCCGCAGGTGCCTGTATGAATTTCGAGCAGGATGGCTTGACCGTCGACTGGATCAACGCACCTTTGCAGGACTCCTGAGATGCTTCGCTTGTATAGTTCCCCCTTGATGATGGTGAAGCCTTTCGAACGGCGAATAATGCGCTTGGCTTCGACTGAGTTGACTGGCAGTCTCTGGTGCAGCATGTACGCCAGATATGGGCTCGTCCAGGTGGGCTCGATGAGCAGAACCTCCATTGGCTCCTTCTCTTTGCCTGGCGGGTCGGCGGTGCTCGTTGATGGTGTGGAGGATCCGGGCGTGGGTCGAAGTTTGACAGACCGCTGCGTGATGCGCTCAAGGAAGACGCCGGGTGGCACCTGCGCCTTGTCTGAGCCCAGGTTGGCGAGGGCGTCGGCTTCTCGTTGCTTTCGCGGCCGATGTGCGCAACTCGCAGCCGTCGAAGGTGCCCTCCAGCTGGTTGTACAGGTCTCTGTAGGCGATCATGTTGTCGGCGATGGCGTCACAGGCCTTCATGGTTTGCTGCACGACGAGGTAGGAGTCGCCGTAGATCATGAGGTGAGTGGCGCCGCAGTTCTTGGCCATTCGCATGCCATGGATTAGGGCTTCGTACTCAGCCTCGTTGTTGGAGGGTGTTGGGAAGTCCATCTGTAGCACGTACTTCAGCTTGTCGCCTTTGGGGGAGATGAGGATGACTCCTGCCCCGGCTGATCTGAACTTTTTGGAGCCGTCGAAGTACATTGTCCATGCGTTGGACAGGTCGGGGACATCTGGCAGCTGGGCTTCTATCCACTCGGTGGTGAATTCTGGGAGCACTTGGGCCTTGATTGACTTCGGGTGAGCGTATTTCAGCCCCCAGGGTCCTAGCTCGACGACCCACTTAGCGACTCGTCCTGTCGCGCATTGGTTGGTCAGGATGTCGGAGAGCCCGGAGGAGCTTACCACCGTGATCGGGTGCTCGGAGAAGTAATGGATTACTTTCCTTGAAGTCATGAAAACTCCGTAGGCCAGCTTCTGGTAGTGCGGGTAGCGCTGCTTGGACAGGGTCAGCACCTCGCTGAGGTAGTAGACAGGTCGCTGGACAGGGTGGCTGTGCCCTTCTTCTTCTCGTTCGACTACGAGTACCGTGCTGACCACCCTGTTTGTGGCTGACACGTAAGGTATAGCGGCTCGTTCTCCAGTGGAGCCACCAGTACTGGGGAAGTCGTGAGTGTTTTCTTGAGTTGGTCGAACGCGACTTGCGCTTCTTCTGTCCACTCGAACTTGTCTGTCTTTTTCATCAGTTGGTAGAAAGGCAGGGCCTTTTCTCCCAACTTACTTATGAACCGGCTGAGAGCTGCGACTCGGCCGGCTAGGCGTGCACCTCGTGAAGCTTGGTCGGTGCTGGCATTGCGAGTATGTTTTGCACCTTCTCAGGGTTGGCTTCGATTCCTCTTGCAGAGACGAGGTACCCAAGCAGTTCTCCGGCTGGCACGCCGAAGACACACTTGTCTGGGTTCAGCTTGATCTGATACTCGTCGAGGGCGGCGAAGACCTTGCGGAGGTCGGCGATGAGGGTGTCCTCCTTGCGGGTGGTGACGACGATGTCGTCGACGTAGACTTGGACGATCTGCCCGATGAGCCCTTTGAGGCATGCTTGCATTGTGCGCTGGTACGTGGCACCAGCGTTCTTCAACCCGAAGGGCATCGTCTGGTAGCAGAAAACGCCGTCGGGTGTGATGAATGCTGTCTTCTCCTCATCTTCGACGTTCAGTCTGATCTGCTGGTAACCTGAGTAGGCGTCCAGGAAGGACAGGCGTTCGCAGCCTGCAGTCGAGTCGATGATCTGATCTATCCGCGGGAGCGGGAAATGGTCCTTGGGGCAGCATTTGTTGAGGGCGGTGAAGTCGACGCACATGCGGAGTTTCTTCGTCTTCTTCTTCTCCACCAGGACTGGGTTGGCGACCCAGTCCGAGTCTTTGATCTCTCGAATGAACTTGGCATTCAGCAGTCGATCGATTTCTCTGCTGATTTCGTCTCGCTTGGGCCCGGAAAAGCGTCGCATGGCCTGTTTGACGGGTCTGGCGTCCTTGTGGACTTTTAAGGAGTGCTCGGCGAGGTTCCTGGGTATTCCTGGCATGTCAGAGGGTTGCCATGCGAAGATTCTCCAGTTCTCACGTAGAAACTCGACGAGCGCGCCTTCCTATGCGGGAGTCAGACTCGACGATACTTTGACCGTCTTGCTGGCGTCAGTCGGATGGACCTGATGGGTCGTTGTGTCGTCAGCCGCGTTGAAGGCAGCGTCCTTGGCTGGTTTCTTGCGGGCTGGGAAGATGGTCTTGTCGTTGTCGACTGCCATTGCCTCGAAGTGCTCTTCGACTCCGAAGAACTCAGAGATCTTGCTGAACTCGCGGTCGCAGCTGTTGGAGCGGTCGAAGTCGCCGTGTACCGTGATGACGCCCTTGGGTCCAGGCATCTTGAGCATGAGGTAGGCGTAGTGAGGTACCGCCATGAATCTGGCGAAGGTTGGGCGCCCGAGTATCGCGTGGTACTGCGACTTCCAGTCGACTACCTCGAAGTCGATCGACTCCCTCTTGAAGTTTTCGGGTGTGCCGAAGATGACATCGAGTGTGATCGTTCCCATGGGCGTGACTGCTTGCCCTGGTACTATGCCATGGAAGGTAGTCTCTGATGCTGCCAAGTCCGTCGTTGGCCTGTTTATCCTTCTGAGGGTGTCGGCAAAGATGATGTTAATGCCACTGCCTCCGTCCATGAACACCTTTTTCAGGGTGTAATCCCGATCAGAGCTTCGACTACCAGGGCGGCGTGCCCGGGTCGTGGTACTGCAGGCGGGTGATCTGCTCTGGAGAAGGTGATTGGTGTTTCTGATCCTCTCAGGTAGTCTGGTACCGCGGTGGACAGGTGATGGCTTGGAAGACTTGGCGGTGATGAGCTTCTGAGCCCTGTTTGAGGGCGCCCCTTCTGTATCATGTTGAGTTGTCCGCGTGCCGCTGGATATGCGTCTGGACCGCCGGTGGGGCTTCTTGCTGCGGCTGCTGCTGCTGCAGGAAGGCTCCCGCAGCCTGTGCTGGATTAGCGACTGCGGGTGGGGGTGCTGCCTGATGGCCAGCTGCGCGGCTGGCTGCGCTGCGGGTGCTGGAGTGACTATCTTCTGCATGGCTTCGTATATTTTACGTGCCTTTCGACAGTCCTTCAACAGGTGGTTGGATCCCCACTTGCCCGTTTCCGGGTTCCTGAACATGTGGTGCCTGCAGGGTTGTTCCAGCTCTTCCGCTGGGCTTAGTGTGCGTTTCTGCCACTCGCGTTTATGGCCTCCGTCGCTGCGGTAGTTGCTGCCGCCGCTTCGGTTGTACTGCCCCTGGCTGTATTGGCGACTCTGGTCACCGCCGCTTCGACTGTACTGTGCGTGGCTGTATTGGCGACTGCTGTCGCGCGCTTCATCCTCACGGGGGGTTTGGAATCCCGCCGCTACTAGCTCGATTGAGTCGTTGCCGTTGTAACGCGGCTTCTTCTTGTGGCGCCCTTCTCGCCAGTTGCTTGGTCCGGCTTCGTCCTTCGGGGAGTAGTGTGAACTATTGCGGACCGAGTCCTCTCCGTCTGCCCACTGGTTTGCTATCTTCATGACCTCGATCATGTTTTTCGGCCGGAGCCTACCAAACTCCTCGCGGAGGTCGCGGCGGGAGACGCCGTGCATGAAGGCATCCATCACTCGGTCCTCCGAGGTGGTCTCCATGGTGTTGCGGAGCAGGTCCAACGCTGGATGTATGACCGGAGCGGCTCGTCTCGTCCTTGCTTGCATGCTTGTAGCTCGACGAACGTCGTCGGTCTCGAGTACGTCCCAGGAAGGATTTAACGAAGGCTCCGCGAACTCGTCCCACGTCCTGAAGGCGTTCTTGGGTTGAGTGTTGAGCCACCCGCGTGCAGAGCCCGTGAGCATCAGCTGGATGTACTGCATGGCCGTAGTCGAAGTACCGCCCTGGCAGCTGCAGGCTATGAGGTAGTCTTCTAGCCAGAGTCTCGGGTCCTGCTTCCCGTCGTACTTGACTGCTTCTGCCGTGAGCTTGAAGCCCTTGGGCATTCTTGTGTCGCGTATGTTGAAGCTGAAGCATGCGGCGCCGCATGGCTCGTAGTCGCCGTCGTTGCGGTCGTAGTCGAGTTGGACGTGCTGGTCGGCCGCGGGTGCGGCTGCGGTCTACCGTCCTTTGTGTGATGACGTTGCGGAGGTCTTCACCTGGCTGCGGTTGTCGCAGTTGTCTTGTCGCCGGGGCTGCGAGTGCTGCGGGCTCGTGGTCGCGGCGATCTCGATCTTCTCGCGCTTTTTCTGTCGGCGCCTTGTTTACCAGTGCGTCTTCGAGTGCCTTGATAGACATGATCTGCTGCTTGTGGAGGAGAGCGCGCGAGTCGCCCTCTGGCGGCTGTGTCAGCCGCAGGTATGTTTCGACTGCCATGAGTGCGGCTCCGGGTGTCTTGGGGACGGGTATTCCGTCTGCGTCTTCTATGTATGATGACTCGAGGTTGCGGGTGACTCTAGCGCGGTCGACCTCCGTCATCAGGGGCACGCGGGCTCTGTGGCGCCTTGCTCCTTGCGAGACCTCTGTTGAGGCAGTGAACGAGTAAGCGGCCCTCCTGGCGCTCGACGCGTCGGCCTCCTCCTTGCGTCGAGGAGCTCGGCCTTCTCTGCGCGGAGTCGTTCGCCTTCCTTCCGCAGCAGGTACTGGACCGCCATAAGGTCCTCCCGGGGTGCATCCGGTGGGGGGTACGTGCCTTCCTCGACGTGCTTCAGGGCTTTGATTGCCATGTCGCGGGTGATGGTGAGTCGTGTCACCTGGTCCGGCATGACCACCTCCAGTGGGTATGCGGGTTCGTCGTCGTTGCCCTGCGGCCTCTGGCCGATCATGAAGACTTGCGCGGGGTAGATCTGGGCAGCGGGATGGACGCTGCCACTGCTGCTTCCTTCGTCCGAGCCGTGCTCGGAGTCGAAAATGGCCGCAACGTGGTGGGTACCACAGTCGCTGCCGCGGTCGTTTCCTTGGAGTTTCGTGATCTTCGCCGCGGTCGCGAGGAGTGATGTCGCTGTTGTTGACGTGGGCGCGATTGGCTTGTTGACGATCTTGTAAGTCGATGGAGACGCGAGTGGCGCGGTAAGGAACGACGCGACCTTCGTTGCGTGCGAAGGCGTGGTTGACGTAGTCGAAGTTGATGCAGATCTTGGCCTTGTCAACGACGCGGTCGAGGTAGTCGAAGTAGACTCGATCCGCACGGTGGTCGACGAGGTGGTCGACGTAGTCGTAGCAGATGCGATCTCCGTGGTAGCCGGAGACGCTGGCGCGGCCGCGTTGGGCGCGATCTCTGCCGCAGCGGAGGCGGTCGGAGTAGTCGAGGCGGACGCGATCTTCTCAGCAGTCGAAGACGCTGTCGCCGCAGTCGCAGCAGATGCGACTCCGCAGCAGGTGGGGGCGTGGTTGGTGCAGCCGCGGCAGATGCGGGTGCCACCACCGCAGGCGGTGCGATCGCCGTGGATCTGAGTACTCCACAGCTGTCTACGAAGTAGTGCATGGTACCGAAGGTGAGGCACATACCTACATGCAGATCGGCGTACACCGAGCGGTGGGCCGGCGGGTGGAAGGTGTACTCGAAGGAGCCGAAGCAGATTGGCTCCTTGGTGATGCAGACGTCGGTCTTCAAGGTTGATGGAGCCGGTGCGACCATGATTCCAGCGCTCGTTCTTTCCCACAGACGGCGCCAATTGACGAGGTGGGACTCGGCAAATCCCTGGTTGTGTACCCCGGGTTGATTGAGGGGGAGAGAGATGAGCGCTGGTGATCACGACGGCTGACAAGCAAGGCGTTTACCCAGGTTCAGGCTCCCGGAGGATAACACCCTACTTCCTGCTTGTCTGGTTATTGATGGTGAGCTGTGGCTACAATGGCGAGATGGCAATCTCGCTAGGGTTTGTGTGGCGGCTATGAGCGTACCCTAGACGAAGGACCCTCCTAGCCTTTATATGGTAGGCTAGGTCTCAGGTGAACGGTGCCGATGGCGCTTACAAGCATGGCGGGGTCGCATGACCTAGCGTCGACTATCTTGGGCCGCACGTCGTCCTCCTTGGGCCTTCCTTGGGCCCTCGTCATAAGGTTGATGGGCTTGGCGTGACCCAGGTATCCCCACCGTGGGGTAGTCGAAGAGTGACCCACGACACACACCCCGGAGGATGTTCAATGCTCGGGCGTTTTGAAGCTCTTTTTTAGTGTCCTATTATTTCTTGTGCAGGTGGAGTGTAGATTGAGAAAGCTGAGCTTGCAAGGCCCAACCTTGTGCCACGACTCATGCCAAAACATGCATTTTCGCTGTTCCTCAACATGATCATGCTCGAAACCCAAAATAGCTCCAAATTTGCGCATGTGCATAGCAGGCAGGTGCCCAGTCGTGGTCGAGAGGTAGCATACATCTAAGAAAGCCAAGGCCACCGGAGGTGCAAGGCACGACGGAACCTCTATTGGTCAAGCCTACCGGGGTCGTCGGTAAGCAAGGTCTTGCACCCCCAACAACTAATTCACATGGACTTGTCGTGCCCGGGTCGGAGCTTCCTTTGATCTGAGTGAAGTTTATTCGTATCTTGCCAATAGGGATAAAAACGAGACGGAAACTTTCTAACTTTTTGACGAAAAAACTGAAAAACGGAATGGAAATACGGAAACGGAATTTTGCGGAACGGAAACAAACACTTTATGCAGAAACGGAAACGGAACGGCATACTCCGGCGGAATGACCACGGAAAAGGAAATTCCGTTTTGGGTAATACGGAACTTTCTGTTTTTTACTACACGGTTCTTTCCAATCCAGCAAGCCCAGTAATTCCAATGGAAACATTTAGTCACAATCCAAGATATGAATAGAAAAAATAATAAAAGGATCTAAAGCGACCATGTTTAGGCCATACGATACTCGCATATCATCTCCCTCACGAGTCGTCCCGAGTTCAACATTTCGGTGTTGCACTAGCGGTAGGGACGATGGTAGGTATTTTTTAATGTTGCTAAAGTTGATAACACTATATTATGTAGTCATGATATTTCATATATTTTATTTAATTTTAGAAACTTGACAAGTTTGTTTGTTTGATATAGTTTTCTGTATTATTCAAGTGGTCTCTTGGTTCCAGTAAACATCTGCTTCCTGTTCCGTGTCTGCACCGTATTCGGTTCATATCTGTTTCCGACAATATCTATTTCTGTATTGTTTTTGTGGTTTTTGTATTTTTCCGCTTTCGTAAAAGAAAATATGAAAATAAATGTGGCACCACTCAGTTTTGTCTGTATCCGCCTCGTTTTCATACCTACTTATCAATTCATCTAAGCTCCACATGCAGCTTTGATGTCTTTGTTGTGTTTCCTATCTATATGAATTTCAGTGAAGACGGTGGTACTCCAGAAACCACAAATGGCTCCTGAGCTACAGGAGCTCGTTTTTTTCGAAAAATATCAATAATGGCATTTGCAAGTTGAAAAAAATTCTTGGTGCACATAACATTGAACTCTACCAAGCAAAACCTCAATTCAAAATTCATCGTATTTTAATCTACACAAAAATGACAAGTCTGACATGTTTTAAGTTTTGAAAACTAAATTTTGCAACTAATTGTGTCCGTACCCCATTTCGCATGTCGCACGTTCAAGTTTGAAAAAATGTCAAATAAGTGCATCCACGAGCTTTCATCCATTTTTTTTTTACAATATGTCGCATGCACAACAAAAAAAAGAAACAAACGATGCGCGAATAGTACATGATATTATTCACTTATGTCTCGTCTTTTATGCACATGACACGTGGTCATATGTTGGATGAAAAATTATGGATACACGAGTAGCCGATATCCATGATTTATTTTGAATTTTTTGAAAACTCAAAAACTGGGCACCTTGATAATAGGGCGTTGCATCGTGGGGGCAGAGCCGTACGTCCGAGTCATGACCGAGTCCCATCCGTCCGTTAGGAAGCTGACTGCGAAATTTAGTGATCGCGTATCAAGCTTGGTGGTGATAAAGTTTTGGAGGGAAAAAACTCCAAGGAAAAGGGCGAGTAATCAACACACACACTCGGCGTATCTAGGGAGTACCCTGTCTGTCATCCTGCTGCTGCCCGGGATCCATGGATCGCTGCGTACCACATGCGCGCCCACGCGGTGCCCAGCACGTACGGCCGTCGCTCACTCGCTCCTACTCTCAGTCAGGAGCCCCACACGGCCGGGGAGACCACACCAGACGTGGCACCCATTTGTTTTGTTGTCGCCATGCTGCTCTATAAATAAATAATCAAGCTCCAAGGGTCCAACCAGAACTCCGATCCAAAACCTCCGGGAGGGCATCGATCGGGAAAGCCGGGTTTTTTTTATGGACAGGACTAGACGTTTCCCGAGGATCTTTCCGTTCGATTTCCAGGTCACCGTCCGATCGGACTTCAGGAGCCGTCAGACCCCGTGCCACCCCACCAACCCGCTTTTGCTGCCGCCATAGCAAATAATCCCCGCTTTTGTTCCCTATGTAGCAAAAAAGGTTCGCCCAGAAAACAGAAAAAAGAAAAGACTGACTCGCCGGAGACTTCGCCGGAGATTTCGTAGCAACACAAAATGTGCTACTGTAGCAAAAACGACTTAGCCGAAGACATCGTAGCAAATTTCTCGTTCTATTGTAGCAAAACCACATAACAATAATAGCAAAAAAATTGCTATATTGCAGAATCGTAGCAAAAAATCTTCGACGAGGTTCTCAGACAACAGAACAAAATTGTAGCAAAAAATCACGGAATCGTATGGTGCAAAAATTCAGAAAGTTGTAGCAGAAAAATTCCAACGACGGCCGGCAGCACTGATGGTGAACACGTCGCCTCGGTTTGGCACCACCACCACTCCTCCTTGCAGCATCGCCGATGTTGCTCCTTGCAACACCATCTGTGCA
Organism: Poa pratensis; assembly: GCA_947311845.1. Taxonomy (NCBI): domain Eukaryota; kingdom Viridiplantae; phylum Streptophyta; class Magnoliopsida; order Poales; family Poaceae; genus Poa; species Poa pratensis. The sequence continues at coordinate 25,992,404 of CAMZMU010000097.1, read as the reverse complement.
CGCCGATGTTGCTCCTCCGTCGGCCACTGCCGTCTTCGGAGAACCTGACGCGGCGTCACCGATGCAACAGGCGCTTGTAGCAACGCACATAGTCCATGGTAGCAACTCCGGCGGTCGCTGGCAGCAACGCCGCCATGCCATGGCAGCAACGCCGCTAGCTCCTTGTAGCAGCGCCGATGTTCCTTGGTAGCAAGGTCACCGTACCATGGTAGCAACCCTTGTAGCAACGCCGCCGCCGCACGGAGCATCAGCCGCCGTAGCAACTGCGACGGCCGCTAGTAGCATCACCGCTCGCCGCCGGTAGCAACGGCGACGGCCGCTGGTAGCATCACCGCTCGTCGCCGGTAGCATCGACATCAGCCGCCGGTAGCAACTGCGACGGACGCTGGTAGCATCACCGCTCGTCGCCGGTAGCATCGCCATCAGCCGCCGGTAGCAACGGCGACGGCCGTAGGTAGCATCACCGCTCGTCCCCGGTAGCAACGGCGACGGCCATAGGGAGCATCACCGCGCGCCGCCGGTCAGCGCCCTGATGGACGGCAGCACCACCGCCTCCCCATGGCAGCACCGCGCTGAGCTACGGGAGCACCACCCTCGAGCGCATGAAGCACCCTGATGGTCGTCGTCGCCGCCTCCATCCGAAACAAGCAGCACGGGATCGAGCGACGGTCGGCGCGGGAGGTCGGTGAGGCGCAGCGGCCGACGCGGGAGGTCGAGGTGGGGCAGCTCCGGCGTGGGAGGTCGAGACGGGGCGACGACCGGCGCGGGAGGGCGAGGCGGTGGTGGTTGGAGAGAGGACAGACGCCAAATCAGGGGAGAAGCTGGGCGGCGCTCCGGTAGGAGTAGCAAGGCGCGGTGGTGGTGTCGTGGGGAATAATGAATCAAGTGGAGGAGAAGGATCGGGCTGGAGATATGGTTGGACATGTGGACCTGCCCGTCGCTGTCTTTCGGGACACGTGTTGGAAGCAGGAGGCAGGGGACGTGAGCACGCGATCCCCGGATGATTTACTTTTCCTTTTTTTATTCCCTATTTGGGCCGATCACCAGTGGCACTCGCAAGGTGTGCTTCGCGCATCTATATAAGATTCTCACCGGTCCCTCCCCCTCTCTACCGTCGCCCTGTCACACGCACGTGCTTCCTTTGTGTCTACGTACTGTACTATGTTTACGCGACGCGATATAGGAGTAGTACTGTACTTAGTACTGTACTATATGTTGGGTTCGTTCGATCGAGCACCAGACCGCGTGGTACATTGTATGTGCCGCCCTGGCTTTGGCAGCTATAGCCCTTCATGGTTTTCTGTGCTTCCACTGCCATCCGCTGCTCTGCTCTCCTCGCCGACGTCAGCGCCCGTGACGTAAGCGCGCAAGGATCCATGCACCTGGTCACCTTCCACGCTGCTTCGCTGCGCCAATGGGATGCGAGCTCTGTCTTAAATTCACCACGAATTTTTAATCCATCTAGAAACATGCATGCGCTTTGCGGCCACCACGCAAGACGCCGATTAACAAATGGTATCGTTTCATGACACGACGTGGACATGCTACAAAACGTACTCCACTTTCTACAGTAGTATGAACCGGATGAGACACACGCTTCCAATCCAAGATTGGGGTGTACGTACACTAGATAAGCATATACTCCCTCCGTTTCATTTTAATTGACTTCTTATTCACCACATGTGGATGTATCTAACATGTCTAGATACATCTATATTTGGTGGATAGCAAGTCAATTAAATTGGAACGGAGGGAGTATATGCATGTTCTTCTTACTGCAGACGGAAATGCAAGATTAGTTATGCCAACACTTGAAAACTTTCAAGCATGCCAAGGGCCAAGATTGAATTGGTCAGCAACATGCATGGGCAACTGAGCTTCTAAATCCACTCTCCTTTCTGGTCTAAGATTCTCCCAGTGTACGTTGGCAGGGTATGTGACAAACACTATACACCGGACCAGTAATGAAGATTTGGTACAAAGATTTGGCCTTGATCTCCTCTTTGATTCTCCTTTTCAAAAAGTTGAATTTACCTGCCCTCTGTTGGTGCCAAATTCTCAACATCTCAACATACACCGTTACTGAGAGAAAACTGTAGGTGTGAAAGAGACAAAAAGATGCAGGCGAAATGTGCACCGAGTTTCATAGCAGCTGCCACTACTTTCGGTTTCAGTGTGGAACAGAGTGAAGAAAGTAAGCTTTACGGTCCTATGTTTAAATCACACCCTAAAAGGGTAGTGCAGCGAGGAGTGCCGTCCAAAACGCATCGCTAAACACATCAAGAAAACGATGCTTCGACAAATATGCATGTGCATACGTTATTCATTTATTCCCGATATGAACAAGAGAAGAATGCAACGTCATACGTACTACTCCCTCCGTTCGGATTTAATTGACACACACTTGGTTACACACAGATGTATCTAGACACATAACAAGTATAGATACATCCATATTTGGACAAAAGCAAGTCAATTAATTTGGAACGGAGGGAGTATGCCTTAAGAGGGGTGTGACAGCGTGCGGTCTTAATTTCTACAGACATCTGAGGGATTCTTTGGAACATAAAGATTCTAACAACGTAGAAATTGCTAGGCAAAAATGGAAGATCCAGATGTCATGACTCTGTGCACTTATGGGTACAACCAGAATCTGGATAGAATCAAAGTCTATCAACTGATTGATGACAGGGAAAAATTGCATTAGTACATCTTTCTGTTGTGATCAAAAGTGACACCATAGTAAAGATTGACATGGATTAAATTCTACAAAATTTAAATGAATTTGCTCATTTCTCCGGAGCCGTTGTAGTAAGGCAAAAGGAAAAATCTCTTGCAGTATTTTAGGTCCTCTGTTCCTTCTATAAAACGTTTTGACAGTTGTAACTAGCATTTCGGCTGCAAGGGTGAAGTTGGTCTAAACTCCAAACTAGATCAGCGACCAACTGGAAGTTCTTGCAAGCAGGAATCCTCTGCCAGCAATCTGATGATTAATTAATTGTGCTAAGCTAACCCATCATGGGATCGGCCAATGAAATCATAGTCTCTACTAAGCTCACCGGTCAGAACACTGTTTTGTCTGTTACTCAAAAACAAAAACAAAAACAAAAACAAAAACAAAAATGGTTCTTTCTGATCTCCTTAACCAGACGCGGTTCCTCCCTCCTCATTATAAAAGTTCCCCTCACCCCTTCTCTTCACTCACCATCTCACCTCAACTTTGATCCCATCTCCACTCTGCCTCTCACGCACGCGGCACGCTTGCACAATTCCTTCTTTGTCCTGCCTTGAAAACAGAGAGGAAATTCAGAGTAGAGAGAGATGGAGAGCGTGGTGGATGGCAATGGAGGAGGGAGCCGTCTGGTGATGACTGAGCTGAGCCACGTTAAAGAGCTGGTGAAGCAGCTCGAGGTGCACCTCGGAGGCTCTCCCGACCTCTGCAAGCACCTGTTGGCGCAGATCTTCACCGTCGCCGAGAGCTCCATCGGCATGATCAGGTCCGGGCACTTCGACGGCCGGAAGCGCTCTGCCGCCGGCGCCGGCATCGACTCGCCGCCTTTCCCCGAGACGCCGAGCCCCCTCAGTGGCGTCCCCGGCATGCCTTTCAAGGCGACCAAGAAGAGGTGAGTGAATACTTCAAAAAATTGTTTGAGCTTCTCAGGATTGAGGAATCAGACTTAATTTGGATTTTTCCCTCGATTACTGAATCGTTTTTCTTCTATTTGCAGGAAGATGATGGACAAACAGAAGCATCAGGTTAGGGTGTGCTCGGCGGGAGGAGGAGCGGAGACGAGCCCAGTCGACGACGGCTACTGCTGGAGGAAGTACGGGCAGAAGGACATCCTTGGATCCCCACACCCAAGGTTGGTTTTCGCACATTTCAGCAGAATTTTCCCTTTTTCGGAGCCAAATCTGCACATGTTTTCGCAAGTGGCAACGAAATCTTTTCCTTCTGGATTTGGACACTGTGGTTGCGCTTTTCCTTCGGTGGAAGTTGCAGTCTTTCTGCTGTTCCCAAATGTATGGCATCCACTTGTCGTGGTTTTGCTCGCCGTCCCTGACATGAACTGTACACCATTGCAGGGGATACTACCGTTGCACGTACCAAAAAACTCAGGGATGCGCGGCGACGAAGCAGGTGCAGCGCGCCGAGGATGACCCGGCGTTCTTCGACGTGATCTACCACGGCGCACACACGTGCGTTCACAAGACGGCGGCGGCAGCCAAGGTGCAGCCGGCGAGGCCGAACCCGGACGCCCGTAGCCAACTGAAGATCCTGAGCTCGAGCCTGACGGTGAACACCGAGGGGCTCACGTCCGGGCCTGAGCAATCGCCCTTCAGTTTTTCTTCGCCTGCAGTGAGCAGCCTGGCGCCGCCGGAGCACTACGTGTTCTCCACACCGTCGACGCCGGAGAATTGTTTTGGGCAAGGCGTGCCGCTCTCGCCGTCCCAGCTTGAACACTCACCGGCGACCTCGGAGTCGAGCTACATCTCCAGGAACCCGTTCGAGGCGGAGTGGGGGGCGCAATCTGAGCTCCAACAAATGGTGTCCGCGCTCGTCGCCGCGAGCATGCCGGAGCCCACCGTGGAGGACTACTTTGATGTTTCGATCTTCTTTGCCGGAGATGACGGCCAGGAGTGAACGCCAAAAGAAAAACAAGAGAGAAAAAAAACCACGGCAGTAGATAATTAGAGAAGCACCCTTCCACCCTCTGGGCCAATGCCTACTTCAGGGACGGACAGTACATGTTCTTCTTCCTGGGTCAGTGCAGTGTGTAATTGTTAGGAGGTGAGATTAGTTTACTATTTTCTTAATGTTTTTTCATTTATTTTGGACTCCAACTCGTCCCGAATTGTATGTGATGGTTTTTCTTGTGAGTTCATCTAGTAGTGTAGTGTCCAAGAACGTGAGAAAAGGTTGTGCCCAAAATATAAATAGTTCTCACGGAAAAAGGAAAGTAGGCACCAGTCTGTATAAATCCGATTTTCTACTCCAAACGATAGGAGTCAGCCAGCCGTAAAATGCAAATTATCAGCCGCCTTTAAAGCCGTCCGATCCACTTAAGTGAATGCGCGTCTGATCGTTATAGCAAAAAATGTTGGAATCCCATCGTCATTTGCGACAAAACATTATAGCATCCAACATTTGTGTCCAACTCATCCAACAATATAGAATAAGCCTAGAAATTATCGTAGCCATTTTGCTCGCGATTACACAACATGTAGGACAACCGCAGATCGCATGCAGGAACCGCCATGGCTGGCTTTAGCTCGTCGACCACGAATCGTATCCTGTCGGAGCATCATGTGGCTGGATCCGGCGATCCACGACCCCAATTTGGTTGCAGCATCCGATGTTGGACACACACGAGAGCATGAGCGGCCCGAGCACATATGGGCGGATGAGGGTGAGCACGATGGATCTGCTCGTGGGGTAGAACGAGGAGGGACACACCTCGCCGATGGGTGGTGGTGGTGGCTAGAGGGTCGAGGTCGACGGCTCTAGAGGAGCATAGATGGGGTGGCATTCCCTGGCAGCACGGTAGGGTTCATACCCCGGTCGCCCAGCTTGGAAGCAACATGGAGGAGGGGGTGAGTTGTTTTTTAAGGAAAATGTTTTAAACTTTGACCGTTAATATAGATTTGTATGAAAACGTAAGTTAATACCTAACAGTAAAGTATATTCTACCATAAAATCAATGAGAGAATTTATATCAAACAAAATATAATAATTAAGTTAGTGACAGGAGAGATGTAAATTTGACTGACGTCACGAATTTTGAGCATATTATGTTTGTCAAATCTGGGCATATGGTCATATTTTTGCATAAATTATATAACACGATGTACGAATATGTATTCTAGAGGCCATTATTCGAGGTTTATGCTTAAGGTGGCTGCAAGTTGCACTTATAGTTTCCTCACTCTCCGATCCATAGCCAGTCAAAAAAAAAAAACATGAACAATATATGTGTGTGATACAAAAATAAGTAAGGTGCTTCTCCTCCTTTGCAGGATGGTAATTTAATTGCCATTGGAAGTATATGGGTGGCTTTGTTTTTTCTCCTACTTGCATAATTGTTTTAGCATGTGTGAGGCTACAAGCCTCGAACATGCAATAAACATGAACCACGGGAAGTTCCCCTGTTGAGCCAAAACTTTTGGTGGTTAACGAATTTATCAAGTAATTTAATTGTAATTGATTGTGATGTAAACTTATAAGTTCCTATATTATGACTTCATATGTTGGATATCGAAGATGTCAAAAAAGAAGATAGCAATTGTGTACAAATTTTTTGTCTCATTTAAACTTGGAAGGCAATATAGTTATATATAGTTCTATATAACCAAGGTTAGGCTGAGAACGTAGGATGTTTTGTGTGGCGCAAACTATACTGTTATATTTTCGAAATCGTACACAAAATTTTGATTTTAGATCTGTTGCGATGCACGGAGCGCTTTGCTCATTACGTGAAGATAAGATAGAGTCGGAGAAACAGTACTTGTCAAACATTAGAAATATACAGAGTATATATGGAGTGCAAACGGATCAACCCGGGTGCCGGTTCACCATTAGGATTTGGTCTCTTTTGAAGGCTTGGCTTGGCCTCAATTTTGACCAAACTCTATGGCCGACTCTCTCCCTCAAGGAGTGGTGGCAACTTATGACCGGAGGTGGCGCTCACAACCGCAAAGACTTGGCCTCCTTTGTCCTCTTGACGTCATGGGAAATTTGGAACATGAGGGTGTTCCGCAACAAATTTACATCCTCGCAAGCCATTCTTTCAAAGATAAAAAATGAGGCTAAGATTTGGGTCCTTGCGGGGGCGAAACAATTAGGAGAAATTTTACCGGGAGAGTAATCCGGTTGTATCTTACTTGTGTTGTTACAACTCTCTCTTAATTAATATAAGGGGCAATTCTAGGTTTCTACTCCCTCCGTTTTTTAATATAAGATGTTTTAGCATTTGTCCACATTCATACATATACAAATACATGTAGACATGTTTTAGTGTGTATGTTCACTCACTTTAGTGTGTATCTAGACAACATGCACAACACCTAAAACATCTTATATTAAAAAACGGAGGGAGTAAAAGATAGTATGCTTTTTTGGAATCTGGACGGAAAACGCCAAGGCAAAAGCAATCGTGAAGAAGAAAGACCGCGTCGTGGCGTACCACGCATGCATTCTCGTTGTTCGGCTCCATTGCACGCGGTATCCCACCGCGTGCGTCCGTGCGGTGCGATACGGTGAAGTTCTCGTTGATCTACTATTGCCTGCAACCGGAGTAGAGTAGGTCCAAAACCAGGGCTGGTTTCCTGACGCAAACCCGTGGGATCGATTGGCAAGGGGTTTGATCGATCGAGATGCATGCCGCCTTTGTTTATGGATTCCATCCATCATCGAAGTTGACAAGCGGCCAATGGGGGCAACTCACCACTTGCACTTAACCACTTGGCACTTTCAAGTTGTGGCCAATGGGGGATCAGTGGGGTCACACAAGTGTGTTTTGCAGCACGTGGTACATGAGCACCTGTAATCCTGTATATACTACTTGCTACTCCTATGTTTACGCGTTAATTAGTGTAGTTTAGGGTCAGTTCCTGCTTGATTGATCCATGGGACGATGGTCCCGCGCCGGTGAGAGATCCCACCGCGGAAAATTGATGTGTATGGTCAAGTCACATGGTCTTGCATGCCATTTCAAGGGAAAACTAATGATGATTTGGAAGAGGAAGGTGTGGTCTGGTACGTACGGGAAGTACTTCTGCGGTTGTTGTAAATACTGAATCTCGAAATGTTTTGTTTAAGACAAGTATTTTGTGTCTTAATACGGGAAGTACTTCTGCGGTTGTTGTCGAGTTTGTCCATTGAATAACAACTTACTTCTATAGTCATTGTACATACCATCACTAGTACAGAAAAGGCTATTACTGGCGCACCAATTTGGTATTCTGTGGCGCACCCCCAGAAATGCTGGGTGCGCCACAGAATTCTCGCCACAAAAATTATTTCTGTGGCGCACCAGGCTTGGTGCGCCACAGAATTCTCACATTTCTGTGGCGCACCTGGCCTGGTGCGCCACAGAATTCTCAGAAAATTCAAAAAATTCAAAAAATATAAAAATTTCAAAAAAAATCCAGAAAAAACAGAATATGAAATAATATGAAAAATCCTAATTATTGGAATTATTTTCATATTTTTTGGATTTTTTGAAATGATACCTTCCCGCTAGGTCACCCATCCTCAAATTGCTCCAACCCTAGCACGCTTAACTTCTAAGTTCTATCCAGTCCAGCTACCCCTATGCTACTCAAGTCTCATTGATATATATATCATATATACCCTCTTAAGTATTGTATGTGTATATGTGTGGTATGTGTTATAAATGTGTGTTTTTAAATTTCAGATTTTTCAAAAACTTCTAAAGTTTCAAAAGGAGATTCAAAAGTTTCGAAAGATCCAAAAAATTCAAAAACTCCAAAAAAATTCAAAAAACTCCAAAAAATTCAAAAAATCCAAAAATTCAAAAAAGTCAAAACACTTCAAAAAAATCCAAAAAAATCAACAATCTTCTTTGTTATACATTTCTGTGTCTTTTTTGGACTTTTTGATTTTTTAATTTTTTTAATTTTTTTTCTTTTTTCTTTCTTTTTGATTTTGCTGCGAAAAATCGTCTGTTTGAAATAACTTTTTTTCTTTTGGAATTTGAGGAATCTGTGAATTGCTGACCGGGTAAACCCGGGTGGATTCGAACTCGGATTTTTCTCACGATTTTTTTGACATATTATTTGCGTTATTTCGACGTCGTATGCGAAAGTTATGCCGTTACAAGTTTTTTTCCTGTTTGTTGCAGAAAAGGTCAAAATTCATATTTCAAAATTTCTATACCTACTAGACACTCATACGTAACTACGTGTCAAAGGATTTTATTTATTGAATTTTTTATCATTTTCCTTTAATTCCTGCAAGACAAAAAAGCGATCCACTGGGGGGGGGGGGGTGTGTGTGATTTGAAAAAAATATGCGCCACAGAATGTCAACTTTCTGTGGCGCACGTGCCAGGTGCGCCACAGAATTGTTTTTTAAAATTTTAACCCGCCCCCCAGATAACTTTCTGTGGCGCACCTGGCCATGTGCGTCACAGAAATGTGACTTTGGCGCACTAAACCACATGCGCCACAAAAATAATTATGTGGCGCACCAATTAAGGGTGCGCCACAGAGTGCCAACCTACCTATATAGGGTTTCCCTACTAGTGCATGTTGAACGATTTTGTTAGTTTACTAGGTGTTACTGGACAATTATTTTTAGTTGTATGCTTTGACGAATGCGAGTACCGCTCCGAGTCTGCTCCGTTTCCGCGACCACATATATCCGCATCTGAATCCGCAAACGGTTATTATCTGATGAAAAAAAAACTTGTGAAAGATATGGTAGAGGCAAAATCCGATGTGATGGGTTTATATCCCTACATAAGAAAGATGCCATTAAATTGCAAGGCGTTGTAGAATGTTAACTAATCTTTCATCTCCGCAGATGGTAGTACTTAATTATGTTTTTCGAACAGAAGAATTCTTCAGAGATCCCGCGTTGATGTAACAACTAGTAACAAGTGCACCTTTCACTCATGGGGCCCAAATAGATATGCTAGGATGTTAGTGCACCTTTCACTCTTGTTTTTGGCAGTTGCTCCACACCTACTCATCAGCAACGCTCTCTGTCCTTGTCGTACTAACATAAATGGGTTCAAATTCTTGTTCATGTGTCGCACATGTGGTTCCTGTTGAGCTTATCCCGCTTTCTCCACCCTCGTTCCACTCTACTAGCTACGAGTACCTATCATGAGCATGTGTCATAGACAGTAGACACGGTTTCTGTTATGTTTCCCCTCTTAAAATAGTTAGCGAGCAAAATAGGATAGCTGCCAGGGATTATATATATCAGGGATTATAATACCACAGTAGGTGCCACGAAGCTGTTCTAACATGCTTCATTCTATTTATCACCTATGGCATCGTTCCAACATAATTTATCTTTATCTCTCAATGCTCTCATGCTATACTACACTCACAAAACCATGCAGAAAAGGCATCTAAACAAGCAAAGTCCAAGCTATCTACGCAGCATAAACTCAACATCAAATATATTTGAGACACCTGATACGAAAAGGGAGCTACCCATTATATGGGCAGCCACAAATGGTACCAATCGTTCACCAGGGAGATGACGTCAGTGGGCCCGCCGAACGCTGACGTCACCCTGACGTGTACGCGCAAAGAGGCTTGAAGATTCCTCCATCTGGTTAGCTTCCACGCTGCTTCGCGTCGCCAATGGGATGGGTGCTAACTCTGACCTCTCCAATTTTTAATTCCTCTAGAAACGGGACGGGCGCTTTGCCACCAAAGAAGATAAGTTATTTTTTTCATATAAAGCACAAATTAAGCGGTCGCACGCACCAGCTGACAGACAGATTTCATGTCATGACAAAGACAGAACTGAACTTTCTCCGATCGGTTGAAGATCTGACGGTAACTTTTACAGAATCATGAACAGAACGAGGTATACACGCTTCGAAGAACTGATGATGTTGGTGGTAAAGTGTTAATTTCCATGCTGCAGAATTAGCTTACACGGGAAGAGCGTTTTGACTGCAGTAGCCTAACCAGGTTTATTATATCCTTGTTATTCCACTGAAGAAATAGTAATGGCGCAGATTAATTAATTTATGACTTGAAAGAGCTCAAGGGATGCGACTGGAATAACGGCGGAAGAAATGCATGGACAACGCACATGATCGACCACTAGCGCCCTATATAGTTGAAGATTACGCCATCGACAGCTATACCAAGAATATACAAACCTAGAAGAGGAACAGCGCAGACAGATTAACAACACGTAATCTCTTCAGGCTTCCATGGCTAAACGACAAGTTGGGGAGTAACATACTCCCTCCGTTCCAAATTAGATGACTTTCATTTGTCCACATGCAGATGTATCTAGACATGTTACAAGTATAGATACATCCGTATGTGGACAAATGAAAGTCATCTAATTTAGAACAGAGGGAGTATTAATTTGTTGTTCCGGTGGTAGTTGTTTAGAGTTTAATTTGAACTGTATATATAAGAACTAGCTAAGTGCCCGTGCGCTGCTACGGGATCGGTAATAAAAACAACTCAGCTTATCAAATCAAACTTGTTAGGCGTTGTTTTTGTGAACCATGACATCCATTAGCATTATCTCAACACTTGTCTGAGTTTTTCGTCCGACCTAGGTTGCTAGAGGTTGCTCGATTTGGGTGCACTGAGTATCTAGCTAATCCAAATGGAGGCAATACGTGTGAATTTCTCAACTCTTGTCTATGCTGATTTGTAAGTCCAATTAGCGTCCACTTGTTTCTTGTTGGATGAGTATGCCTCACACATGCTGGTTTTCGATCGATTGGGCATGTATATATTGAAAGTGATTAGACACTCCGCATGACGACCCACACGTCGGCACCGACCTTTTTCGTGAGATCTAAATTTTCGGAAACAATTAGAAGGGTAGAGGAGGGGGCATGATTAAACTATCCCCGACTCCAACTAAATAGTTAAGATGTGTGGCTGATTTGATCAAGCTCATTTGTATGAATACATTATTATTGCATTTAGAGCTGGTGCTATATTATCTCCTTGGCTTAAGTGGGCGGAATGCAGCCCCACGTCATGGTCGATGGTGCATAGTCTGGCTAGCAGCACACGCCAATGAACAGCAAACGACCTAATCTTGTTGGCCTGCAAACTAATTCATCGCTACCATGCAAACAAGATAAGCAAGTCACTGCGGAGCGGAGCAATGTCCAAGACGCGATGGCAGTGGTGGTACATCTCCAGTATCAATTCTTTTCCGATCACTCCTTGTGCAAGTTCTTATAATAAGGCAGAGTCCGGGTTCGTTTCTTTACCGATCGGTACGGGTAGTAGCCCGGGTCCTTTTTTACCGATCGTGTATACTGTCCGTTTTGCCTATTGGGCTAAGGATCGTGTAGGAGGTTCGTTTTCTCCTTATGGGCTGGTGGGGGTGCTTAGTGTTGGGCCTTTTTTGCTTTTCTTTCGTAATAATCTGATTGACAGACGAGTTCCGATCGATAATCTGATTGACAGACGAGCTCCGATCGTGTACGCGGTCCGATTTTAGCGAGACGTACGCCTACGGGTTGATTTAGGCTTGGATGTAGACGTACCATCGTCACCACCTTTAGCTATATTATATAGTAGAGATATCATCCATTGGGCCTATAGATGATTGTAGGAGCAGCTTCTGCTTATGCGGTTCCTGTTCAAGCATGTAAAGGGGCAACCTTGAATTGGTCCGCATCATGGGCAACCGAGCTTAAATATTGGCCTTAGAAAACCGAGCTTAATTTTTTTTTCTCACGTTGCTCTGTCTCCTTTTCTCTTGTCTGTTTGGCCAAAGATTCCTGCAGTGTTGGCGGGGCATGCGAGTGGGTTAACGTGTACTCGCCAATTCTGTTCGCGTTAGTAGAAAAAGGATCATCCATCCTGTGCATTAGTCCCCGAGAAATTTAGAACCGGGACTAATGTGACTAATAGTCCCGATTCGAACGGACATGATGCCGCACCTTCCTAGTCCTGATTCGAGCGGGATCATTAGTCCCGGTTCGTGATACGAACCGAAAAACGGTCTGCGGCAGGCAGTCGCAGAGGTGGGGCGTGAGCACCTTTAGTCCTGATTCGTAACACGAACCGGTACTAAAGATGGACCTTTAGTACCGGTTCGTGATACGAACCAGGACTAAAGTGTTCCCTATATCATCTTCCACCCCCGAGCCAGCCATCTTCATTTTTGAGCTCGAGTTCATCACCATTTTCTCCCGTGTTTCCTCTCCCGAGCTCCAGTTCATCCCTATTTTTTTCCCACCATTTGTCAAGATTGGCGGCGCCCCATCTATCCAAAGGTTAGCAACTTCATCCTTTCTTCCGGCGTTGCTAGTTTAGCTCATTTCATTTTTCTAGTGCTAGCTAGGTGTTTGATGAAATGTCTAAGTTAGGGAGTTCATTTGTTTTATATGCAATTTGAGCTCAAATTAAAGTATGATTTCTGGGTTTTAGTGTCGTCCCGTCCCCGTCCTCACCGCCGTCGATCGCCCGCGCCGTCCCGTCACCGGCACCACCTCGGTGAGAATCTTGTTTTTATCTTTTATTTAAACAAAATCTTAGTGATTTAGATGCATAGTTATTACTTGTATAATTTTCTTACTTGTATGATTGTTTTTATATGTATAATGCCATGGTTTTGATATCCGTCCCCGTCGGCCCTCGTCCGATCTATGATTCGGATGTGGTATACTTTTATAACTATTAATTTCATTTAGTTTTTATGACAATTATGCCGACCAACTTGACATAGATATTTTTATCTAGGAGGTAGTTGAACCGAAAATTCCAACCGACCCTCTTGTCGAGATGCTAAATTTATTTGAAAAAGAAAACAATGATTTGAAACAAAAATTAAAAAGAAGTAAAGATCTTTGTCTCCAATGCCTAGAAGAGAAGATGAAATTGGAGTTCAAGCTTGCCGACGTCGTCGATGATCACCAAATCAAAATTGATGCAATGCGCTTGAAGATTAAAAAGATTAGAAAATATGCCATTAATCAAGAGGCTTGGTATCATTATGTTGTTGGTTCAATAATTATCTTAGTTGTGATTTTGATCGCATTTATTGTTGGATTTAAATTATTTAGATAGTTGTATGTTAGTTTCAATATATGTTTTATGAGGACTATGTATTACATTTGGTCACTACTCTACTTTGTTTTTAATGTGATTAACTTGTATTAATTAATTTGGTCACTTATCTATTCGTGATGTAGTGTAATGGTTTTTGATATACTTATATAATGCAGATGAGCCGGCAATGGATGTACGGTGACCGACGCAGTCCCGAGTTCATTAGTGGCATGCATAATTTTCTCCATGTGGCTGAGGCAAACAGGCGGAATGGTTTTATTTGTTGTCCATGTAGTGTCTGTAAGAATAGAAGGATTACTCTACCTCAAAAATCCTACACTACCACATGTTGCTGGATTTTTGTCTGAACAAGGTAAGTAGTACTACCTAGGTTCGCGCATCTCTTTAATTCTAGTTTCAATACCATTATCATGCTTGATTATTATTTGATTGAAATCTATTCTCGTATAGTGGTGCCTCGAACAGCCACAAGTGACTAATTTATGTGCATACTACGTATGCGAGTACATTCACATGCGGACCAACAATGAGAGATTCAACAATCAAAGAACTAAAGATGTACGTAAACATTATTCACAATTTTATTTTGTTACCATCAATTGTGTTGAGTTTCATTCATAATTGTTTTGATGTCCTTCTTTTATAGTTGCAGAGGAAGCGGAACGCGCTGATCCGCGTAAAAGCAATTGCGGAGAAATTGGCGGGATTTCTCCTTACGGAGGTCATACCAGAAACCAGAGAATACCACTATAGCGAATAATATGCCTCCATGTACTAGTGATCTCCATATGTAATTAAGTACATATAAATTGTATGTGTTATGTATATGCATTAGCGTGATCTTCATGTAGTCCTTTATGTTTGGCCAAACTTGTTTTTGGCGCATCGACGTGATCTCCGTAAAACCCTCCTAAACACAAAATCAGAAACCCTAAACCCCTCCTAAACCCTAAACCCACCCTGAAAAATAATCGAAAATAAAAAAAATCCACATACCTTTAGTCACGGTTCGTGTTACGAACCGGGACTAAAGATCTCCAGCGACGCGCGCTCTGCGTGGCCACGTGAGAGGGCCTTTAGTCCCGGTTCGTCACATACCGGGACTAAAGGGTGAGGTCTTTAGTCCCAGTTTGCCAGTCCCGGTTTGCCAACCGGGACTGAAGCCCTTTACGAACCGGGACTGAAGCCCTTTACGAACCGGGACTGATTCCTTGTTTTCCACTAGTGTTGGCTTAGTACTGTCAACTCATATGCATCATTATCTGATTAAAAGTGGCATCATGCACTGATAGTAGACATGCATATGACAGACCAGTACTACAAGATTTTGGTACCGACATTGATCAGTATTTTTTTTAGATAAGGGGCCTTATTACTTAAAAGGTTTAAGCATTACCCCCGGCCTCTGCATAAGAATGCACACAGCCGCAATCCAACATAAACAAAAATAAAGAAGGTAGCACTAGACGAATTACATCCAAGAATGAGCAAAAAGCCAATGCGAAAGATGAACGCCAAAGCCTATGGAGGACCAATCCGGCGATCAAAAGACCATCCATGTCGGGTAAAAATATCCCTCGCCACCTCTTCCAATCGTGCACATGCCTCCGTAAAGAGGCCTCGATGCCCTTCCCGTTGTAATGTGGACCACGAACGGACAATACTTGTGCACCGATAGAGTACCTGTAAACGAGAAAAATCTTTATCATTGAACACCTTGTCATTTCTACTCAGCCAAAGCGACCAAATAACGGCAATCGCTCCCACCCTATAAGCAATTCTAAACTTTTTATCTATCCCATGTAGCCAGTTGCCAAATACATTTAGAACAGACTTTGGTGCATATAAGTTAGAAGCTATTTGGAAAGACATTGATCAGTATACCAAGACAAATATAGACTCCAAAAGCTTCAGTAAGACTCCATTGGTTTTGTTTTTCAAAACCTAGGCTATCCTCTCCTGGAATGATATTTTGAACATTCAAATACGCAGTCGGAGAAAACAGTAGTGTGAAAGAGACCAAAAAAAAAGTAGGAGGAAAAATGTGCACTGATTTTCATACCAGGTGATGCCGTTACATTCAGTGTGGAACTGAGGGAAAATAGCAGGCATATACCGGCCGTCTCACGACGACATCACAACATAAAAAGGGCAAATGGTGCATGGCCAAAACGCATCACCAAAAACACGCGGGAAAGCGATGGTTTTCGAACCATGCATCGCATTTTTTTTTTGTTATTTTTTTTTTTTTTATTGCATGATTCCCAATATGAACAAGACAACACGACGTCACATGCCTCTTAAGCTGGGTTCCTACTGTAGCTATCACGATTTACTTTTAGGAGTGCCATGCATACGTGTGGCTGTGCTTTGAAACATAAAGTTGAGGCTTTTCACAAGGCGTGTGCCGTCTTGTTTCGAAAACCTGGATAGAATTCTTCCTTTGGTATTGCGAATGTATGAATTGCTGGCAGATCTCCGCCGTTTTCCCTGTCCCATTTCTTTGTTCCTCAGAAATTTTTGGGGGTGTAGTAAAGCAGTGCATAGAAATTTGTTGTGGTCACTTTCTCCCTAAGAAAGATCTCGTGGGTGAAATTCGATAAAGTTCTATGAAAATTCCTGGTTCTCTGTAAAAGCAATTTTCTCTCACTATTTAACATTTTTTGCTGCCATGGTGAAGTCACTGTCCATGGTACTAGTAACCGTCTATCTGGGCATCCATTACTTGCAACCCGATTTGGCATGGCATTGGCCAATCAAATCAATCTCTACTAACTACTCTAAAAGCATCTCTAGCAGAAATCTTAAAAGCCACGGAACCTTAAAATAACCGCGATGAGGTTCGTGAACTGTATGCGCGCGAGACGTTGGCGGGCTGAATATTCAGGACCCGCCGGTGACCCTCCACCGTGGAACTCGCTAGAATCCAGCAAACTTCCACCGTACTCGCCGGAATCGTCGCCAGAACCGCCAGAAATTCCACCGTACTCGCTGGGCAGGAGCTGGTCGCCGGCCCCAGGGGCGCTCCGCGAGCTGCGCAGGCGAGCTGTGCGACGGCGGGGCTCCGCTCGAGCTGTGCTTGACGGCGGGGCTCCGAGCAAGCTGTGCGACGGCGGGGCTCCGGGCGAGCTGTGCAACGGCGGGAGCACTGGGCAGGAGCTGGTCGCCGACACCGGGGGCTTCTACGCCACCGCCGGTCGCGAGTTCGCGGGTGACCAAGCTCCATGCCTGCAGTCCGTCGGTGGCTCGGTGCGGGCGTGTGGGCGGCGCGTGACCAGCCGCTCCATCGATCCATCTATGTTGTACTAGTACGAGCTAGCTACTAGAATCGATCGATCGATCCATGTGCCTATACTAGTACGGACAAGCATGAACGGGAGGAACAAGATGGGGAAAAAGTAGAAAAAAACAGAGGAATATTCTGTTTTAAGGTTCGGCTTTACGGTTTCTGCTATGTCGCGTCTCGTCTTGAGCCAAAAAAAACGCGAGTTTCGCGAACCTTATATCTATTTTGTTTTAAGGTTCCACGGTTTAAGGTTTCTGCTAAAGATGCTAAGCTCACCGGTCAGTATCCTGTTCTCCGCTCCTCCCTCGCCTTAACCCCAGACGGCAGACGCGGTTCCGCCCCCATTATATATGACCTCCGATCCCCCACCTTAGCTCCAACTCACCTCAACACCGATCACATCTCCATTTCCCAACTCCACACACACATCGCTCTGCTATTCTACCTTGCCCTCCAATCACCATTCCCATATTCTTAGACGGAAGGCTCGAGCGGAGCCCGACTTTAAATTAATAAAGCCATCCGGCCAGGTCCGCAACAACAACAACGTAATACAACCGCCACGAAGGGCACACAAATAAGTTCCAGATAGCACGCAGGCTACATCACGCCCCTCCTAAGGAGAGGGAACACACCTCCCGTAGGCACAAATAAAGACTAGAAAGGATAAGCTGGATGGGATCAAACGGGCCGATTCCTCACAGTGTCATAGAGCCAACGAATCTCACGTATCACCAGCTCCACCGCGTCTCTGTCCTGACGTCTAGCAACTGGCTTCCACACCTGCATATACATAGACATTTTGAATAGGGTATCACCCGGTTGAGAGGGCAGAATTCCCTCAATGGTGATCTTGTTCCGCATGTTCCAAAGAGTCCAACATAAAGCGGCGCAAGAGATCCATAACACCCTACGTGATTGACCCGTATGACTCTGAAGGAGTCTAAACAACTCCGCAAAACACGAGGGGTTCCAAGAGCAGTGCAACAGTTCCCTAACTGCGCTCCATAGGAACTTGGCTAAAGAGCTGCCAAAGAAGATATGGTTAGTATCCTCGGAGTCTCCAGATAACGCACAACGTCCATTTGAGGGACCATGCCTCCGGGCAATGTTGTCGTTAGATGGGAGACGCTTCCTAAATCCTAACCAACTGCCAAAGGAAAATCCTGATCTTAAGGGGGATAGCAATCCCCCATATCTCGCAGTAGTGCTTCTGCAGAAGACCTTGGCAAAGTTTGAGGTAGAGGGATTTGACCGAGAATTTCCTAGATGGCTCCAGCATCCAGGAAAGAGTATCCGCTCCCACAGACGGGAGAGTGCCCGCGATCTGTCTAAGCAGGTCAACCCATTCATTCCTTTCGGCAGGCCCCAACTGACGCCAAAAAGGAATGTGCCACTCCCCGTCATGAACCATCTGGGCAACAAAGGCGGACGGCTCGAGGGAGATAGCAAAAAGTCTCGGGAAACGGGTGTTCAAGGGCCCCGACCCTTGCCACCAGTCGACCCAGAAACGCGAGGATCGGCCGTTCCGAATGTGATGCCTCGCCCCCAAGCGAAGTAGGTCCTTCACCTTCTGAAGGGCATTCCAGAATTGGGAGCCAGGAGCATGCGAGTCGACCAGAAGGTCTTTGCGCTGCAAGTACTTACTCCTGATGATATCTGCCCACAATCCTTGTTGACCCGTCATCTGTTTCCAGACCCATTTGACCATCAAGCAAATGTTCATGAGTTTGGTGTCCATAATACCTAGGCCCCCCAAGGCTTTCAGTTGGCACACCGCCGCCCAACGTACCCAATGGTATTTGCGTCTAGCCCCGTTACTTTCCCAAAAGAAACGGGACCGGTGCCCATCCATAGTCTTATGAACTCCATCTCCGAGAAAGCACACCCCCATTGCATATAGTGGGAGGCTAGAAAGACAGGAGTCAGTCAGCGTGAGTCTAGCCACAGAGGACATAAGCTTGCCAAACCAGGGGTCAGCTCGCTTATAGACTTTTCTGGTCAAGGGACCCCAATCCCCTGCACAGAGCGCACGGTCGCTGATGGGCAACCCCAAGTAGGTGAAGGGAAAGGACCCACGTTTGCAATTCAGCATGTTGGCGATCCTCTGTGTTCCCCTTCATCCAGTCCAATAGCAAGGACCTCACTCTTGTGGAAGTTGATTCGCAGCCCGGACATATTCTCAAAGCACATCAGGATGAACTTGAGATTGGCAATAGCTAAGTCCTCTGGCTGGAACATGATGATCGTGTCATCCGTATACTGAAGATGCGAGACCCCCTAGGATCAGATGAGGGATAAGTCCCTGAAGGTGCCCCTTCCCCCTAGCTGCATCCAAGATGGCCGCGAGCGCTTCCACGACATAATCGAAGAGTAGGGGAAAGGGGGTCACCCTGGCGAACTCCTCAGCCATTGCGGAAGAAGTTCCCCATCTCACCATTCAAGGTAATGGCAGTTTGGCCCTCCGAGACCAAACTAATAGCCCAGTGAACCCAACTCGGGTCAAAACCGGCTCTGAGAAGGACTTGCCTCAGGAAACCCCAATTCACCCGGTCATAGGCTTTCTCAAAGTCCAATTTAAGGAAAACTCCCCGAAGTTTCCTTGATTTTGTCTCATGGACAATCTCTTTAAGAGACACAACGCCCTCGTGGATGTGGCGCCCTTTGATAAAGGTCGACTGAGTATAGCTAATCGTGCGGTGGGCAATAGGGGCAAGACGAAGAGCATAAGCTTTGGCCACGAACTTAAATATTACATTAATCAATGCTATGGGTCTAAACTGTGTAATGTCGTCAGCCCCGGGAACTTTCGGGATGAGCGCGAGGGCCCCAAAATTAAGCCGCGCGATATCCACCCTCCCTAGGGCGAAGTCGTTGGCTATGGCTAAGATGTACGGTCTAAAAATAGGCCAGAACCGTTTAAAGAAGCATACCGGGAGTCCATCCGGACCAGGCGCGGTATCAACCTTCATGCTGGAGAGAACCAAGTCCATCTCCTTCTCAGTGAATGAGGCATGAGTCCATCATTCTCCTCGCTCGAGACACAGGGGCGGGCACCACATAAGGAGGGGGAAAGGGAGAACATCGACTGTACCCCTTGGGACCCCATAAGGGCACGATAGAAGTCATAAATGTGTGCTTGGAGGGCTCTAGGTTCCGAAATAATCCCCTGATCAGACGAAAGCCTAGAGATCGTGTACTTCCTTCTGCGTCCGTTAGCCACCGCATGAAAAAATGCTGTGTTGGCGTCCCCTTTTAGGATCCAATTGAGGCAGCTCCGTTAGCGCCAGTATTCCTCCTCCACTTTAGAAAGGTGGGTCAATTGATCCTCAAGGTGATAACGCAGGGCCCAGCCATCATCATCTAAGCCGGCTGTGTCCGCTTGGCTATCAAGGGTTTTGATCTGGGCTAGCAGATCCTCCTTGATGTCCTTCTCAGCATTTCCTAAGTTGGCCCCCAGCCTACTTGACACCTGCTGCCACGCAGTGATGGAATCCAGATGAACACCCCCTAATGTCTCAGCTTCCCGCCATTTTGGATCACCAGGTCCCCAAACTCTAGATGTTCCAGCCACCCCATCTCGAAGAAGAAGCGGTTACTCCTTTTCCTAAATTCCACCCCAGAACTCAGGATAAGTGCAGAGTGATCAGACACGATAATCGGTTCGGCCACTAAAGTGCACAGGGGGAAGAGCACCTCCCAATCAGCAAATATCAAGACACGGTCGAGCACGCACCACACAGGGTTAAGTTGTCGATTGGTCCACGTGTATCTGGCTCCGCCCCTACGGATCTCTCGAAGGGCAAGGTTAGCAATACAATCATTGAACCTATGGACCCTCGGCTAGTTGATGTTACTGTTATTCTTATCCTCTGATCCCCTAATCAGGTTAAAATCTCCACCAATCACCAGCGGGTAAGGACATGCTTGAACCGCCGTGGATAGCTCAAGGAGGAACTCCTCCGAGCGCCGATGGTCGGCAGACCCATAAACCACAAGAAGAGACCAAGTCTGAGAGGTATCCAGCTGGAAAACGTCCGCTCAGATAAAGAAGGAGCCGCTACTCCATTCTTTAACCTCAAAGGTATCCTCGTTAACTCCCAAAAAGCATCCCCCCGGAGTGCCCGATTGCCGGGGTGGAGTGCCAAGCAAAGTGACCACACGGATCAATGCTGAGGAGTTTGGCTGTGGAAAAGGACGGTTTGATGGTCTCCTGAAGACCGACAAAGTCCAAATGCTCTCGGGAAATAAGATCTCAGATTTGGGTCCGTCGTCCCGGACGACCGAACCCCCGGATGTTATAGAACCCGGCCCGCATCTATGTGGCCGAGCCCTTCCTCCGTCCGTGATGGGAAGCCGCCACTTTGGGGCGCACAGTCTTCTTACTGTGATCTCGGGCGCCCCGAGCGGTCACTGAGGGCGTTGAAGCTAGCCCCTCCTCCCCAAGTGTCTCGGAGGCCCCAACCACCTCAACCTGGGGAGGGTCAGATGATGCTGTTGCGTCAGCCATTTTCTTACGGAAAGCCGCTTCAGCAAGCACTGCCTGTGCCTCCTCCTTGGCACGAATCAGGGAAAGGGTCTCACTCACAGTCCCCGACTCAATAGAAAACGCAAGACCAACATCGTGTAAGACCGAAACAAGGTGTGAATCAGGTAAATCTTGCAGAACGGTAAAGGCATTACCTTGGGGCTCGAGGTTCTTGGCCGAAGCGCGCAGGTGGGCGTGCTACGCCACCGGGCAGACGAAGCCAGACCCATGAGGCGAGCACTCTTGCGCGGGGGTCCGGTGGCCACCGTCTTGGTGCACCGACGACGCGTCACCGCCGTCATCGGCTCCAGGCACTCGCCGTCCGCCTCCTCCTCGACCTCACCATCCTCCTGCCCCCCCTCTGTGTCGTGTCCGTCGGACTCCAGGTCGCTCGCGGAGGCCACCACCGTGTTCTTGGACGGGGAACCACCGTCCTCCGTCATGTCCGCCGTAAGCAAGGTGGAGGAGTCCATCGGCGGGGAGACCGGGGCCTCCAACGACGCCGTCAAGTGGGTCGAGAAAGCATCGAGACCGCGCTCAAGGTGGCACAGACGCTCGATAGCCACCAGCGGTAACGGCCACGTCCCCGCCTTGTCGAGGTCGAGGTTGTTGCCGTACTCGTCGATCGTGACTAGAGTCACCGCTGGGGGGAAGGGGACAACGACCTGGCCCCAACCACAGTCGTGTCCACCTCGGAAGCAGCACGCGGGGCCTTGGTCTCCCCAGACCCACCCGCCACGCTCCCCGCTACCGCAGCGGAAGAAGGAGCAGACTTGGAAGAGGGAAGCGTCGCCCCTTCTTCCCCGCTGCCTCCCACTCTTCCCTAGTGGGGCTGAGATCATCCATCTCATCATCATCATCTTCCGGATCGGGACGCGGGGCTGGTGGTGCTGGTGGTGAGGGGGGGTGCGGCAGGTTCTCAATGTGCACCCCAGCACATAGCCCTTGCAGTTGTGGAAGATCTGAATCGAACCCTTGAGCTTGGCGGGGTTGCGGCTGGCTAGCTTCACGCGGACCTACTTGCTCCGGATCGACGCCTCGTCCACCTCCAGAGTCCTGCCAAGCATACCAAGCCCAGCCAACAGCCTGTCTGCACGCCTCATCTTCCTGGGCAACCCAGTGAGACGAACCCACACCTCCTTGAGTATCTCCACCGGCGCCGGGTCTGCGTCGGCGACCCTGATGTCAGCCTCCGAACCACTCAAGGGCAAGTAGAGCCGCCCACCCGGGTGCTCATACGAAGGGTGTCGCGCGAGGGGAAGACCACCTCAAACTCTCTGGACGAGATAGCCGTAACCTGCCAGTCCCACTCCGCCTCAATAAGGTGATGGAGCTCCTGGTCAAGGTCGCGCGCCGACAGGGGCTTCTCCTTGAAGGAGATGATCGCCCCGTTCGAGTCTTCGACCTCATCAACATCGTCATCGTCGAAGTCGAGATCGAAGAACCCCTCCCCGGCAATGGCGTTGTCGAGGGTGCGAAGGGTGGGCCTATGCCCCTTCGAGATGCAGTCATAGGACTGGTGTCCCTCCACCCCGCACAGTGGTACGTCCATTTTGCATCACTATTTTATATCATAATTTACTGTTATTCATTGATATATTTCATATTTGTATATGTTACTTATGTTATTTCCTCTTATTTGGCATGTTTGATGACTATTGGGAATTCAACTGCCGGAGCCAGAATTCAGCTAGAAAAAGCATCGTCAAGACACTATATTTCTGGAATTCCAAAAATCACGAGAAAATACAGAAGTTCCTATTTTACTAGATGACGGAGGCTGCCAAAAGGGGAGGCTGAGATGGGCCACGAGGGGCCCACACCACCCCTGGGCACGGGCCCCACCTTGGCCGCGCCGAGGCCTGGTGTGGCGCCCCTGGCCCACCTCTGGCGACGCCCCTCCGCGTACTTCTTCCCCAGAACCCTAATCATGGAGGGGAGCCATCGAGGAAATATTCCGCCGCCTCCACGGGACGGAAACCATAGAGAGAGAAAAAACTCTCCGGCAGGGAGAAATCTGCCGGGGAAATTTCCTCCCGGAGGGGGGGGGGGAATCATCGCCATCGTCACTGTCATCGCGCTGGACTTCATCGGGATCATCATCATCATCATCTCCACCACCATCATGATCATCTCCACCGCTCCACTTCGTTCCGCTGTAACATCTAGGGTTGTACTTTGTCTAGTTCATAGGGGGAACTCTCCCGGTGTTAATTACTCTTTGTGGTTGATGCTATTGGGTTCTATCGGTGAATTACGGTTTATGTCTAGATTGCTATTTGTCATTATATCACCTCTGATCATGATCCATATGATGTCTTGTGAGTAGTTCGTTTAGTTCTTGAGGACATGGGAGAGTCTTGTGCAAGTAGTGAATTATGTTGAGTAATATTTAATGGTTTGATATTTAAGTTGTGGTGCTACTTCTAGTGGTGTCATGTGAACGTCGACTACATGACACTTCACCTTTATGGGCCTAGGGGGATGCATTGTGTAGTTGGTTTGCTAATTGAGGGGTTGCTGGAGTGACAGAAACCTAAACCCCCGTTGGTAAATCGGTGCACGAGGGAGCCTAAGATCTCAGAGTTTAAGGTTGTGGTTAGATTTATCTTAATTACTTTCTTATAATTGTGGATGCTTACAAGAGGTATAATCACAAGTATGTATTAGTCCAAGTAAGGGCGGTGCATTAGGATAGGTTCACCCACATAACACTTATCAAAACAACAAAGATTAATCAGCTGTATGAAGCGAAATCACTTGACAAATTCCCGTGTGTTCTCAAGAACATTTGGTCATCATAAGTGAAACAACCGGCTTGTCCTTTGAGCTAAAAAGGATTGGGCCACTCGCTGCAATTATTATTACTCTCTTTTATTTACTTGTATTTTATTTATCTGCTATATCAAAAAAAACCCCTAAAAACTTGTCTGTTAGTGTTTACAGTGAAACCTTGATCGAAACTACTTGTCAACACCTTCTGCTCCTCGTTGGGTTCGACACTCTTATTTATCGAAAGTACTACGATACACCCCCTATACTTGTGGGTCATCACACAGCACACAGACGGGTGGGAAAGTGCAGTGGTTTTGGAAGTGCCCGAGACGGCCGCACTTGAAGCACTCCACCTTAGGTGGTGAGGCCTCGGCATCGGGCGGCGGCGCCACCCCAGCCGGAGGGGCAGCCACACGTTTCTGCGGCTGTCCCATGGGTTTCTTACCCTGGACCTTGTCCACGGCACGCCCCTTGTTAGCGGCTGCATCCACGGTCTTCACGGGAGGTGCGGCTAACTCTTCCTCCGCGAGCTTCGCCGCTGCCTCGCGCTTCCGCTCGCGCGCCAGCCACCACACCGGCGGCGGCTTGTCGCCGGAGTTACGGTTCTGGCTTGGGTCAGCACCAGCGGAGCTCCCCGCCGGCCTGCGGTTGCCTTGCGCCGCCAGGGCCTTGGAGCGAAGCGCTCCCTCCTACCGGCGCGCCGCCGCGCTCGAGTCGTCGTGCCTGCGCTTGTTGCCTAGGGGGTTGGAGTCGCGCGGGTCCATGGCGGCGACGGAGGCGAAGGAGCGGGTGAGAGGAGCGGGAGCACGGGGCGAATAATTTTCTTTGCTCCCTTACCGCGCCGCCGCACCTCTTCAGGATTCGCAGGGAACCCTAGCGAAAGGTCCCGCACGCCCTTGCGCAGCCACAGCCACTGCTGGGCCTGGACCGTGCTGCGGCCTTTCAAGCGCACACACCTGGACGGACGCACCGTCCCGCTCCACTTGGGCCGAAGGAACGGCCTGCTGGGCCGCAGACCCATCTAGATTGGGCCAGGCCTCCGCGCTAGCGTCGAGCCACGGCCCATCCGACGGCCCACGCGAGATCCGCGCCTGGGCAAATGCGAGGGCATCCTCCTTCCTTGCAGCCGGCGGCGGCTGCGCCCGGTGCGACGACGCCGGCAAGCTCTCCGGTGCGCCATCCCCGTGCGGCGCCGAAGGCCCATATTCTCCCATAGCTTACCCTGGAAAATCAGAGAGGAACTCTTTTTTTTTTAGGAGGATCCGACGCATATATTCCGGAGCTCAGCACAAATTACAAGCAGGTCCAATAGAAAAAGAAAAACACAAAAGGACCCAGAAATTTGCACAAAGCACCCCGAGCCACCTGATGAAATCACAATCGGATCCAAAGCCGATTCCCAAGAACCAAGCCGCCGCCGGAGACGCCGTACCACCTGCCGTCGGGAAACGAGCACCACCCCACCTTGTAGTCGACCGCAGGAGCCGTCCGCCGCCGCGCGACGGAACTGAGACGCGTTGAACCCATCTTCCAGCCGCCTCGGCGCCGCCCAGGCCCACCTCCAACAGCACCCAACCACCTCCAGACGCCGCTCCCCTCGCCACGATGGCCGGCCGGAACACACACATCGAAGAGGACCACCTGCACCACCAACAACAAAAGCGGACCGCCCACAACCACCAGCTTCTCTCCTCGCCACCACGGCCGGCCGGAGAAACACAGACGGAGGAGCACACCCGACGAACCTTCACGACCTCCCCGGCGACGAGGCCGAAACGGGGAAAGGAGGGGAAGGACCACGCCTAGCTCGCCGACGCCGTCGGCAGAGCACACACCTAATCTACAAACTACAAGCCAGAAACGCAGAACCGGGGTTCCCCCACTCTCCCGCCGCCGAGACGGCAGGCGGAGAGGGAGGGAACCACCGGCCTAGCCGGCGGCGAGGTGGGGAAACCGGAGTCGCCTTCTTATCGCCTGCTCTGCACTGTAGCAAGGGATAAGAGGCGAGAAGAGGCCGCCGGGAAATCTTCACCGTACGTGACCTTCGATCGGGTCACTTTAGCAGCGAAGAATCAGAGCAAACAGAGATGGAGAGCGTGGTGGATGTCAATGGAGGAGGGAGCCGGCTGGTGGTGACCGAGCTGAGCCACACATCAAGGAGCTGGTGAAGCAGCTCGACGTGCACCTGGGAGGCTCTCCCGACCTCTGCAAGCACCTGGCTGCGCAGATCTCCACCGTCACCGAGAAGTCCATCAGCATGATCATGTCCGGGTACTTCGACGGCCCTAAGCGCTCCGCTGTCAGCGCCGGTCTCGACTCGCCGCCGCTCTCCGCGACGCCCAGCCCCCTGAGCGGCGTCTCCGACATGCCTTTTAAGCACACCAAGAAGAGGTGAATACTATTTTTTGAGAGTTCATGAATCATGAACGATAAATCATTCGTATTCTATACTTTTTTATTTTGGGCTAAATTATTGAGTTTTTGGATCTACAGGAAGATGACGGACAAGCTGAAGCATACGGTCCGGGTGAGCTCGGCAGGAGGAGGAGCAGAGAATACCCCAGTCGACGACGGCCACAGCTGGAGGAAGTACGGGCAGAAGGACATCCTTGGAGCCCAGCACCCAAGGTTGGTTTTTGGCACAATTCAGCGAAGCTTTACCTTTTCCAGAGCTTAATCCGCACATGTTTTCGGAAGTGGAAACGAAATCTTTTCGTTTTGGATTCGGACACTGATTGTTCTTTTCCTTGGGTGGAACTAGCAGCCTTTCCGCTGTTCCCAAATGTATGACATCCACTTGTCAGATAGCGAGTGCACGCATCTGTGGCCTCGGTGCCAAGGTTTTTTTTTTTTAGGATAAAGTGGTCGTATCACTGCTCGAATAGATAGAAGTGAGGTGACCCAGTTTATAAGTGAAACCGGGTCCAAAAACCATAAAAAACCCTGTTTATAAGGAAAACAGGGTCAGAAAACCGTACAAGCGAGGGGACCGTCGCCCACACGACGCAAGCCCACCGAACGCCACTAAACACACCACCGACTCCGGGGCCGCCGCCCCGACGTGCACCGCTCGGCACCAAAGCACACGAGCCACAACGCCGCACAAACCAGCCGTCTCGTAGCCCTTACTACCCTCGCTAAAGACGACCGCCCGCAGACCTCAACGTCGCGCCAAAACCCGAGGCCGCCGCCCCGGCGTAACAACCAGATGAACCTCTGCATCGCCCGGAGGTGATCCTGCCAAGTCGACAAACCTGCTGCCCTCGCAGCGCAAGGTTGTCACCCAAGCCTGTGTAAGGTCACGGTCCTGCCCCATAGGACCGCCACTGCAACAGGGACCGAAGCCGCCGCCTCGGCGCACCACCACCTTTCGGAGCCGTCGCCCCGCCGTCCACCTCCTCCGACCACACTGCCAGTCTGCACATCCGCCGCGAAACCGTCGCACCGCGATGGCCAATAACTCCAAGGCGACGCTTCCAAGAAGGTCGTGACGGGACCGTCACAGCCGCCCGCTCCCACGGAGCTAGGGTTTTCACCCGGAGATCTTGGAACATCCGCGTCAGTCGAGCTCGAAAAGCTCCACAACGACGCGATCAAGAAGGGGAACGACACCCATAGGCGCCGCCGTCGTCGGATGCTACTCCACTTTGTGCTAGATTTTTTCTGACATCACAATCATGAAATTTCCTGAAAGTGGAAACATTTCAGAGTTCAGAAGCCATTTTTTTTTTTTTTTGAAATGTCTCGCCTGCTTACATTCATAGGAAGAACAGAAGCCATTTCTGTTTTGCCGTGCCTGACGTTTTTTTTAAACTAAAGGCCAGAGGCCCAACGTTAAATTAATAACGCCAACAACGGCGACAAGGGTACAAAGTGCTGAACCCAGCTTACAACAACGAACTGCACTCACACACCCAAGATACAGGACAACCAAAGAAACTCCAACAGGACAGACGCCACCCAAGGCTACTCCGGTGAGGTTGAGAACCCGCTTGGCGGGCAAAGGTGTTGGGCCGAAGCTCGCCCTCGAGGCCGGACTGGCACACCAACGAACTCTGCACACCGTCAACACGGGCAAAGACGTCGGGCCAAACACACCCTATCGACGAGAACGGCACACCAACACACACTGCACACCGCCGAGACCCGCCCAACGGCAGCGGAGACAGCCACCAGGGAAACACCTCCACGCTGAGGCAAACCAAGGCGGTCCAAACAAGAAACGCCGAGAGAGCAGTTCAAGCAACAAGCTTTGCCGAAGGAAGAACGCCGAAGAAGACTCCGCCACCCCGCCTCCAGAGAGCTACCCACCGTGAGCTCCAAGGCGGTGTCTTCAAGAAGATCACGACGTAGAACGCCGCCACCGCCCAATCCGAAGATCTTGGGTTTTCACCCGGAGCACGTCGGAGGGCAGAGGACAGCCACGCACGGCGCCTTCAAGAAGGGAACGACGTCCACGGACGCCGCCGCCGCGGCCCAAGCAAAGACTTGGGCAAAGGTTTCCCCCCGGCATGACCTCTCCACCTCCCACACAGGGCAATGGCGCCGCCAAGACGGCGACCACACCACTGTCACGGAGCGCACCTCGCCAAGCACCACCCGTCCACACGTCCGTGGTCTCGGCCAGCACCACAAGAACCTCGGGCTCGCCCGCCAACCCACAGGCTCCCCACCTTCCAGGGCCGCTGCCCCGGCGTCCCGACTCCTCGCGCCGCCGAGCTGAAGGAAAGCGGACGACCACCTTGACTGCAACCTCCTGAGGTCGATGGCCAGCAGCCCCCATGGCTGCGAGCCTCCAGAACCGAGAGGGGGCATCACTGGGCTCGCCAGGGCCCGGGGCCCTGCCCCGACCCAAGAATGCGAGGCGGCCGGAGCGCCGTCGCGGCCGCACTGCCCAGAACCCTCTACCGAGTCTTCGACACAGGAGCGGCGAGCTGCGCTGCCGTCGGCCAGAGCCGACCATGGCCGCGCCGCCCCACCAGCACCAAAGGGGATCCTCACCGCCACCAGCCCGCCAGGCCCGAGAAGATGCGCCGCCCGTCGCCGCAACCGCCGCGAGGCGGCGCCGCGCCCGGACACGCTAGAACGTCGCGAAGCCACCACGCCGCCGGAGAGCCGCGCCGTCGAGCCCCTCGCCAAGCCCGTCGCCCGTCATGGCCGCCGCGGCCCGCGCCCCAGCCACCACGAGGGGGAACGAGAGGGTCCGCCGCCGCCGACACCGCATGGATCATACAACATTGCAGGGGATACTACCGTTGCACGTACCAAAAATCTCAGGGATGCACGGCGACGAAGCAGGTGCAGCGCGTCGACCAGGATCCGTCGCTCTACGACGTGATCTACAACGGCGAACACACCTGCGTTCACAGGGCCACGGCGGCCAAGGCTCAGCCGGAGGACGCGCGGAGCCCGAGCCTTCTGCAGAACCTGAGCTCAAGCCTGACGGTGAAAACCGAGGGGCTCACGCCGAGGGCTCAGCCGGGCCGGAACGCCATCACACCCTTCAGTTTCTCCTCGTCGACGGTGAGCGGCCTGACACCGTCGACGCCGGAGAACTGCTTCGGGCAGGGCATGTCAGCGCCCACGTCCCTCGAACCGTCTCCGGCGACCTCGGACTCGAACTACCTCTCCACCAGGGCGCAGTGTGAGTTCCAAGCGATGGTGTCCGCCCTCATGACAGCGATGAGCACGCCGCCGCCCGCCATGGAATGCTCGCTGGACGAATTC
Organism: Poa pratensis; assembly: GCA_947311845.1. Classification (NCBI taxonomy): domain Eukaryota; kingdom Viridiplantae; phylum Streptophyta; class Magnoliopsida; order Poales; family Poaceae; genus Poa; species Poa pratensis. Next base: position 25,962,324 of record CAMZMU010000097.1, on the reverse strand, counting down.
GATCTCGACTTCGACGTTTCCAGCTTCTTCGCATGAGATGGTTGCAAAGAGAGAACTCAAAAGTAGAAGACGAAAATATAGATTAGAGAAGCAGATTCATGTGTGAGTGTGACCACCCTCTGAGCTCTGGCGTTTGTCCAGTGACAGAGGAGGGAAGAACACTAAGTTCTTCCTCAGTGCAGGATGTAAGATTTAGGATATATGAGTACAAAATTAGTGCCTCTCGTCCTCTTCCTTTTTTTCTACATATTTTAGCTTCTCTATTTAAGTGGACGGAAAACTCCAAGGAAAAAAGCAATCGGGAGGAAGAAAACTCCAATGAAACAAGTGTGTTTTGCACCACGTGGTACATGAGCACCTGCATATACTAATACTCCTATGTTTACGCGTTAGTACGTCGTGGCCTTGGTGTAGTTTAAGGTCAGTTCGTGCTTGATTGATCGATCGATGGTCCCAGCCCGCGCAAATTGATGTTTATGGTCAAGTCACATGGTCTTGCATGTCATTTCAAGGGAAGTACTTCTGCAGTTGCTGTAAATAATCTGGTTTTAGCATAGACAGAGTGTTTACAATAGGAGCTAGCACACACTTCTCTTGACGAGGAGAAACTGAATTTCGAAGTGTTTAAATAGTAGAAGATCGAAGAATTCATGTCCTACACTTTTTTTTTCCTTTGCCGTCGTTCACGTAAGAAAACTAGTCTTGAATCTCAGCAGATGGGAGTACACTCACTTTGTTTTGCACAAAAGAAGAAGAAAAATGGGAATTCTTCAAAGACCCGCGTTGATGTATCAACTGCACCTTTCACTCATGGGGCCCAAAGAAACATACTAGGATGTTAGGGACCAGTACCAAACTTATTGTTTTTGGCAGTTGCTCCACACCTACTTTGGCAGTTCATGTGTCGTACTGAAATAAACTGGGCTCAAATCCTTGCTTATGTTTCGCACATGTGTGGTTCTCCTGTTGAGCTTATCCCTGTTTCCCCACCCTCGTACGTTCCACTCTAGTAGAGTACCTCTCGATCAGCATGTGTGTTAGACACGGTTTCTAACATTAGTAAGCGGGCAAAACAGGCTGCTCACTACAGGAAACGAAAATTATGCCGAGTGCCAAAAACCCTCGGCAAAGGGCAAAATACGCTCGGCATATAGGTATGCCGAGCGTTACGCTCGGCAAAGCGCGCTCGGCATACTCCTGCTCGGCATATGCCATGTAAACGCTCGGCAAACAAACACGCTCGGCATATAGGTGTATGCCCAGCGTAGTCAGTTGGCCTTCGGCAAAGCTGCACTCGGCAAACACGTTGACGGAAACGGCCGTCTAACGGCATGGCCGCACTGTATGCCGAGCGTATACGCTCGGCATACTTTGTACACGTGGCAACTGCTGAGAGCTCCCCGGCCATAGTGTATGCCGACCGTATACGCTCGGCATACAGGTGAGCTGTATGCCGAGCGTATACGCTCGGCATATAGGATTAACAGGACAAAAAAAATAAAACCACAATTATTTGCCATTACCAACAAATAAACAAACGAGCACATAAAAAATATTACATCACATGAACAATTATTTGCCTTTACAGGTTGTTCTTTATCAACCACATCCCAAGATTAATTATTCTTTATCAAGTATCAACAATAAACGAACACAACGGTGTACAGATTTCTCAAAAGATAAGTTGCCGTTGAGGAACACAACCAAATGAGTATATATGATTACATTATATCCCTGACTAATGTACCTTTGTGAAGAATACTTAAGGCAAACAACGTGCCAATCATATCAACATCATAAACTACAGAAATTAACCCAAAATAATAACCATGAGCAACCAGATGCATAGTGGAGTGGCCATGTACATAGGGGGAAACAAGTAGTATTCATCACATAAGGAGGAGAGGATCTCACCAGGCAGCTCCGGAGCCCTTGCCGGCAGCAGCTGGAGGCCACGACCAGCCTAGAAGCAGCACCACACCAGAGCCCTTGCCGGCAGCAGCAGCAGCTCAAGGTTGCACGGAGAGGCGCTCCGAGGTAGGATGATCACACCATCAAGTATGTCCATTTTTCTTACCTATTCAAGGAAAGGGTTCATATAAGTACACTTAATACATAACTCAAGCAGCAGATAACATGGAGGAGTGTCACAACAGATTCAAATATTCAGGACATTAGAAAACGCAATGTAAAAAAAAACATTTCCTTTTCTAGAGGATCGCATACAAATCAGATACTACTGCATCCAGTTGTTTGCGTTCCTCCACTAATCTCAGATACTACTGCATCCAGGTGTTTGCCTTCCATAGATCCTACAAAGAAAATAGCAAATTATAAGAAAAATACATATATTTGAGTATGTGACAAGACAACAGAAGATCAATGCTAAGACACAAACTCTAATCTCAGATGGACAAACATTAGCAGCAGCATCTATCACTTGTGAAATCCACCATTCTAAAATACACATGAAAACAATAGTAAACGCAGCTCACAAACTGTTAGAAATCCAGTTTTATTTTGTCAAAAAAGCAGGGCCATTTAAGGGCAAGGACAACAATTTTTCATGTGCACTATACATCAGATCTCCTAAAGTTCTAGACCATAACAAAGCATGTACAAGCAATTCCAAGCAGCCAAGCAGACAAGAACAGGAATACAACATCTAGTAACCAAATATATGCTGCCTCCACTACAGATCTACTGTGACAGAGTGTGAGGAGACGGCTGCTTACGTTGCAGCGATGGTGGTGCAGAGGTCCTTGAAAAATGTCTGTGTTGATTTTGAAGAGGTAGTCCCTGGACATGGCGGGCTGCCTGAGCACACGAGCAAGGATGATGACCACAACGGCGCCCTAGAGAATTTGCGAGCTTGGCATCCCTGATCCCCCATGAACCCTTCACCTGCAGGCAGAAATTGAAAACAAGAACGCTATCAGACTAGCGCGGACAGATCAAGTCGAGCTAGGCGATGAGACGCACAGAGGAAAGAGGTACACAGACCGTCGCCGGCAGTGGCGGAGCTGCACATAGATTATGTGGTCAAGCGACCACACAAAAAATTGGAGAGTAACAAAGACTCGGCTATAAATACACCATTAATGACCACATAAATCCTAATTTGTGACATCATTGTAGTTTATTTTGAGCTTTGACATCACTAACTCCTACCGCCAGCTCCGCCACTTCGCCGGAGTGCAGAAGTGGGAGACGTCAATAGCGACGCTGGGGGTGCTCCACCAGGTCGAGCCCCGCGGCGTCCGGCGAGCACGGGAACAGCGGCACGATAGCACGTTTGCAGACGCAACGATGCTACGGATCCAGATGGCGGAGACCAACAGGCGTGGATGTCGGGGTGGTGGAGCAGGAGCTCGAGGTGGTCGAGGAAGAGCCGTAGTCGACGGAGGAGAGCAGCCTGGGCGCTGGAGCGTTGGACCGCGCCGACGGCCGTGCCAAACCAGCAGGAGGCGGCTAGGGTTAGCCGTGGGTGCGCGCACGAGAGCGAGCAGGCGTCGTGGCGGCGGTGAATCAGTGGAGAAGAACGGGGCGGAGCTGGGCTGGCTAGCGGGGGCGACGGGGGTGGCCAGCGACGGCCGGCACGGCAAGCAGCGGCGGGAGCGACCCGGGACGGCGGCGAGAAAGGGGATCCAGCGCGTGTGTGGTGTGCGTGGTGAGAGACTGAGAGAGAGAGAGAGAGAGGCGTGTGTGCGTGGTGGCCTGGTGGGTTCCATCGTGCGTGTGTGGTGGGTTCCAGAGCGTGCGTGCGTTGTGTACGTGGGTGTCTTCGCGGGACGTCGGATCGACGGGGTTGACGGTTCAGATTGATTTCAAGAGTGATCCGTGGGGTAGCAGTTTCTATAATCCCATTGGCTACAAGTTTCCCGAGTGTAAACCTAAATAACAAAAATAACGGGTTTTTTGTGAAACACCTATAAAATATTTGTTGAAAAGTTAGACCACAACAATTTAAAAAAATATTAAACCACATTTGATGGATAATCCACAAATATAACGTTTTTTCTCGCTTTCTACCTAGTTTTGCCTATTTAAATGACTTTATGTTGATTTTCCGAAAGTAATTCAAATTTGAACTACAAGTGTGTGATAGTTTGCTCTGTTTTTTTAGAAAAATCATTTTAAGTCTCATAAATAGTGATTGTATCACAAAACTATCCACAGTTCTTGGAAACTTAACCCCTTTAAATGAATGGTTGTGGTACCCATATTGACCATTCTTTCAAAAAAAATCAAAGAAAGTGAAAAAATTCTCAAAAAAGGAAATCCTTTGGCAAGGACTCCTTTTATGTGTACTAGTTGTTAGCAAAAATGATAAACTTGAGTTTTGACAAAGTTTTCAAAAAAATCCTTCACAAAAAGGTGTATCATCTATAAACATGTATAGGTTTCATGCTAAATGACCAAGTTATGGTCATTCAAGTGGCATAGTTTGTGATAATGTGTCCATATTTGACACATAGATGTATCTTGGTATGACAAACAATGTTGTAGAAGTGACTTTTTTCAAATTAGTTTTAGAAATATCATTTTTCATTTTTTAAGTGCCAAAAATGACATTTTTTGTAAAGCAACTACAACAAATATGGTGCAAAATGGCACCCATCTAAATTTGTCACAAAGTAGACCACATTTGATGGATCACCCACAAATATTATGAATTTTCTCGCTTTCTACCTAGTTTTGCCTATTTAAATGACTTTATGTTGATTTCTCGAAAGTAATTCAAATTTGAACTACAAGTGTGTGATAGTTTGCTCTGATTTTTTTGGAAAAATCATTTTAAGGTTCAAAGATAGTGATTATATCACAAAACTATCCATAGTTCTTGAAAATTCGACCCCTTTAAATGAATGGTTGTGGTATCCATATTGACCATTCTTTCAAAAAAATCAAAGAAAGTGAAAAAATACTCAAAAAAGGAAATCCTTTGGCATGGAGTCCTTTTATGTGTACTAGTTGTGAGGAAAAATGATAAACTTGAGTTTTGACAAAATTTCTAAAAAAATCCTTCACAAAAAGGTGTATCATCTATAAACATGTATAATTTTCATGCTAAATGACCAAGTTATGGTCATTCAAGTGGCATAGTTTGTGATAATGTGTCCATATTCGACACATAGATGTATCTTGGTATGACAAACAATGTTGTAGAAGTGACTTTTTTCAAATTAGTTTTAGAAATATCATTTTTCATTTTTTAAGTGCCAAAAATGACATTTTTTGTAAAGCAACTACAACAAATATGGTGCAAAATGGCACCCATCTAAATTTGTCACAAAGTAGACCACATTTGATGGATCACCCACAAATATTATGAATTTTCTCGCTTTCTACCTAGTTTTGCCTATTTAAATGACTTTATGTTGATTTCCCGAAAGTAATTCAAATTTGAACTACAAGTGTGTGATAGTTTGCTCTGATTTTTTTGGAAAAATCATTTTAAGGTTCAAAGATAGTGATTATGTCACAAAACTATCCATAGTTCTTGAAAATTCGACCCCTTTAAATGAATGGTTGTGGTATCCATATTGACCATTCTTTCAAAAAAATCAAAGAAAGTGAAAAAATACTCAAAAAAGGAAATCCTTTGGCATGGAGTCCTTTTATGTGTACTAGTTGTGAGGAAAAATGATAAACTTGAGTTTTGACAAAATTTCTAAAAAATTCCTTCACAAAAAGGTGTATCATCTATAAACATGTATAGTTTTCATGCTAAATGACCAAGTTATGGTCATTCAAGTGGCATAGTTTGTGATAATGTGTCCATATTCGACACATAGATGTATCTTGGTATGACAAACAATGTTGTAGAAGTGACTTTTTTCAAATTAGTTTTAGAAATATCATTTTTCATTTTTTAAGTGCCAAAAATGACATTTTTTGTAAAGCAACTACAACAAATATGGTGCAAAATGGCACCCATCTAAATTTGTCACAAAGTAGACCACATTTGATGGATCACCCACAAATATTATGAATTTTCTCGCTTTCTACCTAGTTTTGCCTATTTAAATGACTTTATGTTGATTTCCCGAAAGTAATTCAAATTTGAACTACAAGTGTGTGATAGTTTGCTCTGATTTTTTTGGAAAAATCATTTTAAGGTTCAAAGATAGTGATTATATCACAAAACTATCCATAGTTCTTGAAAATTCGACCCCTTTAAATGAATGGTTGTGGTATCCATATTGACCATTCTTTCAAAAAAATCAAAGAAAGTGAAAAAATACTCAAAAAAGGAAATCCTTTGGCATGGAGTCCTTTTATGTGTACTAGTTGTGAGGAAAAATGATAAACTTGAGTTTTGACAAAATTTCTAAAAAATTCCTTCACAAAAAGGTGTATCATCTATTAACATGTATAGTTTTCATGCTAAATGACCAAGTTATGGTCATTCATGTGGCATAGTTTGTGATAATGTGCCCATATTCGACACATAGATGTATCTTGGTATGACAAACAATGTTGTAGAAGTGACTTTTTTCGAATTAATTTTAGAAATATCATTTTTCATTTTCTAAGTGCCAAAAATGACATTTTTTGTAAAGCAACTACAACAAATGACATTTTCGACCCCTTTCAATGAATAGACACGGCGACCATTTTGACTGTTTTTTCAAAAAAATAACAGAAAGTGGAGAAATACTCAAAAAAATAAATCCTTTGGCATGGAGTTCTTTTATGTCTATTAGTTGATAGGAAAAGTGATAAACTTGAGTTTTGACAAAATTTCCAAAAAACTTCTTCACAAATGGATCAATCATCCATAAACATGTAGATGTTTCATGCCAAATGACCAAGTTATGGCAATTCACATGCCATAGTTTGTGATAAATTTCCCATATTTGGCACATATGTGTCTCTTGATATGTGAAACAAAGTTGCCAAACTGAGTTTTCAAAATATTTTAGAACAATACCATTTTCCATTTCTTAAGTGTAAAAGATGACATTTTTTGTGAAGCAACTACAAATAATATGGTGCAAAATGGCACCCATCCAAATATCTCACAAAGTAGACCATATTTTATGGATAATCCACAAATATTATGAATTTTCTCGCTTTCTACCTAGTTTTTCCTATTTAAATGACTTTATGTTGATTTTCTTAAAGTAATTTAAATACTTTATGTTGCCAAATTGAGTTTTCAATAAATTTATAAAATATCACACCACATTTTATGTACAATTAACCAAATGGTTGTGCGTAAAAATCTAACCATCCACCTCTTATTAACCAAATGGTACCGAGAAGCATGGTTTTTTCAGTTCCGCATATGCCAATAATTAGACAAATCAACATTGAACGGAACAGGTAGGTGAGTCCATTTTTATGTGCTTGGAAAAATTATTCGCTTGAGTGCTGTATATTTTATTTTACTTTTTATCATATGTGCTGCATTGCTTTTTTTAGCAAAATGTGGACTGTGTTGCTAAATCGTTCTTCTTGGACTGAAACTAAGGGAGAAGGCCCAAGTTATCAAAGGAGAAAGCCCAAGTTCCAGTCCAATACGATGCACACAGGTAACGCTTCGTGGTTGTTCTAAAAAAAAAAAGGTAACGCTTCGTGGTCTTCTTCCTCCATCGTCTTCCTCCAAGCTGCTCTAATGGCGTCGTCCTGACCTAACTAACCGGGATTCGGGGGCCCTCCTGCCCCGTCAGGGCCGGCCCTGGCACCACCCCTGAGCGCTCCGGCCTCCCTCCCCCATCGCCCCGCCGCCCTTCCTTGGCGCCACCAGCCTTGCCGGCTCGTTCTTCATGAGCAGCGCGCCGTTGACGAAGAATACCTTGCCCTCCGAGTGACGCATCAGTACGGCGGCCATAGCAGCGTCGAGCGCCATGATACACTACAGAATCCTATATGCCGAGCGTTATCCTATGTGTTGCTCGGCATACACCCTGCGTCGTCACAACTCCAGTTAACGCTGTTCGTCGGGCAGCTCGACGCAACTACGTATGCCGAGTGTATCCAATATGCCGAGCGTTACCATCGGCATATGGCGCGTGTATGCCGAGCGCCGCTGTATGCCGAGCGCCGAGTACAGAATACTCTCGGCAAATGAGCTGTTTGCCGAGCGTTGTTTGTTGCCGAGTGTTTAATGTTTGCACTCGGCTTAGGTGGTTATATGCCGAGCGGAACGCTCGGCATAGTGGAGGCGCTCGGCAATGTTGCCGTTTCCTGTAGTGGCTAGGCCTGGTTATCAAAGATTATAATACGACAGTAGGTACTACTACGACGCTGTGTAGTAACATATTTCATTCTATATAGATCACCTATGGCATGGTTCAAACATAATTTATGTTTAGCTCTCATGCTCTACTACACTCACAAAACCATATGTTGGCAAGCAAAGTCCAAGCTAGCATGAACTTGACATCAAATATATTTGAGACACCGATACGAATGGAGTACTACGTAGCTAGCCATGGCAGCCAAAAATGGTTCTAGCAATCGTCCACACCAAGGGGATGACGTCAGAGGGCCCACCGGACGCTGACGTCACCATGACGTTTACGCGTAAAAAGGCTTGAAGATTCCTCCATCTGGTCAGCTTCCACGTTTCTTCGCCCACGATGCTAGCTCAGACCTCTCCACAAACTATATATCAAAATCAAACCCCACCACAGATTTTTAATTCCTCTAGAAACGGGCGCTTTACCACCAAAGAAGATAAGATAAGTTAATTTTTTCTATAAAGCACAAATTAATCGCTCGCACCACCTGACAGAATTTAAAGATTTCATGTCTTGTCAAGAAGAAAACCGACTTTCGCCGATCAGCTGAAGATCTGACGGCAACTTTGACAGAATCATGAACCGAACGAGGCGCACGCTTCGAAGAACACTGACGCTGTTAATTTCCATGCTAGGGAATTAGCCTACGCGGGAAGAGCATTTTGACTGCAGTAGCCTCGCTAGGTTAGTATATCCTTCTCACTGGAGAAAGAACAATGCCGCAGATTAATTAATCTATGACTCGAAACAGCTCCACGGATGGGACTGGAATAACGGCGGAAGAACTTCATGAACACACATGCATGATCGACCACTAGCGCTCTACACAGTTGACGATTACGCTATCAACACAGCTATACAAGAATATACAAACCTGGAGGGAAAATATCAGGCAGACAAACAGCACACAATGGCTCCAAATCTCCATGGCTAAACGACAAGTTCGGCATTACGATATTAATTGGTTCTCCCGCGATATAGTAGTTTACAGCTTTGAACTGTATAAAATATCATCCAGTGGGCCGATAGATGATTGTAGGAGCAGCTTCTGCTAATGCGGTTCCTGTTCAAGCATGCAAAGGGGCAAAGCTTGAATTGGTCAGCATCATGGGCAACTGGAGCTTAAATATTGGGCTAACATAACTGAGCTTCAAATTTTCTCACGTTGTTCTCTCCTTCTCTTGTCTGTTTGGCCAAAGATGCTTGCAGTGTTTGCAGGGCTGCCAGTGGGTTAATGGGTAGTACTCGCCAACTGTGTTCGACCCGGTAGAGTGGTTGGATCATTCATTTTAGCTTACTACTATCAATTCATAAGCATCATTGCCTGATTAACACTGACACCATGCACTGATAGTACACATATATATATGACAGACCAGTAATACAAGATTTGGTCAAGCATATTTGGTACCAGGTACCAACACATATATGGGCACAAATACATACTCCAATAGCTTTAGTAAGACTCCCTTGATATTCTTTTTCCAAAGGCAGGTAAGATTTTTCTATCTTCTACTGGCCGGATCGAATTCTGAACGTCTAAATACTCAATCAGAGAAAACAGTAGGTGTAAAAGAGACACAAAAGGAAGAAGATGATGTGAACTGATTTTCATACAATGTGATGCATTGCCGTTACTTTCAGTGTGGAAGTGAGTCAGAAAGGCCTGCGTACCGTCTCAAGATCATATGCACTGTTAAAACTAATCTTGTCATATGTATATGCAAGAAGAAGTTTTTAGCTTAATCATGACGTATTCAGGGTATCTAGGAGAACTCTAGAAGTAGGAATGTTCTAGAGTAAGATATTTATGAGTAGTATGAAATATCTAAAGTTTGTAGAGTATTCTAGAAGTATGGTGTAGGGTTTGGATTGTGCCACATGGCAGCAATCTTAAGGGTCATGTACAAATATAAATAGGGGTACCACCCCTCCCACATAACGAAGAAGGAAAGATTGTAAGACAAGATGTAGGCTCAAGCATATATATGAAATATAGAGCATATATGTGTCTGTCATATATGCATATGTGTTAGTGTGTGAAGCACAACCTTATTAGGTATCAGAGCGACAAGGTTCGGGGCCGTGGTGCGCGGCGGACGGAGGCTGCGGAGGCGCTGCGTGGTGGCGCAGCGGCCACGGCGGCGCGGCGAGAAGGCCGCGGAGGTCCTGTGTTGGGGCGCAGGAGCCGCGGTGGCGCGGCATGGCGGCGGCGTGGAGGTGCTGCGCGGCCACGGAGGCCGTAGCGGCGCCATGCGACGGCCATGGAAGCAGCGACCAGCGTGAGCACGGTGGCGACCGGCGTGTGTGTGCGTTCCGGTAGTTCCGTGTGTCACCGGCGGAGAAGAAGCTCGGCGTGTGTCGCCGAGAAAGAAGACCGCGTCCTGGGCACGCAGGGCCGGCCGTGTTGATCGCGTCAGCGCGCGGTCATGGTCACGAGCTGGGGCGTGTGGAGCGTGGCGACGAGCGAGTTAGGGGGAGGACCAGATCGAGCTGCTCGAGACGGCCGCGTTGCCTGTGTCAGTGCGCGGCATGTGCGTGAGCTGAGGGCGTGCCGATCGTGGCGTAGTGGGCGCGTTGACGCGTGAGTGCGCGTCGTGGTCGCGGTCGTGGCGACGTATGTGCGAGCCACGGCTATATATCTCCACCCCCTGTAACTCCGTTGAAGCACCACGAGGTTGAACTCGGGTGGAAGAAAGGCGTCAGTGCGCCGAAAAGAGAAGCTGCGGCGTGTGTCGCCGGAGCTTGGCGTTTGTCGCCAAGGAAGAAGATGGAGTCCACGTCAAGCTTGGTGGTGGTCGTGGTGGCGGCCACGACGACGACGATGACGGGAGCTGCAACAACTCCGGCGACGGCAACGGATATGACAAAATTAAGGGGGAGATTGTTAGAACTAATCTTGTCATATGTATATGCAAGAAGAAGTTTCTAGCTTAATCATGAAGTATTCAGAATATGTAGGAGAACTCTAGAATTAGGAATGTTCTAGAGTAAGATATTTAGGAGTAGTATGAAATATCTAAAGTTTGTAGAGTATTCTAGAAGTATGGTGTAGGGTTTGGATTGTGCCACATGGCAGCAATCTTAAGGGTCATGTACAAGTATAAATAGGGGTACCACCCCTCCCACGTAACGAAGAAGGAAAAATTGTAAGTCAAGATGTAGCCTCAAGCATATATATGAAATATAGAGCATATATGTGTCTGTCATATATGCATATGTGTTAGTGTGTGTGAAGCACAACTTTATTAGAAGGGAGCTAAATGATTTAGCTCCAACATGCACAACCTAAAGGTGGACATGGTGCATGGCCAAAACGCATCACCAAAAACACGCGGGAAAGCGATGGTTCGAACCATATTCATCTCATCCCAATATGAACAAGACAACACGACGTCACATGCCTTATAAGTTGGGTACCTAGCTATCACGATTTACAGTACTAATTTAGGAGTTGGCATGCATACGTGTGGCTGTGCTTTGCAACATAAAGTCGAGGCTTTTCACAAGGAATGACGTCCTGTTTCGAAAACCTGGACAGAATTCTTCTTTTGCTAGTACGAAGAAGAATCCAAATGCATATAGAGTATTTCTAAAGGACTTCCACTGCATTCTCTGTCCCATATTTCTTTGTTTTGCACCGTGTTCTTTATTTTTCTTGACATGTAAGCTCTTTAGATTTTTCTTGGGAGAGTGCACAGAAAGTTGGGTGGTCACTTCGTAGGTTTGATCTGAAGTTCCTCACTAGGAAAAATCTCATGGATCAAATTCAACAAAATTTCTATGAAAATCCATGGTGCTTCTATAAAAGCAAATTTCTTTCACTTCTCACATTAATTTTTTTTTTTTGCTGCCATGGTGAAGTCACTGTCCATGGTGCTAGTAACCGTATAGCAACCCGGTTCGGCATGGTATTGGCCAATCAAATCAATTTCTGCTAACTACTACTCCAAGCTTACCGGTCAGTATCCTGTTCTCCTCCGGACGCGGTTCCGCCCCCATTATATAGCACCTCCCTCCGATCCCCTCTTCGCTCCATCTCACCTCAACTGCTCAACACCGATCACATCTCATTCGACACACACACCGCTGTGCTATTCTTGCCCTCCAATCGTCATTCCTATCTTTTCTTAGCTTATTGCACTGAAAAATCAGAGAGGAACTCTTTACTCCTCTTTAGAAGCAATAAATCAGAGCAAATAGAGATGGAGAGCGTGGTGGATAGCAATGGAGGAGGGAGCCGGCTGGTGGTGACCGAGCTGAGCCACATCAAGGAGCTGGTGAAGCAGCTGGACGTGCACCTGGGAGGCTCTCCCGACCTCTGCAAGCACCTGGCTGCGCAGATCTCCACCGTCACCGAGAAGTCCATCAGCATGATCATGTCCGGGTACTTCGACGGCCCTAAGCGCTCCGCTGTCAGCGCCGGTCTCGACTCGCCGCCGCTCTCCTCGACGCCCAGCCCCCTCAGCGGCGTCTCCGATATGTCTTTTAAGCACAACAAGAAGAGGTGAATACTTTTTTTTGAATTTTTTCCAGTTTGTCAAGATTCATGAATGATGAATCACTCGTGTTCCGGATTTTTATTTTGGGCTAAATTATTGAGTTGTTGGATCTGCAGGAAGACGATGAACAAGCTGAAGAATCAGGTCCGGGTGAACTCGGAGGAAGACGACGGCCACAGCTGGAGGAAGTACGGGCAGAAGGACATCCTTGGAGCCCAGCACCCAAGGTTGGTTTTGGCACATTTCAGGCCTTTTTCAGACCCTAATCCGCACATGTTTTCGGAAGTGGCAACGAAATCTTTTCCTATTGGATTCGGACACTGTGATTGTTCTTTTGCTTGGGTGGAAGTAGCAGCCTTTCCGCTGTTCCCAACTGCGTGGTATCCACTTGTCAGATAGCGAGAGCACGCATCTGTTCATCTCTGAATGGGGATATCTTCCGAGGAATTTTGTTCCTATTGGATGCTACTCCTCTGCGCTAGATTGTTTCTGACATCACAATCATAAAATTTCATGAAAGTGGAAAATTTTCGGTTCAGAGTTCAAAAGTCATTTCTGTTTTGCCGTGACTGACGTAGATCATACAACGTTGCAGGGGATACTACCGTTGCACTTACCGAAAATCCCAGGGATGCACGGCGACGAAGCAGGTGCAGCGCGCCGACGAGGATCCGTCCCTCTACGACGTGATCTACAACGGCGAACACACCTGCGTTCACAGGGCCACGGCGACGGCGGCGGCCAAGGCTCAGCCGGAGGACACGCGTAGCCTTCTTCAGAACCTGAGCTCAAGCCTGACGGTGAAAACCGAGGGGCTCACGCCGAGGGCTCGGCAGGGCCTGAACGCCACCAACCTTTTCAGTTTCTCCTCACCGGTGGTGAGCGGTCTGACGCCGTCGACGCCGGAGAACTGCTTCGGGCAGGTCCTGTCGGTGCCCACGTCCCTCGAACCCTCTCCGGCGACCTCGGACTCGAATTACCTCTCCACCAGGGTGCAGTGTGAGGACCAAGCGATGGTGTCCGCGCTCATGGTAGCGACGAGCTCGCCGCCGCCCGCCATGGACTTCTCGATGGACGAATTCGACGTCGACTTCGACGTTTCTAGCTTCTTCGTATGATATGGTTTCAAAGAAAGAACTCAAAAAAAGAAGAAGAAAAATATAGATTAGAGAAGCAGATTCATGTGACCACCTTCTGATCTCTGGCGTTTGTCCAGTGACAGAGGAGGGAAGAACAGTAAGTTCTTCCTCAGTGCAGGTTGTAAGATTTAGGAGATAAGATTAGTGCCTCCTTCGTCCTCTTTCCTTTTTTTCTATTATTTTGCCCACAAGGGTACTGAATTGTATTATTGATTTTGTTGTCAAGAAAAATAAGATCCTGTGATCCATGTTTACAATTCACCATCTCTCGGGAATCAGAAATTTTATGCTCTCGTCTTGCACAATCTCGCAGATAACAAACTGAACAACTACGAAATATTACCTGCTATTTATTTGTGTCCCTCATGATTACTTCATGGACAGAAGTATATCAGACGTGCCCCCATAAGGCCGTCAGTGTGAAATTCTCAGACAATTGAGACAAGCCCAGGGGAAAACTTGTCTGACCAAAGTTTTCTTCTCAGAAGCGGTACAGAGTTAAACTTTCATTGTCATGCTAGGACTCGGTATGAATTCGTTGTCTGATCTGAGAAAGTTCCATAAATCTAAGAAAACAGATCTTCTTCTAGAGATAAATCTAGGAAAACATTCGGGACACATAAAATAGCCCATGGTCCAAACACCAGTACTACTATAAGAATGAGGTCAAATATGAAATCAGAACCACACAGCTGGGGCCTGGGGGCAGTCCTCATCACAATTGGGAAACGGTTTTCGTTCCTAGTCGTCATCTTCAGGAAGCGCATGGGTTCACATTTGGAGCTTTACAGGCTCTCCTCTCTATCATCAGTCTTTCAATTCCCCGATGCAGAAATCCTCAATGATATCGAAGACTCTCGTGCCATGTTGCGGCCTGAAAGCGCGTCGAGTTAGTATATTTATGTCAGCCAAAAAACTCAGTGGTACCAAGATTGGGAAAGTGCGTCTTTGGCGATTGGAAAGTTCTCTAACATATTGTCTCTGCAAACTTTGCGTGTTGTTAGGGAAAAAAGTGGAACAGAAATATTGATAGAAAAATGAAACTTAGCTTTCCTTGACATAACTATTAAGAAACATCCCCATCAGGATAAGAAAATCCCACATTAGTGGTGTTGTTTAAAGTTCAAACCTAAACCCCCGCGCTGAAATAACCATCATTCAGATCTTTAGTTCACGAAATTATTAGTTTATTTATGTAAGTATCTTATACATTTTTTCCGGATAACAACATCCACATGTCCTCAGATATCATGAATATGGACCATCCTTTTCAGGGGGCGGACACACACAGTTTCAGTGATAACAAACATACACCAGAACTACCCAAAAATAACAAAATCATTGCATCATAACTTTGGAATATGAGAGCAATAGCGAATCATGGATAGGAACGATGACAGCCTAATTGCCTTTTTATGTTGGACTGCTTAAGTGATTTGAAATGCGATTCATATTCAAAATTTAAATGGGGTAACAAGATCCATCAGTCTAACGCTCTCAATTACTGAATTTCTACCTGACAGAAAGATCACTAAATTACTACAAGATCTTCAGTAAGTTTAACCTCAAAAGGTGCAATAAATTAACACCTGACAGTTGGGTGAGTACATAAGTAACATGAGCAGGAATCATGATTTTGTTGACAGCATATGATGTCAGAAATATACAAATGCTACTTACCCGAAAAATCCCTCTGTCGAATCGCCACCAGCATTGTTTAGAATGGCATCACCACCTGGATGTTCCTCCACATATGGAGTTACATTGTAAACCTGAATTGATCACAATTTCGACGAATGATGAAATTACAAATCTCCCAACTTCAATCTAGACAGTAATGTGAAATGATGGCAGTCAGTAAACTGGTAGATTATTTTGCTCCAACCTTGTCCTTGATTATGATCCAACAATCCTTTCTTGTGTTGTGAGTTGATACATCTTTCTTTGAATAGCTCCTAGGTGTCTGAATTTGAAATAGCAGTAAGCAGGTATGAGAATGCCGTGCAATTTAGATTAGCCTAGAACATTCTTCTCCATAGATTAACAAACATACAGAACAGTGTAAAGCACAAAGCATCTGTTCAAGACAAAATTGCATGTTAATGCAACTACAAAGCAACTCCAGACTCTGAAACGCAATGCTACAGCATAATTTTTGTAGTCGAGTTCATCACTTGTACCTGTATTTCTGCCATAAGGCTTTACTTACTGCTCCCAAGACCTCAGATTCTTTTATTGTGAACTATATGGTTTTACTAATGCAATGAAACTGGGGTGCATTTTAGATTAACCTAAAATAATCTTATCCTTAGATTAACAATGAAACAATCTGAGTCATCATGGCAATTTTCAAGAAAAAGTTTCTCTTTAGAAGTTTAGAGTAACGTCGATGTATTAGAAAGACAAACTATTCTAGTAATATAGAGGATGAAATTCACCGTTCCATTTCCTCCTGAATGTGCCTCCTTCCCTTTACCTGCATCGCAACATTTAATCAGCGCCAATA
Source organism: Poa pratensis (assembly GCA_947311845.1). Lineage (NCBI taxonomy): Eukaryota > Viridiplantae > Streptophyta > Magnoliopsida > Poales > Poaceae > Poa > Poa pratensis. The sequence continues at coordinate 25,945,925 of CAMZMU010000097.1, read as the reverse complement.
ATTTTGAATCGACTTCACTAAAGATTACAAGCCATGCACCTTTATTACCTTTGCTATTGGATCTTGGGATAATAAAGAGGGCTCCCAGTACAAGAAGCACAACAAGTGAGATAAGGATGATAATTTCCATTGGGCACCTAAGGAACTACTGGACAGTGTATTCTGAAGTAATGTTCTGCACCGCAAAATTGGCTCCAGTCAGCAAATATTACAGCAAACATGGTACCACTGATTTAACTGACAGGGATCAATTATACAACAGACTGAATCATCAAGATCTGAAAAGTAAATTTAAAGCGAGACATGGTTGCTTAGCTCCCTGTTCTAGGTCTAGATTGTTCAGACAGGGAGTAATACTACTAGCTGCGGCCTAGACTGCTCTAGGTTTAAGAAAAATTAAACGTGTGATCTAGGTCTAATCAAGGTTGCTTTGCTAATGACATGATAGAGTGCTTTTCAGAAGAACTCAAAGATGGGATCATCGCCCATATCAGGATCCACCCAGATCTCGTATCCTCCCTCAGACGGTCAGATCCAGTCTTTCAAAGATGGGCGCTTTCTGCATCAAATCAAATACTCTAAATCGAAGCTCCCCGCTAGTTTAATCCCAAACAGGCGGATCTTGTAGGAAATCTGACGAAATTAGTGGGCGCCAATTTACCCCTCCCCTCCCCTTAAAAGCTCGAAAGATACCCGATAAGTTGGATGAGAGAGACTTAGCTGTGAATTCTGCGAGGAATGAAATGTGGCCGGGCATGGAAGGTTGTAGAAGCGTACCTGGAGGAGAGCTGCGTAGGAGAGATTGCACTTGCACGTCTATAGGTCGAGCATAGCAATGGAACAAGCGGCCGGCCAACTGTCAGTTGCAGCACTGTGGATCAAGCTAGACGAAGGACAAAAATCCTGTGAAATGATGTGAATCGTGGAGTGTATCACTAACCGAGAAAACGCCTTAATTAGAATTGTAGCTAATATCACGAATCTAGATCTAGCCCAGCCATTCATACAGCAGCAGGATCTAGATTCGTGATGGAGCAGAAAAAATAAGGATTTTTTTAAAAAATAAGGGTTTGTTAGGACACCCCAAATATCTCTACTAATATTAAAAGACAGAGTCTGTCAGATCCGGAGGATCTGAACCGTAATGAAGCCTAGATCCAACGTCTCACATTAGCCCGATGTTGTATGATGTGCACCGCACGAAAAGAAAAGAAAAGAAAAAGTAAAGGAAGCGAAGCCATCCACTCTGCACAACCGTCGCCCACCCATGCGCCATTCGTGCAGAACCGCCGCCCGCCCACCCACGCGCCGTCGCCGCTCGAACGATCTTTGACCGGCCGGCCGTCGGCGTTCCTTTGCTCTGCAGCCAAGGCCACGCCAGAATCGACGCCAGGGCTTCGCGGGCCCGAGAATGCGGAGGCGGAGGAGGAGGAGAGCCCAAGGCCCGAGACCACCGGACGTTCGTCACTCCGACGAGACGCCGAGGCCACGGACGGAGGGCTCGAGGTGGAACGCTGCTGCCAGTGCAGCACGCGGGCCATGCGCAGGCGGTCGCCGGCCGAGGAGGGGGACGACCCAGCCATGGGGAGGAGGGGAAGGGGGAGGTGTGCGCCGGCGCCGGGTGGCAGCCGACGAGGGAGGTGGCCGTCGATGGAGAGGAGCGGCTAGAGGAGAGCCAGCGCCGCTTCACTTGACCCTGGTAGCTTCCAGGTCTTCCCCGTGCTCCTAATCGCCACCCATCGGAGGAGCGCCTACGCAATTCTTCGACTCCCAAATTGTCTGACCACCGCCGCCGGAGCCGCACCCATGCCCCCCATGCCGTCGTTCCTCAAGACGTGCCCCATCCTTGACGAAATTCACAGCCCACAAATCGCCTCCAACCCGCCATTCATCCGAGCGCGCCATTCAAAGCAGGCCTGCCCGGGACGCGCGTGAGCCGCCATTCAATAATCGTTCTGCTGGTCCTCGAGCGCCACCGCCGGTGGCACGCGTCTAGACGTTGACTCCTCCTCGGCGTCCTTGGCGATCCGTTTCTAGTGACGCCCACAGTCGTCCCCTTCATCTTCTGTATCTGAACATCATGGACAGAGCAAGGTCAGCTAATTCTAATCGATTTTGTTCATGATTAGTCTTCTCAAGTGCCCATTCTTAGGTTGATCTATTTGTATAGATGGGACCATCTTCATGGATTCATGGTGAACCATCTTTTGAGTCAATGCCTGCTTAGCCATAGTGAATTTGTGGCTGCATCTAACCGACTGTTCTTGTATTTCAGATGGAGAGGACCGGTTTCACACATGCACTGTCGTATGGATGAAATGTGTAAGTTCAAGAGCGAATAGCACACTCTTTCTGTGATTCTAGGCTAACATTAGCTATGTGTTTTGAATCAGTTTAAATGTAGAATTTGATCTTTGTGGAAGAACTAAAGGTGGAAATTATGTAGGAAAAAATCGATTGAATTAATGATTAAATGGACAGAGGATAATTCTCTCTGACAATGAAAATATTCTCTTTACTATGACTGTTTGGTCGGAAGTGTTTGATTTACTACCAGAGTGAATGGTTGTTATGGAGTTGATCTATTCCGAGGCTCTTCACTTATGTAGGCCATGTATTTCCTCTTCTTTGTTTTTATGCTATAAAGGGTAACCAATATACCGGTCTAGCTTTTGATACTATAAATTGTTGTAAACAAGTATATCTCATTTCACACTGATAGCTAAAGTTACATGATTTTTTGCCAACTCAAATGACATTTTTTGGTGCTGAAACATGTGCCTTCTATGTCCATCGGCATGTTGGCAACTTTCTGTTCGGATTAGTGATCATTTTATTGTGTCTCATACTGGTTTGCTTGGTTTTCACTTTTCAGCTGTTTAAATTCCCTTCTATTTTACACGATTGCCTACATTCTGTATCGAGAAGTGAAAAATATTAAATGCATAATACTTGCAGCTAATGGTATTTGTTACCTGTAGTGTGACCAGCGGCGGCGCTCGGAGGACCAGAAGAGGGCGATGGTTAGTTCCTCTGGTCTCTATTCGGTTTTACATTATGGGTTTGAATTTTAGGGAAGTTGCTCAATCCCTCGCTGAGCCATCCTAAAAGCATTCGAGTAATTGTATCTTGCCCTTGACATTGATCTATGCATTGAACCTTATGGGAAAGAAATGGACAAGATGCTGGCAATTTGGGGCGCTAGACTAGTGAAAGTGCATGTGTTGCCCCATGTGTGGTTTTGGTAATTAATGACAATCCTTATAGACTAATGTTTGCATTGAGATATTCTTGTAGATCTTGTCCATAGGAAAAGATTGGAGTTCATGTGTTGGACTCTAGAAGATTACATGATGACCAAGGTTCTATCCAAGAGATTATATGAAGAATGGTCATGTGAAGAGTTGAGCTTATTACAAGCATGGCTTGGAAAAGAAGATTGAGTAAACATTCATGTTATCTCCAAGCCATCATATATATCAAGATAAGAAGATGAAGTTCAAGTGGATTCATGAAGACGGAGCTTAGCAAGGTTCTCCCATCATGGTGTATGGGGGAGTATTTGGAGAAGTCTTCATCAAGCATGAGCTAGCAAGCACAATCAAGAAAGGTGTTCCAACTTGAGGGAGTCAAGATCGTCATCATCTATCTCAAGTGGAATGCGTAAGGCAAAGGTATGATCTTGATAGGGTTTCTATTTTACCGGTCTCGTGGTGTTAGTGGGAGGCCGGGTTATAGGATAGACGGCGTACTATCAAGAGGGGCTCTCAAGTGAGTAACTTGATCGCATCTTTGAGGAGAGCTTAAACCTTTACATATTTGGCATATCATCTTTCTTGGTTCTTATTTGGGTTTTATCCATGTGAGAATTTAGAGCTTGTGTTCATCTCCATACCAAGCTCTAGTTCATCAAAAACGGATTTCATTTGAATATCTTGTGGTGTTTTTGATGTTGGAGGTTTTACCGGTTCGTCTCTTGTAGAGACGTCAAACTCTCCTATTATGTTATCCTCCTCACATGATGGACTATGATGTGTATATGCATGATCTTGTAGTGCTTGTGATTATGTTCGGAGCAAGCCCAAGATCATAGAAAACGGAGTCCGGATGAAAACTTGTTGCGTTTTCATGTTGGAAATATTATCGGTTTATCCTTGAGGAAAGTTCCACATCTTCCCATGTGTGTCAACTTAACTCTATTTATGGTTCTTAATATTTCCACTTTTTTGTAAGGAAGCTCTTGCTTTTATCTTTCCAACAAAACTGGTTTCACCTCATTTGGAGTTCGTTTGATGAAGTTATTGGATTTGTAGTTTTGCTGGCTTTCTAGGCTGGAGTCTCCGGTGTGTCTCAACCGGAGTCTCCGGACTCAGGGTTTCCTGCCGAAGAAGCTCAAAGTGGTTCAACCCCTGGACTCAGTCCGGAATGTTGCCGGAGGAAGGCCGAAGTCTCTGGCCTGACGGCTCCGAGCTCGATGTGGTTCACTCCCTGATGTGGTGTTCACTCCCTGGACCTAGTTCGAAGTCTTGCCGGAATCTGCCCGGAGTCTCCGGTGTAGGCCGGAGTCTCCGGTGCAACTTTTCCTGCAACGGCTCTTTTTCCTGGGAGACCTATAAATAGCCCCTTCTTCCCCAAAGAGCCTAAGTTTTCCACAACATGTTTTCTCTGTCTTCCCCACCATTGTTGACCTTGGAAAGCTTGCCCCTCTCTCAATTCCTCCCATGATTCTTGCATATCTTTGAGGGAAAAGAGAGAGGAGATCTAGATCTACATTTCCACCAATCCATCTCTCCTCTAAGTGAGGGGAACCTAGTGGATCTAGATCTTGGAGTTCATTTGTTGAGTTCTTCTTTGTTCTTCCTCTCTTCCCCCCCCCCCATAAGCAATAGTTGCTTTTGGTGGGATTTGAGAGTGAGAGATTTGAGCACTTGTGCTTTTGCCATTGCTTTGTGCATCGGTTTGTGCTCTCCACGAGGATTCGTGGAAGTTGAAAATTTGTGAGCTTGTTACTCTTGGGTCTTTGGACCCTAGAAGCCTTTGTGGTGGTTGAGACCTTGTGTGGTCACTTGTAGCTGTTCGGGAGCCCCCAATTCGGTTGTGGGTGTGTGTCCCGGATCGTTGTTGTAAAGGCTCCGGTTTCCGCCTAGAAGGATTCCGATAGTGGAAGGTGAACCAAACCTTTGTGGTGCGGTTCATCGGAGAATAGGGTGAGCCTTTGTGGCGTTGAGATCGACCTTTGTGGTGCCTCACACCTCTCCAACGAGACATACTCCCCTAAAAAGGAGGAACTCGGGAATACATACTCGTCTCCACGTGCCTCGGTTATTTCTATACCCGAGCCTTTTACTTATGCACTTTACATTGTGATAGCCTTCGTGCTTGAAGTATTCTTGTTGCTATCACCTTGTTGCTTGTCTTGCTTAGCATAAGTTGTTGGTGCACATAGGTGAGCCTAGTATATTTAGGTTGTTGGCTTGTTAATTTAAACACCTTGTTTTATTCAGCAATTAGCAAGCCTAAACCGGAAAAGTTTTTATCGCCTATTCACCCCCCCTCTAGGCGACATCCTTGTCCTTTCAACTAGCCTCCAAGATCTGGGATGTTGTAGGTACTATGTGCAGATACACGCGTCAGGGTATGATTGCGTTGGTTGAAATATACAATCCTGAATATTCTGTGCTTTTCTTGCAGAATTAATGGATGCCAAAGACATCCAATCCGTCGACCATATCCCGATAATGTGCAGGCCCGTGCAAGGATGATGTGACATTTCTTCTTCATGTCCAATCTCACCGGCCAGTGCACACTTATCAATTTATATCCGGATCAGCAAACCACATTTTAGGTTTAGAGAACGAAGTCTAAGCTCATTGGATTTTTTTGTCACGATATGGCTATTGTTGCCTTTAATTTGACTGCTGTAGTATTTCATATTGGTATGAGAGGGGAAGGAAATGGAATCAGGTCGGTGCATAGCTGTATTTTTCTCCGTCTACATGGATTTTATTCTTATCAGGAAATGGAATCAGGTTGGTGCATAGATCAGTGACATACCATATCCTTCTTGCGTTTGCATATACTTATCTTTGGCATGTGTATTCTAATTATAAATCAAGGCCCTTGTTTGTTTGCCTACCTACCCCATACATTATGTTATGATATCCATGAAAACTTTGATGATGATTACTGATATGAACTGAATAGACCATATCATGCATGCAACAAAGTATTATAGATGATAACATGGAGATTGGTCCTTCCTGTGATTGCCAGATGCTTATAAACATTTGTTTGACAAGTCCATGGAACATGTAATTTCCCATATGCTACTATCGTTCCTGATTTTATCTTGTAGATGCAAATAGATCTGGACCTGCCATGAAGCTTTGAATGATATTCAAAGAGCTAGCTAGGCCACAACTGAGAAAGAAGCCTGGAAAATAATAGGTATCAGTGAAAATATTGAGCTGGGACGAGATCATGCAGCTGTGACAATAAACGCTGATCTTCTTTTTATCTTCAGGCAACTGATATATACTTTTTGTGTGTAATGTTCTGTTATGGGCTTCATGAATTTCAGATTTTAAACCACATGTATAGCCATTTGCTTTTACACACAAACTGATGCTAGATTTCCCCCTATTAAATACTTTGCAGACCTACAATAAATGTTTTGTATAAATAAGAAAACTTACACTATATTAAGGGTTACACAAAACTTATCCTAAGTTTAGGGTATTCCCAACCATCATAAGTAAATTGCCTTGTTTCTTATTGCTTGCTTGTGCTTGGGTTCGGTTGGTTAGCCTGTACTTTGGTGTGGTTAGATGTCACATAAGTACCGAGGTAATGTTCTCATCTAACCACAATATACATCAATCTTCTTACCAATACTGACATGGGCTTGATCAATAGGGATGTTCAGTTTTTTAGGTATGTAATTCACAGGATCAGGCAGTAAATAGCAACTTGAGTTAGTTACAGGAAGGTGAGGAACAAATAACTTGAACTAAAAAAGTTTAACCATCGATGACCAGGATAAGAAAACTGTTACCTTTTATTAAAAAATAGATAATATACAAGTTCACATAATAATGAAAAGCAACCATTATCTCCTTGCAGGTTATGCAAACATCTTTGAGTATAATAAGTTGGGACGCATCAGTTGGTGAAGTGGTAATTTTTCTCAATGCTGAACTTGACGATGAAGCAGATTTTGCATTTGTCTGCCCGCAAAGGTTGATATATTTTGATTTAGAGCTACCATTGATTTCTGTGTACAAAGTCAACATGTTTCCTCCGTCATTTGTGAAAAAGTAAGTCAGATTTTGGTATTGGTGCATAACATATATATATGTATAGCTTCAGTCATGACATGAGAAAATGAAGTTTTTACTGATTTACTATTGTTCACATAAATAATATCTGTTGAATATAAATAGTTGGATGAACCATTCAGCGAGTTATTTTTCTAGCGTCTGAAACAAGTTGTACAAGCAAGGAGGCTTAGCTGCTCATTTTGTTTCGTATATTTATTTTATTATTTAAGCATCTACTTAAGTGTCCTTTCTTATGGTTGTGGATGCTCATGTAGTGATAGCTGCAAATTTTTATCGATCCAAAAAATGGAACAATAAGAACATGTTGTCGTGCCACACAGTTTGAAAATAGACATTGGAGACAGGATGAGAGCGGACGTGAAATGATGAATAATGATTTTGATTAGTTTTATTATTGCTTCATTGATTATTTTCTTCACGGAAAAATAGTAAATTAGAACTACAAAGTGACGAACAAAATTGAATTGAAGCAGTCAATTGATTTCATGAGTTAAAAAGTATTGCTATGGTAAAATAAAAAAGGTCGGCAAATGAGTTTGACTTTAAACTAATCGGAATTCCAACAGAGAGAGTATGCACTAAGTTTACATGTGCATTGCACGTGCACGATTACTAGTTATATAGGTCCCTCAAATTTTGTCTAGACAAAACGGGAGGAGTGCCGAGTGGCACCCCATGGAGAAGTACCCTAGTGCACTCCCATGCCCGCACCTAGAACTGTATCCGGAACGAAACCGAGGTGCGGCCGACGTTCATAGAGGGAAGGGTGAATTCCACATTGATAGAGCATCGTGCGTCAACAACGATGACCTCGGAGCTTGTGTCGCCGAAGTTGCGGTGCTGAAGCTCTCCCCGAATGATCTTGTTTCTTGAGCTTGTTCTTGTGGGACCATTTGGCCACGAGTTGCCAATCCTCCCGAATGTGATTGTGGTCTTTTTGGAGGATGACTCTTAGTTGATGTGGCAGCACGTGCGGTGTTGTGGTTCGAAGTTGGTGGTGGCGGAAAGAGCGTAGGAGAAGGATTTGTAGTGGCAGAGCTCCGACGATTTGGTGGGGTCAGTAAGGTAGAGGTCGGCGTGGCGCTCCGACGATACTGGAGCTGATACGTCTCAAACGTATCTATAATTTTTGATGTTCCATGCTGTTATTATATCAATTGCTACATGTTTTGGTTACACTTTATATCATTTTTATGCATTTTCTGGGACTAACCTATTAACAAGATGCCACAGTGCCAGTTCCCTGTTTTCTGCTGTTTTTGGTTTCAGAAAATCTATTAAGGAAATATTCTCGGAATTGGACGAAACAAAAACATCGTCAATAATATCACGAGGAGATCACGGAGTCCAAAGGGGAGTCGGAGCAGACCCACCAGGGGGCCACGCCACACTAGGGCGCGACCCAGGGTGGGCCCGCGCCCCCCTATGGCGTGTGGCCCCCCTCGGCCACCGACGCCGCCTCTTCGCCTATATATTCTCCGCGACGCGAAAACCCTATTACGGTCGATCATATTCCACGAAAAGTTCCGTCGCGGCCGTCATCGTCAATCTCAGATCGGAGGAGTTCTGAAGCTCTTCCCGGCACCCTGCCGGAGGGGAGATCATCACCGGAGGGCTCTACATCACCATGCCTGCCTCCGGAGTGATGCGTGAGTAGTCCACCCCTGGACTACGGGTCCATAGCAGTAGCTAGATGGTTGTCTCTCTACCTTGTGCCTCCATGTTTAGATCTTGTGAGCTGCCTAACATGATCAAGATCATCTTATTGTAATGCTAGATGTTGTGTTTGCTGGGATCCGATGAATATTGATACCATGTTTATTCAAGTTGTTTATCTATGTGCTCTTGATCTTGCATGCTCTCCGTTGCTAGTAGATGCTTTGGCCAAGTAGATGCTTGTGACTCCAAGAGGGGGTATTTATGCTCGATAGTGGGTTCAGTCTCTAGATATCTGGATCAGTGACAGAAAGGTCTAAGATGGTAGATGTGCTGTTGCTACTAGGGATAAAACATTGGTGCAGTGTCCAAGGGCACTTGTATTGATTACATTACACACTTTACTTCATGCAATAATCTGTTGTTAGCAACTTAATACTGAACAGGATGCGGATGCTGCCTTGAAGGTGGATTATTTAGGCATAGATGCTGTTGGAATAACGGTCTATGTACTTTGTTGTAATGCCCAACTAGATTTCATAGTAGACATCTTGGCATGTATTGCTTGTTATGCCCTCTCTATTTGTCAATTGCCCAGCTGTAATTTGTTTACCCAACATGCTAGTTATCTGTTCTGAGAGAGACACCACTAGTGAACTGTGGACCCTGGTCCAATTTCCTCATACTGTTTACACAACCTGCTGCAATCATCTGTTTCCTGTTACTTGCTGTTTTCCTGCTGTTTTCCACACCATACGTTTAACTCTTTGTTTCTGCAAGACCGGAGAGATTGACAACCTCTCTGTTTCGTGTTGGGCAAAGTTCTGGTTTGTGTCTGTGCAGATTCCACGTTGGTGCAAGCTCCCTAGCGCCAGGGGGAGTCAACATCAACAACCTTCCGATAGATCGTCAAGTCCTACTGGATTGATAACCTTGGGTAGATTTCTCAAGGGAAAACTTCTGCTGTCTACATCATAACCTTCCTCTTGGGGTTCACCAACACGTAGCCATCAAGCTGTTTTCTGGCGCCGTTGCCGGGGAAGTACTCATCATCACCATCATCATCATCCTCAAATACTCTCCCGTCAACCAGGCACCAGCTGTTTTCTGGCGCCGTTGCCGGGGACTTGGAGGCTATTGGAAAGGGGAGTCTCTCAGTTCCAATCTCTTTACTTTGTTTTTTGTCTTGTTTTTGTTTTGTTTTGCTTGCTGTTAAAAATCAAAAACCCAAAAAAAAAAAATTCCTGCATCTAGTTTACTATTTCGGTTGTTACTTGCTTGTTACCATGTCTAGCTCCAGTCCTTTCATTACTGTTTCCCCTTTAGGAGAAATTATTGGGTTTGGACAGGAGAGTGGAGAAACTTTTAAAGGAGCTTGGGAAAGGATGTTAGAACTGCATAGGAAGATGCAACTTAAAATGGACTTAGACATTCTTATTAAACGTTTCTACTTTGGCTTGCTACCTTTATACCAAAATGCTCTAGATACTATGGTGGGGGAGACTTTCTATGAACATGATACAGAAAAAGCCTATAAAATTTTGAATGGACTTGCTCAATTTCCTCAAGAGGATAAGACAGGTGTGCTTACTAGGCTTGATAAAATAGAAGAGTCACTCAAGGACTTAACCTTAGACCACCACATTAAGGAACCACCTCATGTTGAGTTAAAAAATGATTGGGAACCCTTTATTGAAATAAGCATTGGTAGTGAGAAATTTCGTGCCTATTGTGATCTTGGTTCCACAATGTCCATCATGCCTAAGATAGTGTTTGACTTGTTAAAAATTGATGGTATGGTTGATTATCCTGTTTTTCATTTTCATGCTGATGGCACTATTATAAAAAGTGTAGGGATCATTAATGTTGAGATTACTATGCAAAATAAAAATATACCTACAACTTTTATGATCCTTACAAAATCTCCTAGTAATATAGTTTTGGGAAGATCTTTTTTGAAGAGTAATGGGGGATTTATCAATGCAAAATATGGGTTCATGAAGTTTGTTGCACCTATCAACCGAAAGTTTTTCTTCCCAATTAAGAAAGAGGATCCCACCGAAAGAGTGGAGGATTTCAACATTTTTGGCAATACTTGATGCATCTCTTCATGCCTAGCTCAAAGGCATTAAAGAAAAGCACTTCTGGGAGATAACCCATGTTTTTATTTGCTGTTTTATTTTTGTTTTCTTGAGTCAAGGATGCTTGTTTACCTCTGTAGCAACTCCTTTGTATCTTTTATTTGCTGTTTTGTTGTGCCAAGGAGAGTTACTAATGCAAAGTTGGTTTTTATTTTCGGGACTGCATTGGGACAGATTGCTGTTCGTCACCGTTTAATTCAGTAGAAAATCAGAAAAAATCGAAAAATGCTGAAACTTTTTGTGCATGTTCCTGATGATGTTACGCAACTTTCATTATTTCAAAAGTTTTCATCTGAGCATCGTAAGTGCCTCGAAAAAATTCGTCATTACAGACTGTTCTGGTTTGACAGATTCTGTCTTTTATTTTGCATTCTCTCTTTTACAAGTTTTTAAGTGGTTTCTTTTCGTGTAAAAGTGCCCACTTGAGCCTAGTAACAGTGGCTAATGTTTAAAATAGTTGGCTTGTGAGTTTTGTCTTTGCTAGAACTTTGAAGTATTATCTTTTAGTGCACTAACCTGCTAATGAGAAAAGCTGTTAAGTTTTGGTGTGAAGGAAGTTTTCAAGTGTTGATAGAGGAGAATGATATTACATGATCAAGAAGAGTGAAGAGCTTAAGCTTGGGGAGGCTTACCTCCCCAGCATATTTCAAGAAGACTCAAGCATCTAAGCTTGGGGATGCCCAAGGCATCCCCTTCTTCATCTACAAATTATCAGGTCATCTCTAATGGTGCTATATTTTTATTGCTTCATGCTAGTGTACTCTTCCTTGGAGCGTCAGTGTGTTTTTGTTTTCAGTTTGTTTTGTTTTGTTTGCTGTGCTATACTTGTTGGATCCTAGTATTCATGTTTGGGAGAGAGACACGCTCCACTTTTTCATTAGAATACTCTTGTGCTTCACTTATACTTGTTGAGTATTCCTGTCTAGTTGCTGTTATTGCTGTTAGCTCTCAGTTTTTCATGTATCTCTTGTTAGAGCTTTCAGTTTCTTTTGAAGAAAGTACTCTCTTGCTTCACTTATATCTGTTTGGAGAGTTGTCAAATAAGTTGATTGGTGTTTGGTTGGACCAGAAAAATGCTATGCATGTGGTAGTGGTATAAAATGCTTACATGAATCTTTTTAGATCGTTGTCTTGAGTAATTTGATGCTTGCCAATTGTTTTGAGCTGTCAAGTAATTAATGTTTAAGCTTGTGCATCATGTAAGTAATGGCTATTAATGAAGAACTACTATAAGGATTTTCTGCTATAATAATCTGTTGCATAATTGGAAGTCCATAGTAGTCTAGATAATTTTTGGATGAAGGCTATGTGTTAACAAGGAAGACAGTGGGAGTCTATGGTTCGTCAAACCTTGTGTTTTATGTACACTCTTGCTATTCCAGTTGATAATGATGTTTGCTTATAATAACCTTGCTAGCCTAAACTCTGTACTAAGAGGGAATGCTTCTTGTACATCCAAAACCTTGAGCCAAATCCATGCCACCTGTGTCCACCATACCTACCTATTATGTGGTGTTTTCACCATTCCAAGTAAATTTCTTCATGTGCTATCTACTAACTACTCAAAACTGTTACATTTCCTTTTTGTGTCACTACTTGAAAAGCTCATAAGGACGTAGATAGGTGGTCTTTATTTCCTGGTTGATCAAATTTTACACACCTGGACTAGTGGCATATACATCCGCTTATCCAATAATTTTGCAAAAAGAGCTGGCAACGGGGTGCCCAGTCCCAATTAATTACAACTTTAACCAAACAATTCTCTTCACATCTTTTTGCCCCTGATTCGTCAGTCAAGCAATGTTCACAAGTGTGTAAACAAAAGAGAAGAGGGATGATCTGCCCGCTGGTAGAAATAACGTCCTTCATGGGAGCCGCTCTTGTAAAGTTTGATCAACTAGTGAAGTAGAGTATTGCCTATTTGCTGATTTGTTGACACCTGTATACACCATTACCTTACAAAACAATATTTTATGCTCTCTATATGCCTTCGGGAACTACAGCTCTAGCACATGATGTTAATCCCTGCTTCCCTCTGCGAAGGGCCATTCTTTTACTTTTATGTTGAGTCAGTTTTCCCACTTCTTTCTGTCTACTTAAGCAAACATCATTGTCAACTCCAGTATAACAGTTTTTACATAACTTTGTGTTTGGTTGATCATATTCTTTGCATTGACATTATCTATATGATATACATGTTGAAAGTTGAAGCAAAAGCTGAAGCTATTATCTTCCTTTGTGTTGATACAAACACTTTCATGTTGAGAATTATTGCTGCTGTGAACTAACTATTATGTTAGACTATTATATCTCTAAATGTTTTATAGTATTATTCATGAAAGTTTGCACTTGTGTGATCACTTATGTTTACTCTTTATTTACTTGCTTGCAAACTATAGACCATTGGCTTGGATCACTTCATTCAGATCATGTGCATTACATTGTTATTTGATCAAAGATTGTGTTGGTAGCATGTCACTTCAAAAATTATCTGTTTTTATCGTTTACCTACTCGAGGACGAGCAGGAACTAAGCTTGGGGATGCTTGATACGTCTCAAACGTATCTATAATTTTTGATGTTCCATGCTGTTATTATATCAATTGCTACATGTTTTGGTTACACTTTATATCATTTTTATGCATTTTCTGGGACTAACCTATTAACAAGATGCCACAGTGCCAGTTCCCTGTTTTCTGCTGTTTTTGGTTTCAGAAAATCTATTAAGGAAATATTCTCGGAATTGGACGAAACAAAAGACATCGTCAATAATATCACGAGGAGATCACGGAGTCCAAAGGGGAGTCGGAGCAGACCCACCAGGGGGCCACGCCACACTAGGGCGCGGCCCAGGGTGGGCCCGCGCCCCCCTATGGCGTGGTGGCCCCCCTCGGCCACCGACGCCGCCTCTTCGCCTATATATTCTCCGCGACGCGAAAACCCTATTACGGTCGATCATATTCCACGAAAAGTTCCGTCGCGGCCGTCATCGTCAATCTCAGATCGGAGGAGTTCTGAAGCTCTTCCCGGCACCCTGCCGGAGGGGAGATCATCACCGGAGGGCTCTACATCACCATGCCTGCCTCCGGAGTGATGCGTGAGTAGTCCACCCCTGGACTACGGGTCCATAGCAGTAGCTAGATGGTTGTCTCTCTACCTTGTGCCTCCATGTTTAGATCTTGTGAGCTGCCTAACATGATCAAGATCATCTTATTGTAATGCTAGATGTTGTGTTTGCTGGGATCCGATGAATATTGATACCATGTTTATTCAAGTTGTTTATCTATGTGCTCTTGATCTTGCATGCTCTCCGTTGCTAGTAGATGCTTTGGCCAAGTAGATGCTTGTGACTCCAAGAGGGGGTATTTATGCTCGATAGTGGGTTCAGTCTCTAGATATCTGGATCAGTGACAGAAAGGTCTAAGATGGTAGATGTGCTGTTGCTACTAGGGATAAAACATTGGTGCAGTGTCCAAGGGCACTTGTATTGATTACATTACACACTTTACTTCATGCAATAATCTGTTGTTAGCAACTTAATACTGAACAGGATGCGGATGCTGCCTTGAAGGTGGATTATTTAGGCATAGATGCGTTGGAATAACGGTCTATGTACTTTGTTGTAATGCCCAACTAGATTTCATAGTAGACATCTTGGCATGTATTGCATTGTTATGCCCTCTCTATTTGTCAATTGCCCAGCTGTAATTTGTTTACCCAACATGCTAGTTATCTGTTCTGAGAGAGACACCACTAGTGAACTGTGGACCCTGGTCCAATTTCCTCATACTGTTTACACAACCTGCTGCAATCATCTGTTTCCTGTTACTTGCTGTTTTTCCTGCTGTTTTCCACACCATACGTTTAACTCTTTGTTTCTGCAAGACCGGAGAGATTGACAACCTCTCTGTTTCGTGTTGGGCAAAGTTCTGGTTTGTGTCTGTGCAGATTCCACGTTGGTGCAAGCTCCCTAGCGCCAGGGGGAGTCAACATCAACAACCTTCCGATAGATCGTCAAGTCCTACTGGATTGATAACCTTGGGTAGATTTCTCAAGGGAAAACTTCTGCTGTCTACATCATAACCTTCCTCTTGGGGTTCACCAACACGTAGCCATCAGGAGCCAACCCCTCAATTTTAGGTTGAGCTCAGGAAATCATTTCTGGAAGTCATATCGGCCAGATAAGCCTCTGACGGCTCAGTCTTTCTCACGAGGTGGATTCGAACCGCTTTTCAAAGTGTGTGGACAAGATCCTAACCTGTAATGGAAAATCGAGCGGCAATTTAACTGCCCACGTGAATTTGGAAGTTGATTTGAAAAACCCACGCGTGAGAGAAACAATTCTCGAACCCTATTTTAATAGCGTAAAAAAGAGACCAAAACCCTGATCAAAGAGAGAACACTATCCATTTCAAAACATTTCTAACAGATTCCTATTTTCTTTGCATCGACTGTGATCCACAATACTATCGGAGTAAAAAAGGGATCTAAGCAAGAATGTAGGCTAAACTTATTAAGGGAAAGACGTTACCACTAACCTGCCCTCAGTGTTTGGGACAAACAAGGTTGTTCGGA
Organism: Poa pratensis; assembly: GCA_947311845.1. Lineage (NCBI taxonomy): Eukaryota > Viridiplantae > Streptophyta > Magnoliopsida > Poales > Poaceae > Poa > Poa pratensis. Next base: position 25,930,214 of record CAMZMU010000097.1, on the reverse strand, counting down.
CAGAAAGTTCATGTCCCACCTCCCTGGATGGGCGTCTTTTTTTTTAACGCGCAAATCTCAGAAACTACTCTATTTATTATGAGGGGCGACAGTACATTTCATAGTAAGGAACACACATAAAATAGAACGTACCATCCTCTGTTTGACCACGTGTATAAGGAGGCTAAAATCCATAACCAAACACGCACTTGAGGGACACATGGAGCCCCCTCGCTGCACTACCCCGAACCCACTCTTGTAGAGGTTCCTGCTAAAATCGAGATAATGACAAGGAACCACCACATTTGCGGATGAGTTGTCACATAACCACCATATTTCAGATTTTGGACACATAAATAACGCTTTTGGGGCTAGTGTGTGACGCTGAGCACTGATTCAGCCCTGTTAACGTTTTTAATCGTTTTTCTGGCAGGTGGGGCTCACTGGCTGTGCGTGATGTGTGTACTGTGCGTCGCTGTGCGAGCTAGCCGGTCGGCCGTCGAGCCGTGCAAGGGGCGAGCTGTGCGTGCTGGCCGGCCGTCTAGCTGTGCGCCGCCGCATGCACAAGCAACATCACACGCACACGCGAGCAGCAGCGCAGCTAGCACGCACGGACACGCAACAATTACACACGCATAAGCAGCAAGCAGCTGCGCAGCTAGGATGGCAGTGGGCACTAGCAGCGGCGCGTCGCTCTCGGGCCGCCAGGGTCTGCTTCCTCCGTCTTAGCGCGTTGATATCCCACAATATAGGGGATCGTTTGTAGCCTTTTCGATAAGTAAGAGTGTCGAACCCAACGAGGAGTTAAAGGTAGGATAAGTATTCTCTCAAGTTCTATCAACCACTGATACAACTATACGCACACTAAACGTTTACTTTATCTAGGAAATAATACTAGAATAATAATACGGGTGTGAGAGATAGCTTTTCGAGATAATAAATAACAAGAAAGTAAATGTTAGTGCTGCAGCAATAAAGTACACTAAGTAAGCATAAACTAATAGTACCATGAGTGTGGAAAAGTGGTGGTAAGTGTAATGGCTTTGTCCAAGATTAATTAGTGAAGATACTTGGTTTATTGTCTTCGATGCAGTTTTCTATGTGGGAGAGGCTAAATATACATGCACTCCACTACTTGGGATTAAAAGTACTATATGATTGGATTGTTAACGAGCATCCGCAAATACTAACAATGCATTAAGGTTTCCCCAACCATAGCTTAAGTTCATGGTCCTCTTACTCCCATACGTGCAACATTCTGGTTCGAGCCCTCAGGTTTCTGTCGCTCCGGCAGGTCTACCCCCTTCCTTTGCACATACTACTAACTCCAAGATGTTGATCCATGCGCGCACAAATATAATGGCCACCAAAGGACATTATCATATCAACATACAACTCTAATGAACCAAAGACTTCAATCTAAGAACAAATAAACTACGCAAACATGACATAGATCATAGGATAATAACTTATAGCATCAAACACCATGTTTACATAGGATGGTACAGACCTGCGTGGGAGGATGAACCACTGTATACAAGGAGGAATTGTCGATGGAGATGGCGGTGAAGACGGTGAAGGGGACAGCAAGGAGCGCAGGGCGGCGCCGGCGCCGGCGGTGGCGCGGAGAACTCCTCCCGCGCCGCCGGTATCAAGGGGATGCGCCGCCCCTTAGCCCCCTTCCTCCATGGCTTCTTGGGAGCACTCCCCCATGGAGATGGGATCCATGGGGGAGGCAAAAACGTGGCTTTGGTGCCTGGAAATTCGTGGGTACAGGTGTTGGCCACGACCTAGGTTTCCTCCCTTTATATAGCTTCTCGGATTCCCGTCATCCCACCTAGGGTTGCAGTGGGACGGAGATATCTGGAGCGTCCGGACTCTAATTGGGCCGAATGTTAAGTCCAGATCGTTCGGCAGAAAATTCTCTGCAACTTTCGCGACTAGACTTTTTCCATTTGACGTCATCTTCTGTCCGTAACGTGACCATCTCCAAAAAAGTTTCCAGACAAATTTCAGGAAAGTCCCAATTTGACTCCAACAAGGTTTCCTCTTGTATTTTTGATAATTCCTACACATCAAAGAGTAAACCAAGAACACTGTGCACTTTTGCAACTATTAATAGGTTAGTCCAAATAAATCATAAACTTAATATAAAAACAATTGTCAAAAGCATAAAAGTAGCATAAAACCATCAAAAATTATAGATACGCTTTGAACGTATCAACATCCCCAAGCTTAATTCCTACTCGTCCTCGAGTAGGTAAAACGATAACAAAATAATTTTTGATGCTGAATACTATGATCCGGTCTTTAACAATTGCATGACAAATGATGTATAAATAATAAAACTTAGCAATCATGTTACCTAATGAAAAGATATCAACGAACTAAGAGTTCATAGTATGAAATTTATAAACATTAACAAGATTGTTATGATCATAATAAAGCATGGTAGAGTGGTATCTCGCTTGCCCTTTATTGTGGAGCAAAACATAAATGTTAGAGCACCTCTGAACTTCAAGTAAAGACTAGATATAAAGATATCAAAGATAAGAGCATCATAGTTATACCGCAGTTAACCGTATTCTGGGACAAACACATTACACTAAGAATGACAGTTATGCTCTCGAAGAAGTGCTCAAAGAAAAGGTTGTGACTCAACATAAAAATAAAAGATTGACCCTTCGCAGAGCGAAGCAGGGATTAACATGTGCTAGAGCTTTTTATTTTTATACAGAAATAAAATTGTTTTGAGAGGTGGTTGTTCTTGTCAACGAATCAGCAATAGAGTTCTTGTTATCTTCCATACTAAATAAGTTGAGAGCGGTTCCGAGTTATTGATATTAGGCATTTATAGCATGCACTTTTATTTAGCATGACACTCTTCCCATGCTTACACAAACCATGGCTAACCGAATCCTCGAGTGCCTGCCAACAATCTCATACCATGGAGGGGTGTCTATTTATTTTACTTTTTACTTTTTAGATTTTATAATGGTCTAACCAGCTCTTTGCAAAATTAGTGACGAGCAGATGAAGCATGCAAGTCAGAAACTTAATTTAGCATGGAAGATAACAAACCCAACTACTACGTTCTCATGAGCTGAAAACAGTGTCACAAAATGAGAAGTATTTTGAAGGTTTTAAAGGTAGCACATGAAAATTTACTTAGAATGGTTTGAAATACCATGCATAGGAATTTATGGTGGACTCTTTGGAATAACTTGGTTTTAAGAATTTTGGATGCACGAGCAGCATTCCCGCTCAGTACAGGTGAAGGCTAGCAATAGACTGGGAAGTGACAACCAAGAGAGCAATAACTGCCATAATCATACTTGCGACAGAATAAAATTAACAGAGGCATAAAAGTGATACTAGAACTCTGAGGCAAAATAAATCATCAAGGATTTAATTGACTTTTATTTTCAGTCATAAACATGTGTGAGCATGTGCCAAATCAATTTAAGTAAATCATTCAGAGGAGGATACCACAATGTCATACCATCTTATGAACAGGACAATGCATGTTAACATCAAAATAACATAATATACACTATTAGCTAGTTGAAACTAACCATAGGAAAACATAAACTACTAAACAATATCATCCACACACCATTTTTAAGTTTTAACAAATAATCCATTAAACAAATAAACTTCGAACCACCTCTCCACACATGGGATAAATAAAAGATGTGACGATCAACTTATTAATGTAACCGGTGTTTGATGCTAAGACAAATAAATAATAAGATACAGACGCTCCAAGTTTATTCAAGTTTCTATGTTGCTCGAAAAACAAAGTTTAAATGTTTGCAAACCGAGGGGTTATTGGTGAAGAGGGATGCGGAGACATCCCCAAGCTTATGACTTTGGCCATTCTTCAATATTTCTCTGTTTGGTGTTTCTTCATTCTCTGTGAAAAAACTTCAACACAAAAAATTTCCCATTCTTTTCTGCGGTTAGACATTAGTGCAATAGATAATATTCCCATAGTGCCGCTATTAAACCAAATCAAATTTTGTTTTTAAGTTACAGAAAGGTTGCTTAAGTGGCCAACTTCTAAATGAAAGGTAAGACCCAAAAAGAATCAAATGAAAATGCAAAGAGACCACTCTTGCAACAGAAGTCAGAATCTGTCCAAAAAACAGCAAATGGAAAACGTAATTTTTAGGTGCACTTAAACATGTCAGAAATTTTTGCCAATTTTTGTGCATGCAGAGGATTAGGTGATACGTAATAAGTAAATTGTACGTGATTTTTAGAGTTTCCAGTAAAATATGAAAAATCGCGCTATAAGCAGTAGATGCTGAAAACAGAAAATCACTTTTTACATATGTGTCAACTAAGCCAAATGAGTAAAACTTGGTACTTTATTCTTGAGAAACTAAGAGACCAGAGGCTAAACAAGATCTAAACATGCTAGTAGCAGCAAGTAATACTTCAAATAAAACCAAAAGTAAAAACTAAAATAGAATTCAAACAAAGAACCAAATAAAGAAGCAAAAGAAAAGAAAATATTTTTGTTGTTTTGAGTTTATAAGTGAAAGCAAAAGAGGAAGCAATAAAACCAAATAAAGAACCAAATAAAACTAAAGAAGGTAAAACCAAGATATATAAAAGCAATTATAATACAAGTTAAGACAATACATATCATGTGGACGGGTAATATAGAGTATGAAGGAGACAACCTCATGTTAGTTGATGAATTGGGGGATGACTCGGGCATCCCCAAGCTTAGATGATCGTATTTCTTGAATATGTTCTTGGGATGCCCCTACACATCCCCAAGCTTGACCTTTTGCGTCTTCTTGTTCATCTCATATCACCATATTGATTAGATCTATAGGCTACATCCACATAAAACTTCACAAAACTCATTAGTAGGGTAAGTACTCATTAAATAAAATCCACTCATGTTCAAGTGTTGGCAAATTTCATAATATTTATTAAACATTAGCCACTGTATATACCGAGGTTCTTATCATTTCCGTTGTCCGTAAAAAACTAAGGAAACTAAGAGCACTAAGTACAATATTGAATAAACAGAATAGAAATCTGTCAAAACTGAACAGTCTGTAAAGATGGCACTCAACGAGATAGTTACGTAGCTCAAATCGAAAAACTCGGAACTAATGAAAGACATATCATAATCTCAGGTTTATGCACAAAAAATTTCAGATCAAAATAATATCCTGAGATTTATCACGATTTTATTTACAGAGAAACACAGAAATCTGTCTAAACTGATCAGTCAGAGAAAATCGATTTTTTCGAGATATCTAGTAACTCAAATCACACAAAGTTAGTCTAATGAAAGAAAGATAAAAAGCAGTACTTTGCCCTCAAGAAATTTCAGATCAATATCACGTTCTGGTGATTTTAAACATTTTATACGGTGAAGCACAGAAAATCTGTTTCTGGATAGCAAAGCAAAACTTTCACTTTCTTATAACTAGAGACTACAATTAGCACTTTACTTTTATGGTACAGAGGAATATGTACAATATATACAATATATACATGTTTTATCTGAAAAGCTTCCATGTAAATATTTGTTTTGATTTCATAGGCATGAACACAAGTGTTCAAGGTCGACCCCCACTAAACCATTACTCATCTTTCCAATCACTTTTCTTTTTGAAAACGTTTTTAGATAACAAGTACAACTATTTTTTTTGGTAATTCGCATTCCCTATCCATACTAAGATAGAGAACAACTTAGAACTGGAAGTAAAAACTACTTAGAGACAAAGCAAACAAATGCACACAAGAATATTCACCTACGCTATGGCTCCCCGGCAACGGCGCTAGAAAAGGTCTTGATATCCCACAAGTATAGGGGATCGTTTGTAGCCTTTTCGATAAATAAGAGTGTCGAACCCAACGAGGAGCTAAAGGTGGGATAAGTATTCTCTCAAGTTCTATCAACCACTGATATAACTCTACGCACACTAAACGTTTACTTTATCTAGGAAATAATACTAGAATAATAATACGGGTGTGAGAGATTGCTTTGCGAGATAATAAATAACAAGAAAGTAAATGTTAGTGCTGCAGCAATAAAGTACACTAAGTAACCATAAACTAACAATACCATGAGTGTGGAAAAGTGGTGATAAGTGTGATGGCTTTGTCCAAGATTAATTAGTGAAGATACTTGATTTATTGTCTTCGATGCATTAAGGTTTTCCCAACCATAGCCTTAAGTTCATGATCCTCTTACTCCCATACGTGCAACATTCCGGTTCGAACCCTCAGGTTTCTGTCGCTCCGGCAGGTCTACCCCCTTCCTTTGCACATACTACTAACCCCAAGATGTTGATCCATGCGCACAAAAATATAATGGACACCAAAGGACAGTACCATATCAACATACAACTCTAATGAACCAAAGACATTCAACCATTCAATCTAAGAACAAATAAACTACGCAAACATGACATAGATCATAGGATAATAACTTATAGCATAAAACACCATGTTTACATAGGATGGTACAGAGCTGTGTGGGAGGATGAACCACTGTATAGAAGGAGGAATTGGCGATGGAGATGGCGGTGAAGACGGTGAAGGGGACAACGAGGAGCGCAGGGCGGCGCCGGCGCCGGCGGTGGCGCGGGGAACTCCTCCCGCGCCGCCGGCATCAAGGGGATGCGCCGCCCCTTAGCCCCCTTCCTCCATGCCTTCTTGGGAGCCCTCCCCCATGGAGATGGGATCCATGGGGGAGGCAAAAACGTGGTTTTGGTGGCTAGAAATTCTTGGGTATCAGGTGTTGGCCACGACCTAGATTTCCTCCCTTTATATAGCTTCTCGAATTCCTGTCATTCCACCTAGGGTTGCAGTGGGACGGAGATATCTGGAGCGTCCGGACTCCAATTGGGCCGAATTTTAAGTCCAGATCGTTCGGCAGAAAATTCCTTGCAACTTTCGCGACTAGACTCTTTCCATTTGACGTCATCTTCTGTCCGTAACGTGACCATCTCCGAAAAACGTTTCCAGACAGATTTCAGGAAAGTCCCAATTTGACTCCAACAAGGTTTCCTCTTGTATTTTTGATAATTCCTACACATCAAAGAGTGAAACAAGAACATTGTGCACTTTTGCAACTATTAATAGGTTAGTCCAAATAAATCATAAACTTAATATAAAAACAATTGTCAAAAGTATAAAAGTAGCATAAAATCATCAAAAATTATAGATACGTTTTGGATCGTATCACGCGTCACGGCGCACCACGACCTGCCGGCATGGCGGCGAGCTTGCTGGACAACCGGTGATTAGTGTTCACACCCCCGCGCGCAAACTGTTCGATGAAATTCCCGCATAAACAAAAGTTTTCTGGGCGTTGCCGCCGGCGGGCCACGCAGCCGGACGTCGTCGACCACGCGTGCCCACGCATGGAGCTGCATGTCCTCCTAGCTCTGGCTCCTTTCCCCTGGTGCTGGCCCTGCACGGCGCGCCACCAGGGCGTCCTGCGCGACCATGCTGGCGTGGCGGAGCAGCACCGGCTCGGAGAGCCACCGGTGGTGGAGCCCCGACATCGCCGCCTACCGCGCTGGGCCTGCGCAGGCGCCTGAGGGGGAGCAGCAGGAGCGGGCGGCGCCGTCGCCGGAGCCGCGGCCGGGTACGGGTGCACCAGAGGATGGCTCACCGGCGGCCACATCGCCACCAGTGAGTTGACCTGCATCAGATAGTGTTGACCTGCTATTTTTATTTTTATTTTTGCCACGTCGGCACTGACAGCGGGGCCCACCTGCCAGAAAAACGATTAAAACGTTAACAGGGCTGAATCAGTGCTCAGCGTCACACACTAGCCCCAAAAGCGGTATTTATGTGTCCAAAATCTGAAATGTGGTGGTTATGTGACAACTCACCCGCAAATGTGGTGGTTCCTTGTCATTATCTCGCTAAAATCCATAACCAAACATGTGGTGGCCACATGGAGATTCCCTCGGTGCACTGCCCCGAACCGACCCTTGCTGAGCTTCCCGGCTAAATCCATAACCAAACACCTGCCCGAACTCACCCTTGCCGAGCATGGAAGAATCACTGTGTTTTCCGCGACAACCAACTGTATTTCCGCGACAACTCCCTACAACTGAATTCCCGAGGCCCGTTGCCCACGAACACTTTGTCCATATCTCGGTCCAGAGAAATCTCTGCATCCGAAGCTTCTTGCGTGTGTATATTGGGGATAACAGAGACACGCGGGTATGCAAGACCTATGCTTTTTGTCTTTGGATATGTGACATTTCTCAATAAGCATACCGAGTTAGTATAAATTTTCATGAGATGGACTAGGAACTTCCAATAATACTGAACGATAAAAATATCTCCCCAGAAAAATATGTTAGTGAGACATGCGATCAAAACACTGCAAGAATCTCTAGTCACGCCACATCAAAATCTCAATGTTCCATCGGCCTCAGATATGTGGTATTTAACTAAATGTTACCTAAGTTGGACAAGGGATGTGCCTTTTATCACAATGAAAGAATAACAATATTCTTCAACAGCACCTCACTGTTTTAATGTTCCATTTTGTTTTTGTTACGATCCTGCCAGGAAAAAAGGTTTCTCGCTGCGGACCAAATCTGGCAGCAGAGTTAGTTACTCACTGGAGCACGTCCACACCGACAGATCACTGTGACCGTGTTCTCCCATGGTAAGAGCAGGTTCAGCCATGTACATCTGTGGTCGAAGCACCGGCAGCTTGGCATCCTCGGACTGCAGGACATGCATCGCCTGCGCCATGGACGGCCTCTCGCTCCGGTCAGGGTGCGCGCACCAGAGCCCGACGACCAGCACCCGCACCATCTGCCGCTCGTCCATCTCATCACCACCCCTAAGCTTCTTGTCCGCTGCTTCAACCGTAGCATTCTTGACGTGCAGGTCCCAGACCCATCTCAGCAGTACGAAGAACTCCTCGTCTGATTCTGCGACAGGGTGCTGGCCAGAGACCATCTCCAGGAGGACAATGCCGAAGCTGTAGACGTCTGACTCGGTGCTCGGCCTGCGTGTGTTGACGAGCTCGGGGTCGATGTAGCCAGCGGTTCCCATCACGACTTTGGTTGTCTGTGACTTGGCACCATGGTCCACGAGCCTTGCCAAGCCAAAGTCCCCCAACTTGGTGTTGTATGATGAGTCGAGCATGATATTGCTTGGCTTGATGTCGCCGTGCACAATGCTCTGCTCCCACTCTGCATGGAGATAGCGCAGAGCGGAGCCGAGGCCAACAATGATATTGTACCTGTGTTCATGAAAGCCTGGTGTTAGCAAAATGGAGGGGTATCCACCTGAAAAAACTTTTAGTGTGAAGATGAGATATACTTTGTACTCCCTTGGACTTATATTTTGATACGGAGGGAGTATTTGACATGCAAAATTTTCTACTATTCTTTGTTTATGCTGATAAATAACACAACGGAGCATCTCCATGAAACCGATACCTGAAAATCAATCAATAGAGCCTTGACTAGATTTTTTTTATACTACATGTTAGTCCTGTGTAACATACAAAATGAATTGCTACTGATGGGCCGATATCTCAACATGTGTGAAAATGGAGTGGATACTTTCAAACCATCTATTTGGCCAAAGGTGGAACGGACGATTTACAGAAATGAATATCCGAAACTATCCGTGGCGATTCCTGCTCTGACAAATAGGATAGTGGATTGGATACGGGATGAGTGACATCTAACGGTTTTGGCTATCAGAAGTTTCACGAGGTTTCGCAACATAACTATCCGTATAATTTAACATAAGAAATCTACAGATCTAAGCTCATCCCTCATGTCTGCACTTTAAAAGACCCACCCTATCTGCTCATGTTATCATGTCCTTGGTCATGCTGTAAATCTACATATTTGTCCCAAAAAAGTTGCCTCTAGTAGATTTTGCATTGTCCTCGAGCGTAAGTAACTACATACATCTTATACATGCATTCCAATGACTTTTACATTTAGTGATTGCACAAGAAGTGAAAGCAGTATATTTATGGATTAAATTTGCTTATTGAACTGCTAATGTAGTTGAATTCTATCTATCTTGTCTAGTTGATTGATCCTCGTATTATGATATATATATGGTTCCTATTTGAGGCTAATTATTATCTTTCCCCTATTCAATCCATACCCGTGAAATTGCTTCTATTTTCAGTTTATTATTATCCTCTTGGCTATCAAAGAGGTAAATTTTTGCTGGTCTTCAGCTAATTGACTAGTCCCCTATTCAAGATTGCAAATGCTATGCTATCCAAGCTAATTTTTTTAAATAATACATTTTATTACAGAAAATCGAAGAATATTACACGGATTGAGGGTATTTCAAAAATAATGCGGCCTAATTTGTGGCCAAGACGATAGGTACCTATCGTCGGGGGCCAAGACGATAGGCCCATCGTCTGTCGGCTGCGTGCGACGGAGAACCTGCTCGTCCACGATAGGACTTATCGTCTGGGGCCAAAACGATTAGTTCCAATCGTCTAGGGCCAAGACGATTAGTTCCAATCGTCTAGGGCCAAGACGATAAGTGCTGATCGTGCACGACAAATGCATGGCGCTGCATGGCACTGGTCCGTTCTGTTAAATCCGATTAGTGCATGCAACTCCTGATCCGAATTTGTTTCGCGCTCCCGCCTTTTATTCCGCACTTCTTCTCCTGCCATATTTCTCCCGCCATATTTCTCCCGCCATAGTTCTCGCGCCATTTTGTTCCCGCCATTTTCCTCCCGCCATATTTCTCGCGCCATAGTTCTCGCGCCATTTTGTTCCCGCCATTTTCCTCCCGCATTTTTTCTCCCGCCATTTTTCTCCCGCTCTTCTTCTCCCAGGTGAGCCTATATATATACCCCAGTAGATTTGGTGATGGAGGAGGGGTGTGGTGCGTGGTTATTTCCTCAGTCGGATAGGAACGATGTCTGGTAGTTCGGGTCCTAGTTCGGAGCATAGGTCGTGGTGTGTTTTGTATCACGCCGCAATATGGACTGAAGGTAGTATTAGGGAGGGTAGGCCGAAGAGCTGTTATAGGGAGCTAATTAGTGAGTGGGGCAACATTCGTGAGGTGGGAGAAATTATAGCAAAAAAAAAAACAAAATCCAGATGACCCCTGAAGAAATTTCAGATGAAATTGATGGGTGGCGGTGGAAGTGGCAGAGAATTAATGAGCTAAAAGCTATTGAGGCGGGGCTTAGGGACATGCCTATGACACCTAAGTCAAAGAGAATCCATTTTTCGCCGGAGGCCTATGCATTTCACGTGAAGGTAACTGAGTACCGAATTTATATTATGTTAGAATCTAGTGTTATCGTACTAACTTTTTTCCCTGATTTTGTGAATGTCCAGCACTGGCCTGCCGATGGACAGTTTGTGAACAAAGAGATCCCTCATTTTGGTTGGATGGAAATGCTTTTTGGCACATGTCGTGATGGGCCTGGAAATCTCCTTCACGCTGAAACAGTGAAGAGGGCTATATCAAAGGCGAAGAGTGGTGGATCATCCAAGAAAGCCGTTCAAGATGATAGTGATGATGATTTCATGCCTCCTAAACGAGCCAACTCTAGACGTAAGTTGAAGAGTGTTGGTGCATCCAAGGCTGTCGTCGATGAAAATAGTGATGACGACTTCATGCCTCCAACACGAGCACGTGGCAGAGGGAAGTGAAGTCGTTGATTCGAATTAGTTATCGTTGAGTTGCATGTAATATTTGTACCAGTAGTTGTTCTATGCAGTGTTTAAAAGTAGTGAAGTTGTAACGTGGACGTGTAGTGCTGTATGTTAAATTAATTTATGCAATGTGGAATGTTTCGTACATAGATAATAATATGTCTCGTACATAGATAATAATATGTGTCGTACATACGAACAGAAATATGTCTCATACATAGATAATAATATGTCTCGTGCGTAGATAGACAAGTCTCAACGACGTCTGCCATGACGCGGAGGTGGTGGGTTAGGCGGCGACGTCCATCCGTACCTGTGCGGTGGCCTAACATGACGTGCAGGATCTAGGGACTCGTCGTGGTCCTGCTGTGTCTCCTGTGTGGGCTGTGGTGGAGGAGTGTTGTACATGCCCATCCATGCGTCGTGATAGTTGTACGCATCCTGCTCACTCCCCCACGTTGATCCAGACAACTGTTGGCCGGACATGGAAGACTGATACCCTGTCAGAGTCAACATAAAAACTTAGTAGACGAAATTGTACCATGATTAATATCGAAAACAAGATATAACATAATACATACCCTGTGGCTGGGGTTGTGGACGAAGAATGAAGCCGCCCGACGTTGGGCTCTGCTGCTGCTGCTGCCACGACGAACCTCCAGCCTGGTCAGGCGGCGGTGGTCTGGGCGTAGGCTGCGTAGGTAGACGTGGTCGCGGCTGGTGTCGGTGTCGCTGCGGCTGCTCAGGAGTGTGCTGGGGCTGCAGGAAACAAAATTAGTGACATCACATGTGTAATGAAACAGGCATGCAATACGTTAAATTGTGATATGTACACATACCTCACGACGCGTCCACAGTGTACCGAAAGTAGGCAAGTCTATCCTCTCAGCGTCTAACAACGGGGTCACCCGGTAAGCCTGCTCAGCTCGTACGTCTGGTCGTCCGATAGGGAACCTCTCCCACGACCAGAGCTGCAACAATATAGGACATCCAAGCAGACCTGCATTTGCCGCAACAAGTTGGCACCCGTTGCACATACCTCGGTACGTAGCAGCTAACACAGCAGACCCCCAACTCCTCTGCACGATTTGCCCTCGCTCTGTGGCTTCCGCGATCTCACGTGCAATAGGGATGTACCTCGCGCTGATAGTGCTGACATGGTCCTCGGTACGTAGCGCTGATGTATCTCACGTGCACTCACATGTTGGCCAGGCTTCATCTCCAATTCTCACTTCATGCGTCCTCATAACATTTCCACAGCCAAACTTGTCATACGGTAAGCGCACCTCGAACCTCCTTTCTTGATTTCCGATGGCGATGACAGTGTGATTCCGAGCCTTTGCCATCTTCTCATCCATGTACTTCATAATCTTTTCACAGTAAGGCGTGTTAGGGTTGTTCACAATATGCAAATGAGCTTTTTGGCGTCTATCTCTAAAATACTTCACGGTGCCCTGGAAAATACCCTCCACAATGGCTGTCAGAGGCAAAGCCCGGTTGCCTCGTAGCACAAAGTTGTATGTTTCAGCGAGATTGGTAGTTTTTAATCAGTCTCCCAGCCTTTCTCCTAACCCCAGGCGGATCAAATCCTGGCAAGTCACAAAGCCCAACGGGTACATCCTCCTCTGGTGGAGGTCCTGCTGCTGCCTGTTGCGCTACAAGTTGTGCATGTGCTGCCACGGCTGCATTCCGTGCAAGTTTCCTATGCTTAACATGTCTATTTGTGCCCCTGGTTTCACAGGCTTGCAGCCAGCGCACCCACTGAGAGGTCCGATCTATCGGCCTCAGATAGAAGAATATGTCTGCCCTTGCCCTTGACTTCGACCACAATGCATGCACGCCAACGGTGTCTGTTTCAGGATTAAGCCCTAAACATCCTGCCAACCAGTTTTTCACCTGACTAATCGACCATGTCTGCGGGGAATTAAGTTCCAACTCCGAGTTCTGAAACTGACTCAAATCTGCCCCCAATTCATTTGTTAACACAGTACCATCACCGTAGTAGAACATACACTTCACTACATCAGACATCTCTGTTCGCCTAGAAAAATATTAAGTACCATCGATTAATAATAATAACCCGAACACCACTAAATATATATACCGACTCTCCGAAAAATATTACCGACTCTCTGAAAAATTATACCGACTCTCCGAAAAATATTACCGACTCTCCGAAAATATACCGACTCTCTGAAAAATTATACTGACTCTCCCAAAAATATTATCGACTCTCCGAAAATATACCGACTCTCTGAAAAAATATACTGACTCTCCAAAATATATTACCGACTCTCCAAAAAATTATACCAACTCTCCAAAAAATATTAACTACTTAATATCGCACGATAAAATACCCGGACTCGTAAACTAATAAACAAACCTAATTAATCTAAACTTAAATACAAACCTAATTAATCAGGAATGCAAACCGTACTCAATAGTACCCGCACTCAATACTACCGTACGCACAAACTTAACCCTAAACGCAAACCTAATTAATCTAAACCTAATTAGACAAAGAACACGTACCCTTGACGCGTGCCTTGATTCACCGGAGCAACACCACCTCCACCACCACCGGAGCAGCAGCCGCACCACCACCACCACCTCCTGCACGAACTACCCCAACCTCCACCATTGCTTCACACAAGCTCCACCAAACGGCCATCCCAAGCTATCCCATGAGTAGATCGAAGTTTACTATGCTCCCTACTACCTATAGGAGGTTCTAGGACGAAGATTTTGTGGTTGTTTCGAGTAAATCGGCCGGGAATCGCCGGAGCAAAACGAGCTCGGCCGAAACAGAGAGAGAAGACGCGAGGAGGAAGAAAGGAGCCGTCGGTGGTAAATCCTGGGACTAATCGTCCGGGGCCACTACGATAGGCCTTATCGTCGTCGACGTGGACGATTGCCGTCCACTCGAGCACGAGTGGCTCGTCGTCCGCGTGGGCTGGCCCAGCCAGCATGCAGTCGTCTGCGGCCACAGCGATTGGCACCTATCGTCCTGGCCCCCGACGATAGGTGCCTGTCGTTTTGGCCCCCGATTAGGCCGCATTATTTTTGAAAAACCCTCAATCCATGTAATATTCTTCGATTTTCTTTAATAAAATGTATTATTTTAAAAAAATTAGCTGCTATCCAATGCTGTCATGTATGGTCATATGAAATAATTTGGTGGCGAAGTCTAGCAGCACAATTATAGGCCACTAATTTACATGGTAAAATACTACTTGATGTTCAAAATTCATACTTAAAAGTAGAATTAACATGAATCAAAACTTTGATCTATAAACTCTAGTAAGTAGGACTTTTCGGTGGATTTTGTCCGTTCGACTCCGTTATCATTTCTAAGCAAGGTCATCCTGATCCTTGGACTTCAAGCAGGCTTTCTAGGAACTGGTCGCTTGATCTTAAGTAGAATTTTAGTTACAAATATTTCCAAAGTTGGAAAGAATCAGTTAGTTCCTCGTACCTGTCAGGCCATGTTAGCAACTTGGATTTGCTATATATATGCTTGTCAAGACTTCCTTCTGATACGAGCTCATAAACAATCAAGAGCCCTTTGGAACTGTCACACCACCCAATTAACTGGACAAGGTTTCGATGCCTTAGCCGGCTTATTATCTTGACCTCAGCCTCAAATTCCTTCCTCCCTTGAACAGATGATTCAGCTGACAGCTTCTTTATGGCAACATGGCGATCCTGGTCATCAATCCGCAGGCAGCCCTGGTAAACATGCCCGAAACCACCTCTCCCTAGCTTCTTCTCCTCCGCAAAGTTGCCTGTTGCAGCAGCAAGTTCACTGTAGTAATACCTCCTAGGGCCAAAAAAAGCCCCTCCTTTCTCAAATTCAGCCTTATCCTTCTCATCTTCAAATTCGTCATCATAGGTTCCATTTGCTCTCTTCCAGGCTCGTCGCCACCGTAGAAGAAAGCCTATGAAAGAACACACCAAAACAGACAGTACTGCAACCGAGAATGCAATTATAACCTGTACTTTCGCTTGTGGTTTAGAGCTCACTGTTTCAGAAGGCTCAGGCGCTGCTCCTGGAAGAATCATCAAAGAACCCTTCACTGCTAGCGTGGAATTGAATGACCATGATAGAACCCGATGAACCTCGATGGAGCTACCAGTAGCTGCAGAGAAGCCAACTGCCACCTCCTCAGGCAAGGATCTTCTCATGTCAACGATTGTGTTGATTCGGTACGAGGTTTCGTTGATCCAGAGAGTAACTGATAAATTCTCTGTGTCATTCTCATACCTGATTTCAGCGGTCATTGTGATACCTAGTGTAAGATTCTTGTCAGGCGAGGTCGATGCAACCGAAAAAATAGAGTTGACATCGATGCCGACATGGTTGCCGTCTGTCTCCCATTTGTTCTTGTAGGTGTCGAACTCGACTGCCACAAAACGGTCAGTGCCTGTTGCATTCCTGCTGTTGCTGCCGTTGAAGAGTCCCAGGTTCTCACCATAGCTGCCAGGAGGGATGCCCGAAGGGTAGTGCCCGAGGAAGAAGGCCATCCCGTCGGCGCTGAAATCATCATGGACTGGCTTAATTTGGAAGGAAAAGGAGGTACTGAAACTAGCCACCTCGCGGGTGGCACTGTCCCAGAGCGGCACCGGATGCGTGTACCACACTCGACCGGTGCTGCGATCGTTGCCCTCGCTGATGTCGTTCTTGGTCAGCTCCATGACAGGGGCATGAAAGTAGGCATCGCCAGCACAGGCGATGTCTGCATTTGGGGCGCAGTAGGAGCCAGGATCAGAGAAGTTGAAGCTAAAGGAGAGTGAGGTAGCAAGAGGGACATGGATGGACAGCAAGAAACAGAGGCAAAACAGCATGAATATGAAGTGGCCAGAGCTCATGGCCGCTGTGATTGCTGGTGTCTGGGAGGAGGACTGCTACATCATTTGATAGGAGACTTGAACGGAATGAAACCAACGAAATCCACAATTAATTTTGCAACACAGCCAGCCGGCCAAGCATTTTTCTTCTACAGGGTGGCCTGCGGACCTTGTCAAACCATCCATAGCTTGCGACAATGTTACACTTTGGAATTAGAGCCGGCTTCAAGTGACCCCTAGATGCTTATCCGGCCATTTGGCTAGCATGGAAACTGGAAAGATGTAAACTACTTGATGAAGGACCCTACCCTCCTAAGAAACTAATATCCTGATTGTGCAATGCAGCCGAGTGCATAAAATGCCGTACAAACAGTACAAACCAACACAGCTAAATACTGGCTACGTATGCAGTGGCGGGATGCAAGATATTCCACCATTTGGGAATCACAAACATTTTCTGGCTTGTTAATTTACAGAATTATTTGTACACCCTGGTTCGTTAAAATAATACGTTTCCACTTTTCCAGATGCCTTAAAATCACATCAGTGGCCTCGGAAAGTTATGCGTGTGCTTTTGGATTTTGATTTCTACAAGCTCCATTTTGAGCCTGACTAACCCCTGTGTCTCAGTGAATCAGCACAAAATTGGCTAATTGTGAACCAACCTAAATAGCGTAACTTTTCTAACAGCAATTTATCGAGAAATTCCCCTGCACTTGATACGAAGGCGAGATTGCGTACCTAATTACTTTCGAGGCGAAAGTGCGTATTTGCTTTTCAAGTCCGTGGTTCGGCCAGGGGTTGACCTAGCGCACCTGGTCATCGGCGAAGCGAAGCGCGATGAGCGCGCGTCGACGCCGCGGCTCGCGCCGGAGCAGAGCTCGTCCCGCTCCAGCCGCCACCGTGCGCGTATGACCCCCGTCACAACTCATAACTCGCGCAACGTATGCTCGCGAGCGGCCCCGCCGCTGCTCTCGTACGGGCGCGCGCCGCTGCCTCACCGGTCGCCATCCCGCGCCGCCGCTCCTCCATGACCATGGGCCTCGACGGGTGCTCCTTTGCGGCGTCCGCAGGCGGCGGTTCGCCTTTGCGCCGCTTGAAGGGCGCCCGCTAATGGGCCGGCCCATTCGCCGAAATACTTTTTTCCCGATTTTCTAATGGTTTTTCATTTATTTTTTTCTTGTTTCTTTATTTTCTGTATGTTTTTTCGGTTTTTCTTTTACTTTCACTTTTTTGATTTTTGAAAAAATTAGATTTGAAAAAATGTTAGATTTAAATTTGGAAACATTTTTTTATATTCAGAACCATTTTTAGATTTGGAACCATTTTCAAAATGGAACCATTTTTAAATTTAGAACCATTTTCAAAAATTGGAACCATTTTCAAAATTGGAACCATTTTCAATTTTGGAACCATTTTTATATTTAGAACAATTTTAAATTCGGAACCATTTTTAAATTTTGGAACCAATTTCAAATTTGGAACCATTTTTAAATTTGGAACCATTTAAAAAATGAACAATTTTAATTTTGGATTTTTTTTAAAATTTGGTAACATTTTCAAAATGGAACCATTTTTTAAATTTGGAACCATTTTAAATTCGGAACCATTTTCAAAATGGAACCATTTTTAAATTTGGAACCATTTTTTAAATTTGGAACCATTTATTTGGAACCATTTAAAAAATGAACAATTTTAATTTTGGATTTTTTTTTAAAATTTGGTAACATTTTCAAAATGGAACCATTTTTTAAATTTGGAACCATTTTAAATTCGGAACCATTTTCAAAATGGAACCATTTTTAAATTTGGAACCATTTTTTAAATTTGGAACCATTAAAACCGGAACCATTTTTAAATTCGGAACCATTTTTAAATTTTGGAACCATTTTAGAAAATGGAACCATTTTCCTAAATGGAACCATTTTCAAATTTGGAACCATTTTAAAAAATTGGAACCATTTTCAAAATTGGAACCATTTTCAATTTTGGTACCATTTTTATATTTGGAACCATTTTAAATTCGAAACCATTTTTAAATTTGGAACCATTTTCCAATTTCGGAACCATTTTTAAAAATGAAACCATTTTCATAATTGGACAAAGTTGGAACCATATTCAAATTTGGAACCATTTTTCAATTTTGGAAATATTTTCAAATTTAGAACCATTTTCAATAATTTAGAACCATTTTAAAAAATCGAAACATTTTCAATTTTGGAACCATTTTCAAAAAAATAAAAAAGAACAAACAATAATACGAAAAACAAAACAAAAACAAAACATAAAAGAAAAAAGAAACCAAAAACAAAATCGAAAAATAAACAGAAAAGAAAAAAGAAACATAAACGAAAAAGAAACAGAAAAAAAGGAAGAAGGCGCCAACGGGCCGGCCCAGGAAACTTCGCCGCGCGAATCCTTCAGGCGGCGCAATCGCTATGTGGCGATAACGGGCGCCGCATAGGATTTGCCGGCCTCGACCGTGGTTGCGCTTGGATTTTGTACTTTGTTCGATTGGGCTGAAATATGATGGGTAGGTTGACTCTGGCCCATAGTCGAGAAGTTTCAGTGCGGTGCTAATATAGAAAAGTATAGACTAAAAAACTATCATTTCTTTTCTCCCTAAAAAAATATCATTTCTTTCTAAAAAAAAATACTAAAACACGTCTAGGTACGTCCGAATCAGAGAAAATCTAAAACATATTATATTTCGGAACGGAGGAAGTAACTACCATTTCTATACAAAAAATGCTAGTAACTATTCTCTCCGTTCCACAATATAAGATGTTTTAGCTGTTCCACATGTTGTTTAGATTCGGACTAGAATTAGTGCATATATACACTAAAAACTGTCTACATACATGTGTATACATGCGAATGTGGAAAAAGTCTAAAACATCTTATATTGTGAAACATAGGAAGTATTAAATTGTTATATTTTTCTCTAAATTTCTAAAAGGTTATGCTTCATAAAATATCATAATGCTATGAAAACTATATGAAATGCACGGCATATAGACACATGATGTATCTTTTGCGTGTTCGTGTTAAATAAATTCAGATCCAACACGAAGATACCGAAAAAAGATAACTTCGCTATGAATAGTAGCATGAAAAGAAAAAATGGTGACGCAACTGTTTACTGCAGAAATTTGAATTTGTTGTTTCTCTTAGTATTTTTCAGGTTCTAGCTATGGTCTTTGGACACCTTGAGTATGCAGCTAATTATCAATCCAAAACAATTGTGGGCATTCCGGGATTCAAGTGTAGTCCGGCACGGAAAAGTACACCTTTATTCCAATCATGCCAGAGTTTTTATTTTTTTATTTAGATTCAATCGTGACTATATCTGGCCATGGGAAGCCTGGCCCGGCCTGAAATTTTAGGGCCTAGGCTTGTCCATGGGCCGGGCCTGGGCCTAGATTTCAGCCTGAATGTCACATGGGTATGGGCTTTGCATATTCACGTTTTAAGGAAGAGGCCTAGCCCGAGGCCTGAAAGCCATATGAGATTTTGCAACCATGGGTGGGTCTGGGCCTGAAATATAGGCCCGGACATCGGATGCGCCTGGACCTGGGATTTTGGTCATGGGCTTTGTCAGGCCCGGCCCGCCCCATGGCCAGTTATAATCGTGACTGAGCTAGCGCAAGCAAAGTGAACTCAAGTGCAATTTTTCGCCGTTGGTAACGATGATGGCCAAAAGCTCGGCCCCTCTATCGAGTTTCTCACTCGTATTGTGTGGACATCGTATCTCATGTTCTACTATTTGCGTCATGGTTTCCTAACTTAAGATAGTGCAGTTATCCCGAGTGAAAAGTCCTACAACCTCTTATCCAAGATCCTAATCATTCTTTGTCGTTTGAGTTTGGAAAAACTAGCGGTCAAGTTCTATGCAGAGAAGGCAAGAAGGTATTTCGCACTTGGCGCAACTCTCTTCTTGTTGCTGGATATATGGAGCAACTCCAAGATGAGAGCCACCGAGCAATGAAAGATGAGTTGACCCCCCTCCCTCTTCTTGTGATGGGTGAGGAAAATCAGAAGATTCGGGAGATGCCTGATAGCTATGACACCTCGACCTTGGCTCAAAGATTAAAGCCTCTGATTTGCACTTAGCGTCGGTTCCCAAAGTGCCATCTTGCCAAGCTTGGCTCCAC
The DNA here is from genome assembly GCA_947311845.1 of Poa pratensis. Taxonomy (NCBI): domain Eukaryota; kingdom Viridiplantae; phylum Streptophyta; class Magnoliopsida; order Poales; family Poaceae; genus Poa; species Poa pratensis. The sequence goes on along the minus strand of CAMZMU010000097.1, from coordinate 25,909,564 downwards.
CAAAGCCGTCAAGTTTGTCCTTGATGTGCTACTCGACAATGTTAGTCGAGGGGTGATCGCAGACGAGGTATAATTTGTGCTTGATTCATATTATTTATCCCTCCCAACTTGCAGCTTTGGGCGACTGCTACCAATTATTAACATCATTATCTCAACTATAGTTTGACACCTGCTTGATGGGGTCATTGTACACTCTTTCAAGCATACCAACCACCCTCATCAAATATTTTGTGGCCCAAACACTAGTAGAAAACAGGCCTTCCATTTTCACCTTTTGTCCTGGACAAATTACGAACCGCGACTAAAGGGTCCATTGGTCCCGGTTCGATTAGCCGTGGCGCCAGGGAGCATTGGTCCCGGTTCGTTTTGAACCTTTGGTCCCGGTTCGTGTTACAACCCGAGACCAAAGGGTCACCACATGCGGCACATGCTGCCGCAGCCGTGGGCCCCCCTGGCAGGACCCTTTGGTCCCGGGTCGTGTTACGAGCCGCGACCAAAAGGTTCCGCATTTTTCATTTAATATGAAATAATTCATATCTTTAAATCTGTATATCGAAATTTAATAAATAAAATATCTAAATATATTAGAAAAATGAGAGGAATCCAAATATGACAAATATATCATATTTTGGATCACAAAAATGCATTTAACTCGGCGAAATTAGTTTCAAATAATCGACATATTTTAGGCGAAATTAGGTAGAAATAGAGATAATTCCTAATACTTGGGGATTATTCAAAAAAATTGGATTACTCTTTGTGAAATTAGATGGGTGCCATTTTGCACCATATCTGTTTTGGAGTGACTAAGAAGGATCCAGGCTTAATTTTTCATTTTCATGTTTTAAACTTGTTTAAATGTTGGTCAAAGTCAGGTTTGACCAATATTTGAAATGAGCTTCAGAAATTCAAAAAAAAAATCAAAAAAGAAAAAACCTACGCATATAGTCTTCTTAAACTATGTCGTATGAAGTCGAGGGTGAAGAGTAGATTTTTTCGATTTGCAACATGGAAATTTCAAAAAACTCACCAAAGTTTCATTTTGGTGTTTTAGTATCAGGGGAAAAATAGAAACTTGAAATTGAAAAACATTCAACTTTTTGTGTCCGTGAGCGTGCATTGTGGGTGCCAGTTCGCGTCCAGAACGCTTGGTGTGTTGACACGGATGAATTGCTTTCTATAGTTTGAAAAATCCCTTCGGAATCATTACTTTATACACCAAGATACACATATTTGTCGAATATGAGAACTTTATCACAAACTATGCCGTGAGAATTGTCATAACTTGATCATTACTTTCTATAGCAAGTTTATCGATGTTTCCGTGATGCAAAAGATGGTATGGATGGCATATTTGAATTCCTCTCTTTTTCTAATCAATTTGGACATTTTATTTGACAAATTTTGATTTACGATTTAAAGATATGAATTATTCCATATTAAATATTATTACATAATCACTCTTATTTATTCAGAAAATATTATTACATAATAATTGTTATTTATTCAAAAGAATATTACATAATCATTCTATTTATTTAAATAAATTTTGAAAATTTAAACAATAAAAAAGTGTAACATCATGACTCAGGCTTAATATGATTGATAGGATACTATTATCAGTAAGTTCTAACTTCTCATTTGGAAGCTAATTTGGAAGGAACTCAAAAGTTAAGCGTGCTCGGGCGGGAGCAATTTGAGGATGGGTGACCGAATGGGAAGTTTGACCAGGTAAGTACTTTGAGATGAGATTAAGTGTATAACTAGCTATTAAGTGTGTGGCTAAGTGAGAAATTTAAGAATATAATTAAGAATAGAATTGAGAATATAATTGAAAATAAAATTTTGAAAAATTTCGGTACCTTTAGTCCGTGCATGGCTCCGTCCACGTGGAGGCCCTTTAGTCGCGGGTCGTGGACACCCGGGACGAAAGGCCACCCCCCCTTTAGTCCCGACCCTTTAGTCGCGGGTCCAAAACCGGGACAAAAGGCCCTCTGGACCCGGGACTAAAGGCCTATTTTCTACTAGGGAAAATCCTGCATGTTGCCCTAGTATCTGAAAACACGTGACAATTGTTTGCTTTTGGGCAACATATCTTACAACTGATTGTCCACATATTCCCTACTTTGAGCAATCAAACTCACTGATGCTTGGGAGATATTGGCCTACTCGTGCTCCAACTGGATTAAGGTCACTCTTTTTGTAGCTACGTGACCCAAGTATCTTTGAGCAGTCTCCTCGGATTCAGAAATTACTTGGTTTATGTTTCGAAGTTCAGCGTCAAGTATAAGAAGGGTATGATTGATTTGATGGGTCAAATCTTTCTACTAGCAGACCGACGTCCCAAACATATGGTTGTTGTTGCTTCTCCGACTCAAGGGTGCATCATGACGAAGTAACATCAAGTATAGGAATAGTATGATTGATTTGTAACAGTAGTTAGCAGAATTGTTAAATCAGGCGATTCTAGCAATAACTTAAGAATAGTTAGCATAATTGTTACATTTATTTTGTTAGTTAGTCATCATTCTTTGGAGAATGGAGTAAATGTTGTATTTGGACAAGTGAGCAGTTCGTGTTGCGAACCCACGGAGTGTCTGGTAACAAAATGTCTTGGTGCCGACCTGCACTAATTTGGCTACATACTCTTAGAAGTCGACTTCGGGAATCAGATTTGAAAATAGTTTCGCATAGGAACCAGTTGAATACCGCCAGTGGATCAAATTTTGCAAAAATACTCCGCCTGGTGCGCCACAGCCCAACGACCAACGACCTTTCCTACTGGTCGTTGTCTATGGACCTTTTTTTCCAACCAGGGATCAAACCCCTTTCCATTTCATTCAGAACGGAAATACACAACATTCATAGTCTGAACATAACCAAAATGGCTGGGGGTGGGGGATGATGACGAGGGTAAGAAGCGAGTTGGAGCATCGGTAGGAAATCCACTATAGAGCTTTCGATCTCGAAAATCCACTGTGGGACGAAAACCTAAGGTCACTATCATAATCGAAAAAAATGGAACAAGTTACACAAAAACACCAACCAGCAGATCATCTACCAGGCACTATAACTACTCATCTCCTCCAAGCACAGCTGAAAGTCGAGACTTTTGTACATGACATCAATTGCCATAGACCACCATGCGACGCCCAACATATTTTTCCTATGTAAACTGGCCAAAAAATTTCTACTATATCAGTGACACATCAAATCTTTTGCCGTGTTTCAAAAAGAACATCTCTTGCCAACACCTACCATGGTTTGGGTAACCGAGCGAGAAATCCTGTTACAGCTATCCCGAGCACCCTCGGGAAAATGTCTTACCGAGCAAAAAAAATCAGGCCTTTTTGAATTTTTGAATTTAAACACTCAAATCTAGATGAATACATCGTATCTCTTATTTCGTAACATAAGCACATACTGAACAGTGGTAACGCCATCGTATTCAGCTCTTGAGGGTATCGGTTTGAGTCCCATGCTATGTTATTTTTTATTTTTGAGGATTAATACTCAATACGATATCTAGTCTACGTATTAAAAGACAAAAAGATTGAAACATCCAGCAAGGCGATAGCACAGTACCGCTACGCTACAAGCAAAGTGGTTGAAGTAATAGAGATTTAAGTCTAACTATCACTTCCTGAGAAAATTTAAATTCGAATGTTGTTTGAAAAATTCGAGCGGTAAATCTTCGGTATTCTTCGGTAACCATGGTTACCGGAAATCCCGAGCACCCTCGGTAAATTTTTGATGTTACCGGAAATCCTGAGTGCTCTCGGTAAATTTTTACTATCCGGTACCCAAAACCTTCACACCTACACGTTAATCATATCACCCTACCGGCCAGATCGCTGGTCCCTCTCCCTCCGCTCGCTGCCCCGGCGGCAGCTGGGAGAGGGGACCTCGTCCCTCCATTCTAGTCTATAGTAGTTAAAGTTTGGATCTATCTGTTGTGGTGCACCGTGGGTGGTGGGAGCGGCGCACGGGCAAATAAATCTGCCTCAACTCTAATCCCACACCGGCGGCGTCCTTCATGGCGGTATCTCAGAGTTGATGGCAACGTGTGCTGCTCGGTCCTTCCGATTGGCAGCTCGATCTTCTCGCCGTTCTTCAGATCTGCCGACATCACTTTCTCGTTGTGTCGCTGGCCTTCGTGGTTATTCGCGACGGCGCTGGCGGCCGGGGTGAGGTGGTTCTTCTGGAGCGAGGATGTTGGTCCGGAGGTGGTGAATCTGCCGTTGTTCTCCAACTTCGTCGACGGGACGCGACATATCTTGGTCCAAGACAGCACGGGGACGTCCCTCGGTCGACGTGCCACAACGACATGTGCCTCGCTGCGTGTAACAGGCCTGTTCATCGACTCACAAAGCCTCGTTGGCGATGGTGCTTTCTCGGATCTTGCAATGGTGGAGGCTCGGCGTCTCTTCTGGCGTTCGTCTAGACGACGTTGTAGTTAGGCGGCGGCCGCTTGCTACGGTGGGTGTAGGAAATCCTAGGGATCATTTTGTATTTTTCGATCTCTTAGAGCATCTCCAGTCGGGGCGCCCACATGGCCGCCCAAACGCCTTTGGGGCGTGCCGGACACAAAATCGCCCCCACTCGCGGCGCCCAAACGCGAATTCGGTCCGGCGCGGCCCAGTTTTGTGTCCGGCACGCCCAGCCCACGCCCTCAACTTGGGGAGGCTTGGGGCGGCCCCGGACGGAAGGAAACACGACGCCACGTCGGCCTCTGACGCGCGGGCCACGCCTGGCAGTGAGACAAGATCGCAATAAGTGTCGGCGTCCCCCAATTCGTCCGCAGAAAACACATTTCCCCGCCATCTCTCCCGCCATCTCTCCCGCCAAAAGAAAAGCCCTCGCGCCGCGCCGGCTCCATGGCGCCGCCGGCACCCAAGGGGAAGGCAGCGAAGGAGACGAAGGCGGCGGGGAAGACGCTGGGCGTCAAGCGCAAGGCCTCCCCGCCCAGGGAGAAGCCGGAGGAGATGAGGCAGGAGGATTGGGATCTCGATGTACTCCGGCGCCGATTGGACACGCAGAGCCGTGCGGGGCGCCGCGTGAAGGAGAATGAGAGGAAAAGGCTCGGCACGGCGGCGCCATTGACGGCAAGGAAGATCGCCGCCATGAACAAGACCGTCGCTGCCTTGAACCAAGCATTCGCCTTGGGAGGGAGCCCAGAGAGCAGCGCCACTCTACGATGCATGGTTGGTGGCTCGCCGTCGAATTCCTCCTTCTTCGCCGACAGCGCCGCCGCCACGCCTCGCACCAGGTTCTCCCCCGAGTACGGCGACAGCCAGCATCACGGCGGCTTCGACCCCAACGTGATCTTCCCTTCTTGTGGCCTGGATCTAAACCACCCCGTCGATCTGAATTCGCCGGCGATGCGGAGAGATCCCGCTGTCCAAACGGCCGCCGGTCGGAGCCTTTCATTCGACGCGGGCGCCTCCCATGTGATCGACGGAATGACTCCCGACGCCCCGGAGCTCATGCAGGTATGAACCCGCGTTTTGTAGCCATGGCATGTACAATAGACGTGTGCATAGGCGAGGTGTGGCTACCGGCCTTGCTCCTTGTGTGTAGGAGACCGCCCATATCATGGACGACATCATCAACGACAACGCCCGGGCGGAGGATGACGACGACGGGTTCGACGAGGATGAGGAGTACTACGAGGACGACGCCGAGGACGACGACGAGGTCGAGGAGGAGGGGGTGGTGACCAATGCTGTGGTCGGCGAGCAGGCGGCGAAGAAGAAGAAGGGCAGCCACGGCACAATCTGGACGACCAAGAAAGACGAGTGCATGGTCGAATCATGGAAGGCCATTACTACCGGCGAGATCACCGGCACAAACCAGTCGAGCACCACCTACTGGTCCCGGATCAAGGACGAGTTCGACGAGCGCCGGTTCACCAAGGACTTCTACAAGGTGAGCATGGTGCGCGGCCAAGGCGCCATCGAGCATAGGTGGCGCATCGTCCAACGCCTCGTCAACAAGTTCCACGGCTGCCACGAGAACATCGTCGACCGGAAGGAGAGCGGGAAGGACCCGGCGGATCAGGTGACCGCCGGCTTGCGATCCCCTTGTTGTTTTGTTGCTTAAGTACAATTGTGATCGTCGGCTTGCTTAAGTACAATTGTGATCGTCGTCGACTTGCTTTGTTGTAGGTCATCAACGCCCTTGTGTTGTACAAATCCATCAACAAGGAGAAAGACTTCAAATTGATGCATTGCTACAAGCTTCTCCAAAATTGTGAGAAATGGAAGGCGCACCGGCGGACTTTGAACAAGAACGGCCGCGCCGAGCTCAACGCCGATCCCCAAAACTCGGAGGGGCGGCCAATCGGGAACAAGAAGGCGAAAGCGGCCTTGGCAGCGGCGGCAATGACGGACAGAGTGCAGTCGTCCATCGACAAGGTCCTCGCCGATGTTTGCTCCAACTCGAGTTTGAGGCGCGAGGAGAACAACGCAAGGTGGGCGACCTTGATGCAGAAGGCCGACGTCAAGATCAACCTCGAGCAGAAGAAAGCCGCCGTCAAGAAGAGGAGTCAGGACTTCATGATCTTGACGGCCGACGTCTCCAACTTGGACCCGCTGGCGAGGGCGGCGCACAACATGTATCGCGCCGCGATCCTGCAAGAGCTCGGGCTCGTTCCTCCCGAGAACGGCGGCAACCACGGCACCGAGACCGGCTACGGCGCGGACGGCCAGGTCGACGATGACCCCGTAATGATCGCCGATGACCCCGACATGACTCAGCCCGGCTATGGCTACGTGCCCTAGCCCGGTGACAACATCTAGATCGGCGACGACGACGGCGGTGGCGACAAGCAGACGCCGGGCAGCCCGGCGTATTTTGGCGGCATATTTTGGCGTAGTGTATTTTGGCGGCACATTCGAATTTGGGCGCGATTTGGGCGCCGCGAGTGGGGAGCGAGGGCGCCCAAATGAGCCAAGTAGTCCGGACGGCGCCCAAACGGCCTGTCCGGAAGGCGTTTGGGCGGCCGTTTGGGCGCCGCGAGTGGAGATGCTCTTAGGATTTCATCTACAAATTCAGGATAATCATTTTATCCCGATCTGTCTTTTAGTTTCCATGTGTGTTGCTTATTGTAATTTGATTTTCGATTAATGAAATATGTGGTTGCTCTCAAAAAACAAAAATCATATCACCCTCACAGGGGTACCTTTCTTACCTACACCCCTTATATTCGAGATGGCACCAATCATTTTAATGGATCAGGTTTTGTTCTCTGCCCGGCATTTCTCCCAGAAGGCAGGAGAGATCTGCCATTGTCTACAGACATCAGGTGTAATGATTAACTTTTGAATAATATAAAATGTCCTTTATCAAAAAAAAAAATCAGGGTCCCGTTTGCGAACTCTATTCCGGAGATAGTTTTACAAGATTTAGGTCAAGGAGAACAAGAGTCTGGTCAACCTACCGATAAGTCATATGAGACCGTGGCTGAGACGACCGTGGACCGTACGTCAATCGCAAAGCCTTTACCTAGTCCGATCGGGAATCCTAGACCTACGGACAACGGACTAATAGCCTACGCACAAGGTCTTACGGACGGACGTAGTCCGATCCGATGCATAAAGCTCATAGTCCTGTCCTCTAATCACTATCGTCTAATCGTCCTTCCGACGAGCGAGTACGGAAACCAGGTCTGCTAGCTCCTCTCGCTGCTCGATCGTTGATCAAGAACATCTAACCACACCACAGACAGATCATGGCCGAACACAAGGTGTGCGACATCGCCTCGACGACAGACGCTGCAACCTTCGTGCTTCGGGTAAAACTCTCGGATCTCCCAAACGACCGGTATGAAGAGGCGAGCACCGTCGTCGGTGGATGCTACTGCGACGCGTTCTGTGCCCAGAGCTTCGACGGAACCAGGATCAGGCTAACTCTCTTCGTGACCATTAGCCCGACCGCGCGCCGGGAAGAGATAAGGTCACCGTAAGCATCGTTCTACTGGACAAGACCGGGTCACCGGTGTCCACGGCCATACGAATAGACGACCCGCCGTATAAAGATCGGACAGGACGAGGTTACTCGCTGTTAGCATGGAAGGCCGACGTCGAGGCGAACTGCGTGGTAGACGGCTACTTCGCGGCGCTGTGCACCGTATCCATCATAGGGGACTGGCCGCCTCTTCCATCTTCATCCTGCATGGAGCTTCCGGAATTAGGTCAGGATCTAGCCGACATGCTGGATAAGAAAGACCTCACCGACGTTTCCTTCGACGTCGACGGCGAGACCTTCTGTGCGCATCGCCTCGTGCTCGCGGCCAGATCGCCCGTCTTCAGAGCAGAGCTGTATGGCCCGATGGCCGAAAGCAAGATGACATCCATCACGTCAAAGACATCAAGGCGTCTACCTTCAGATATATGCTTGATTACATGTACCGTGGTTTTTTGACATCCTTCGACGACAACGATGCGGATGATGATGATGCCCTCGCCATGGTTCCATACCAGCATCTGCTCGTCGCCGCCGATATTTACGCCCTAGAGACGCTAAAGCAGATTTGTGAGAGTGCACTATGCGAGGGCGGTATCACGGTGGACACGGTGTGCTCAACGTTGGAGCTAGCAGAAGAGCATACATGCCCCAACTCAAAGCCAAGTGCCTTGACTTCCTCGCCGATGATAAAAACTTCAAAATTGTGGCGACATCGGATGAGTATCTCCACTTAATGCAGAGTTTCCCTTCCTTGTTGGTCCAAGTGCGGGATAGATTATGATTATCGTGAAAATTATGTACGGGCGCCATTTGAATTGAAAGTATACATACAATGCAGAAACTTTTGGCGGAAGGTGTTTAAAAAAGAGTCCGCCTAGTACTCAGCTGACTGAGAATTAACACAGGTTTTGTGCTGTTAGTTCTGTTACTCCCTCCGTTCCAATTTAAATGACTTCTACTTGTCAACATGTGGATGCACCTAGACATGTTACAAGTATAGATACATCCACATTTTGACAAAGTGAAGTCATTTAATTTGGAATGGAGGGAGTAGTATATAGTGGACTTTTTTCTTGATTGTCGTTTGACCATTTTTTTTAATCATGAGTCACGTTTTGTGCTGCTACTACATGAACAACCTATTTATCGTGTTAATATTTTTTGTACTGCATGAACAATATATTTTACTTGACCCATTTGAAACATCTCATTTGCAGCCCCATTTATAACTGAAAGTCTCGGTTACATCCCCACACTTCTAGCTGATTTTTAAAATCAGTTGTAGTTCCAACCTAATTGCAGCTGAAAAATCTTAGTTGCAGTTTTAGCCCCACTTGCGACTGCAAAAATCTCAGTTGCAATCTCAATTTTTGGTCAAACGAGAATCAACAAAACCAAAAAAACAACATTTCACCGCCGGGGATAAACACAACGTTCCAGCTATAGCCGCCAATCTACGCCGAGCCTCTCTCTCTCTTCCTCGGTCTAGAAACTGCAACCTCTTTACTTTCCATCTGACAAAAAATGGAGCTGAAAGAGAGCCTAGAGCAAAACAAAAAAAAATGCCCGCTCACCAAGTAGATAAAGAACAACATGCAAAATAAAAAAAGGAACAAATCAATTAGACTCTTGATGAGTTGTCTGAATGCTAACCTAATTCCCATCTGGCAAAATCTTAAAAAATGGATTGTCAGATTGGTTCTGTGTACGCTTATAGTGGTCTGTACTTAACAGTGGTCTGAAATTATCGAGCTGACATGCCATCACAAATAACAAGCACCTTCATGGCAATTTTCTTATTCTTTCATGATTTTTTAAGCCAATTCTTCTTTCATGGTTCTATCTAGCCTTTTACAGCATATCTAGCTCTTCTCAATCACCCTGGCAATTTGTTTAAAAGAAATCTCCCTAGTAATTGGTCTTTATGTTTTTCACATACTTAGTTATTAACAAATCGTACAGTACAAGTACCTTAACCAACACATACTTAGTGCACGAGCATCGGTATCATAATCATCGAACAACAAGATCACGACACCAATAACCCAGCAATCCTCCTCGAGGATCCTCCCGGTGGCTTCTGGGTGCTAAGGTCACTTCTTCACCAACTCACATCAAATTGTAGTCGAAGATGACTACTCTGAAATGAGTTGGACCTTCTTTTTCGAAGGTGAGGAAGTAGCCAATCTTAAAGTCGTGAGCAGTGGCAAATAATGGAAAGCCCTGATCCAAAACAACTTTTTCCATTGACATCTCAGCCTGATATCCCAGTGTCGGCCCGTGGTTGGCTTGATGGTAATCTTCCTGACGCCAAGTAGAATCTCAAAGCGTCAGGGATAGTAAGCACCCCTATTTGAGGTTCTCTGGGCACCTTAGGGAAGTTGATGGGGGACAACCCTCATGGAAATGGCAAACATTGGCCGACCTTCCTCTCCCCCTTTTTCTAGAGCCCTCTCTACAGCCACCTCCACATAGTTGGCAATGTACGGAGCCTTCAAATAACAAGTATACAACTTAAGCAATAAACAACAAGAAAACGGAGTTTTATTGCGCATGTTCATAAAGGGACGCGGCGGCGTCTCGCGCTCAAAACTGGCTGCATAGAAACAGACAAATTGGCAGTTTTCATCGGGTATGGCTCGGATATGGTTTACGGTTCACGCATAGCCCAACACACGGGTTACCAAATATGCCTCTAATGTCTGCAATCATCTAGTTCTGATAGAGTGGAGGTTATGTCTCGCTGCAATCATCTAGTTCGGACAGAGCGGAGGTCTCAACCTGAGGCTACGATGGTTTGGTAGAATGACAGGTAAAATCGACGCATGGGTTTAAAAGAAATGGACAGTCCGGCGCGTGCCTCGCCGTGGGCAGCAACGGGTGGCCAATGGGTGGCCGCTGGCAGCAATGGATGTCCTTTCCACCTGATCGGACGACATGAAACCATTCACTCCGTAAGACAAGAGATAAAGTGGCGTATTAGATTCTCCATTTGCGTATGAATAATGTTCTCTCCTTATAATGTTGGAACGCGCAAAGCACGTACTTACTACTATAAGTATGTGCCAGTAGTAGTGGCCAAGTGGGCGACCCAACAAGTATTGGTTAATAACGTTTGTTATGCCCTTCAATTAGCAGTTGCGATCTTCAGCGTGGAAAGAAAGATGGAGCATACAGAAACAGAGGAACCTCTAATCCCGCCGGCCGGCGGGAACTTGCAACTTCCGGTGCTGCAGCCCCCTCAACATGACGGCAACAATGTCGGAGAAGCGCCACAGGCCGTGGCCGGCGGGCAGAATAATGCCGAAGTCTTTATCATGCCTAAGGATGGCAATTTTACCCATGGGTACGGGTACCCGTGGGTACCGTACCCGCATGGGTAGGGTATGGGTACAATTTTATACCCATGGGTAGTACCCGTACCCTACCCGTTTAAGTCGCGGGTAGGGCACGGGTATAACCTCGTACCCGTGGGTATACCCATACCCTACCCGTTTATATATCTTACTCGTGGAGGTCTAACATTTATTCTCGTGAATTTGTGGACCTATGTGAAGTTGTCATCAATTATCTATTTGAGTTGACATAATTGTCACGTACTTAAATATATGTTATTGAGTTGAGATGAATGTTTTTCTTTTATAAAAAAATTATCGATAAATGTAAAATTATGAGTAACTTGTACTATTTGATTTACCCATTGGGTACCCAATGGGTATGGGTATCCGTCGGGTATGGGTACGGGTAAAGTTTTGTACCCGCGGGTACGGCATGGGTAGAATTTTGTACCCACTGACTACACGGGTATGGGTATGGTATTGGTCTACCCGCCCTATACCCTACCCATTGCCATCCTTAATCATGCCGGTGCTTCCGGTGGTGCAGCTCCCCGTACTTCCGGAAGTACCGGGAGGTCTCCCTCAAGGCATCATGTGCCCACAACTTTATCGTGCCGCCTTCTCTGGATCTGCAAACGTCGTTCTGGACCTTTTAAACAGCGGTAGAATTTCTTAGCCATGGTACTCAGCTTACATTTTCACTTCTTCATGTCAATTGTAACGACCCTAATCCTATTTCGTGAACCTCAGCACAAGTCCAGCACGGCGGCGGCACGTCCTGCAGGCGTGACGAGGTAACCGTGGGAGGGAACACGGTTCTTCACATAGTTGCCGGCCAAGGCCACGTCGGTGTAGTGGAAAGGCTCTTCGAGGGAGCGCTGGAAGAAGCCCATGTCGCACTTCTGGCAGGCGTGAACAACAGGGCCGAGACGGCGTTGCACCTCGTCGCGAGGGCGGGGCATCAGGATATGGTCGCCCGCCTCATCAATCTGACCCCGGTGGACACGGTGCCGCAGGTTCTGCTGCAGGCGAGCAACAGAGGGGACACGGTGTTGCATGAGGCGGCGCGACACGGGCACCATGGGGTGGTGGAGACGCTGATGCCGCCGATCATGCATTTTGCTCCGGCGTTGCTATCCGTTGTAAACCAGGCTGGGGAGTCGCCGCTGTATCTCGCCGTGGTAAGCCGCTCGGTTGACATCGTGAGAGCTCTGGTTCTAGCTAATGCAGTTGCCTCCGCCTCTGGCCCCAACCAGCAGAATGCTCTGCACGCAGCGGTTCTACAAAGCGCAGGTTAGTCGCTGACCCTATCAAGTCGTCGCTTCCGGTTCCAAAATTTACCGGAAAATATGGCAGTTCGTTGGTTCTACAAGAAAATGACATGAAATATGGAGGGCGGTTCTGCTAGTTATTGACATCATCCTAAAGTACGATTCCAATTAGTCAGAATCTCAACCTGCACCCTTTTAAGAAAAGAGCAATTTTGTGTAAAAGTAGATGCTGCAATTTTCACTGACCTGTTGCTTATCCCTTTTCTTTATCGTAGCATATGCATGGCATTTATGGCCATATTGTTTAATTAATTATGTAGGCACACCAGTTATAAGTTTATAACAAAACCAGTATTCAAGATTATTTGTTCAAACTTTTCTCTAGTCGAGAAGGACCGCTTGAGATATGGGTAAATCTGAAAGCTAATATTCAGACTTTTGCAGAAATTTCACAGGCTATATTGGAATGGAATCTGATCTGGCAAATGGAATTGATGGATCGGGAAGCACTCCGCTGCATTATGCTGTCTCCGACGGCGACAGCGAGATCATCAGACTGCTTATTGGCTTTGTGCCATCGGCTCTACATATGAAAGACGAACAAGGCTTCACGCCTCTGCATATCGTGGCATGGATGGGCCATGTAGAAGTCATCCACGACATCTTACAAGCCTGCCCGGACTCAGCAGAGGTCACCGACACGAACGGTAGAAACTTCCTCCACGTTGCCATCGAGCGCGGCCATGAATCCGTAGTCAAATATGTCGTCGGGAGCCCGTTCGCCGGCGGGCTAGTGAACGAGCAAGACATTAACGGGAACACGCCGCTGCACTCTGTCGTGATTTCTGGAAAGACACAGCTTGCAATTCTGAAGAGCGAGTACATTGAGTTGAACATTGCTAACAATGCACGGAGAACGCCATTTGACCTCGCGTCAGATGTTAACAGCTTCTTACCCATGGTAATTCACTAATTGAGCATGCGAACAAACTTCTTTGCACACTGTTTGTTCTTGTCAAGAAGATTGACAAGACTGCATATTTTAGCGTAACTTGTCCAGCCGTTTTCCTGTTCCAGATCAGCTTCGTGCTCAAGCTGTCAGCCCGTGAAGCTTGGATCGGGACGCAACGCCAGGATCGCATACCCGTGTGGAGGAGAAACGCGGTGAAGGAATGGGTCGAGAAATTGTCCAAGAACCTAGGCATTGTGGCGGTGCTCATCGCCACCATCGCCTTGACCGCCATGGCAAACGTGCCGGGCGGATACGACTCGAATGGAGTGCCGAACCTCGGAGGAATGCGCCACTACAAAACATTCCTGACGCTCGACACTTCGGCGGTCGCCTGCTCTATGATCGCGACCATGCTGCTGATCTACGGGAGGGGCGCATCGAGGTCGAGCACCGCGTGGATATGCTTGGCCCTCTTCTTCCTCTGGTGGGCGCTCATGGGCATGCTCCTGGCTTTCATGGCCGCCGTCATCCCGGGGTTGGATCACTCTCCCATCGTCAAAAGGGTCGTGTGGAGCATCTTCGCCCTGCCGTTCGGCTCCATGGTCGCGCTTAGCTTCGTGTGGGCTGTGCCGGCACCGACCGTCACCAGCGTGCGTCTGCTGTTCCGTGCCCTAACCGCAGAAGACCGTGTGCGCATGAGAAGGCACAGTGGGCGCCGTTTCCCGCTGGTGGGGTTCTACCTCTTGGTTCTTCTCTACCTCTTCTGGTTCTTGAATGTTTAACAGTCTGATTTTGACTCGAGCTTCATACTAGCTCCCTCTAATTTTTAATGTAATACCTACACTATGTTTTCACCCATTATCAAATTGGAAATCCTTTGCACATTCAGTATACTGGAGGAGTAGGCGTGCGAGTTGCCGCGTCGGCCATCAATGAAACTAAAACAAAATTAGCGTGATTGTCAGCTCCACACTAGTGGAATTTCGCGCGGCGTCACGCCGCGCTTTTGTTAGTTTTTAATTTTTTATTGGCGGTACCTTGTTGTTGTTATTGTAATTTACAATGTGTTTTTTTGCGTGCATATAGGTTGTCTGTAGCTAAGTAATTAGGTATATATGCGGTGGATTGTAGAAAGCCCATCAGCTAGGTACTGGAAGCATAATGATGAATACATAAGTAGATAAACCACGAAATTGGTAGCCCAGGGAAAGCAAATAGGATTTACGCGTGTGAGTGATAAAACTTTTGAATTCAACGACTATCATGGTGAAGTGCTAGTTGATTGATAAAACGGTATGATAATTCTCGTTAATATGACGCAATAGTCAACTATTAGTATACATATAGTGTCATCATAGTTTTCGAGCAAAGCACAACGTTCCTTCATCCAAAATTAGAAAAGAGAGAATAACAGGCAAAGGAAAACTATAGTAGAAGTGTAGAACATATTCTACAAAATCACTGTCAGATGTAAAAAAAAACTTCTTATTTTCTCTGCATATTCATACTAAAAATTGCAGTATTGTAAACAAACAACATTCCTTGAACAACAACAATAGACAGTCATCTTAAGCAAAAGAAGACTACCAAATCATCTAAACACATGCAAACCAGAGCAGGGATTCTCTATTCCTCTCAGGATTTTAGTCAACCATATAAACAGAAATATAAAAAACAATATGTAGTTTTTAATTGAGAGGCAAGAAATTAGCACCACCAAGAATTGCATATCTCATATATGCGACTCGATGTACCACTTGCTTGCATACCATCACACCAATCAGACATCACTTATGGGAAATTAAATAAACCGAGGACCAAGAGCGGAATGATGTCGTACTTGTTGTTGATCCACTGCAGCAACACAAATTGGTTCATGAGAAGCGGCACATCGTGTGCAAAATCAAGCAAAAAATAAATGGTGAGAAGAGAGCCTTGATAACTTGCGATCAGATGCAGGAAGATTGCTGCCGTGTCACTGACCTGAGAGCCAATTCGTAGCAACGTTGCGGAAAATTACTGCAGAAATCTAACTTTATACTTTTATTGAATTACTTCCGTTCATGCCATGGGGAGATGGAGGCGCAGAATTTATAGGACACGATGAAGAGGCTTTGAGAAGGCCGAGATTGCATCTCCACCATGTGGTGGACAAATCAATCGGAGGCAGGCCAGAGGATTAGATGGATATAGAAATCAACTTCTCGTTGCTAGACCTAGCAAGAAGAAATTTTAGTTTTTGTAAAAGTGAAAATTAGGGAAAAATAAGATGCTACTTTTTGTTGTTCATGTGAAAAGTGCCTTGACAATGTAGTGAAGAAGCTGCCATTGGGGAACGATGTTTAAAAGCTGTGTCAGAAATGTGAGCAATTCACCGTCACCGTAGCTTCATGTTCGTAAAAAATTGTGGTTCACAAATTGCAGTAAAAAAAATTGTTCGCCGTGGGGACAATATTTTAAAGAAACAATTACCGGAAAACTTTAAAGTAATTATTACCAGAAAACTTTGTTTAAAAGTTGTGTCGAAAATGTGCGCGAGAAAAAGATTTCGAATTTTGCAAAAGTCTCATAAATTGCGGTCAAAAATTTGTTCGCTGTGGAAAAATATCTTAAAGAAACTATTATTGGAAAACTTTACAGAAACTACTCTTCTAATTAAACAGGAATTAAAGTTGATTAATCATGCAGGGAATGCAATAGTTTTAAAGGTTTTGTTTTTTCTGCAAATTTTGATATATTGTTTGCATTATTTTGAATTACAGATTAGAAGATATAAATTTTACGAATTTCGTTTTTTCTGTAATTACTAAGCAGGAATTAAAGTTGATTAATCATGCATGGAATGCAATAGTTGTCATGCATGAAGATGCAATAGTTGTAAAAGTTTCAATTTTCTGCAAATTTCGATATATTATTTGCATTATTCTGAATCATAGTTTAAAAGATATAAATTTTACGAATTTCAGCATTTTAAAGAGAGTTTACGTTTAAAAATTGTTCAGTTTTGGAAAATTGTTCAAATTGGGAAGTTATTCAGTTTTGAATTTTTTCCACGTTTATAAAATGGTTAGATTTGAAAGGTATTTAAAATTTTGAAATATTCAAATTTGTATGCCGAGCCCGTGTGGTGAAATTCAAAGTTTGGAAATGTCCACATTTAAAATTGTGCATATTTGGAAATTATTGAAATGCAAAGAGAGCTTACGTTTAAAAATTGTTCACATTTCGAAAAATGTTCAAATTGGGAAGTTTTTCAGCTCCATAATTAATAGTAAAAAGGTTATATTAATTCTTCTAATTGAAATTATTTGAAGTTGTTTAATCATGCATAGAAATGTGTTACTTGTAAAGATTTCATTTTTGTGCAAATTTAGGTATATTATTTGTATTTTTGTCGAAAATTTGGTAAAAAAACTGATATTTTTTAACTTTCATAGTTGGAAAATTGTCATTTCTCTCTTCTTTGAAGTTTGTACGCACAAATTCTTAATAACTACAGATGCAATATTCTTATTATTTTCATGCAATATATTAATAGCTCACATCATATTTTGTTGGGAAATAAAATACCTTAGCTAAAAACTTGAGCATAAGTAATTAGCATTTTTTTCGAGCATTTTGATTCTTTTTTTTCGTATTTTTCCGGTGGATAGATTTATAGATATTGATTTTGTATAGATTTATAGATATTGATTTTGCAATATTAATCATTTTATGAAAAATGTTTGAATAAGTGGGGCCCATCTGTCAGAAGTTTATCAATTTCTGGAAAAATCTGTGGAAAGAATAAAAGTATGACATGTGGGACCCACTGTGACGTCTGGGTGACGTCATCACGTCATCAGTGGACGGGCCTCCCACGGTGACGACGGCGATGACCACGGCAGCGCCGCGCCAGGGCGATGGGGGACGCGCGTGGAGGCGGGGTGCCCAGGAGAGGCGGCGCCGCTGCACTTGGTTCGCCGGAGCGTCGCCGGCGGCGTGCGGACGCGGCGGCCCGAGCAAGCGCACGGCGGCGACGATTCCGGCGCTTCTCGGGCGGCTCAGCACGCGGCTGTCGGCGAGGAGGGAGAGGACGCGACGGCAGAGCTCGCTGTGGCCGTCGATTTGAGTGGGGAGGAGTGAAACGGCGGGGCGGCGCGTCGGCGTCGCCGGCGACCTCCGGCTCGCACGGGAGAGAGAGATGAGGGAGGGGAATTGTGGGGTGTTTTTTGCAGTAAGGCACCTGAGTTTTCGAAAAATTGCAAATAGGTCCCTCACGGCGGGCACTGTTCAACACTGTAGCTACTGTTCATTAGAACAGTAGCCGAGCGCTGAGAGGCCGTGAAAGCGCTCGTCTTTTATATAGTTAGTAATGCGCGAGTATCCTCTGCACATTTGCCACGTCGAATCAGGTGCAGACCCCAGAAAAAAATGTTCGGATGTGCCATGCTCATCAATATACCAAGCAATACTAAGAGCATCTCTAGCAGAAACCTTAAAAGCAGCGGAACCTTAAAATAACTGCCCATACGGATTTGAAACCTTAAAAACGCAAAGAGTAGAACCCTCAAATCGACGCGACCTGTAAACGATTTTGAGGGGGGCCGTGAATTCGGCCTGCGGAACCGTGTATTCCTAGTTTTCGCCGCCGAACCGTTGGTGGCCTATATATCGTGAAAGCCGTTGGCAGGAGGGACTATTCGGCACGCGCGACTTCGGCTTCTTCCCCCATCTCACTGCCGCCTTTAGATTCACCCTTTCCCCGGCCGCATCTGCCGTCGCCGTGCCGCCAACGAGTCGCCGCCTCCCCGAATCTACGCCACCCGCCGATTCTGACTCGCCGCCCCGCGTGGAGAGCCGTCTCCGGGCAAATCGCCGCCGCTGCCGCGGATCTCTCGGTGAGTGCTTTTCCGGTCGATTTAGCTACGTTTTCCGACGGATTAGCCAGTAGTAATTACTCGGTATGCATTCCAGATGGATTTGAGCTCGTGTGAAGAGTGTTTGCTCTCGGAGTCATCCTCCTTCAACGACTCCGACGTAGAGACGTTGTTCGAGAGCCGCCGGCAGCAAATGGTGGTCGCGGTACTCGCCGTCAAGGAGTTCGAGGATCGGTATGCAAAGCAGCAGCGCGGATCTAAAGTTGGCCGCCTTTGCATTTCTCGGAACCGCTTCTACGGCAACGAGCTGCTCATGCGAGATTATTTCGCCGACATACCGACGTATCCGCCTCACATCTTTCAGAGAAGGTACAGTATGCGTCGATCTCTTTTTGTGAAGATAGTAGAACCTTGCGAGGCGAATTGTCGATATTTTACCCGTCGAAGGAATACTGCGGGTTTGATGGGATTTAGTGCATATCAGAATATCTCAGCAGCAATGAGGGTGGTTGCCTATGGCGTTCCAGCTGACTACGCCGACTAGTATCTTCGCATTGGTGAGGATACTACGATCGAGTCGGTGCGTATGTTTGCCAAAACGATCATCCGTGTCTTTGGCAAAGTTTATCTTCGAACACCAAACGAGGAAGATACGGTGAGGTTGATCGCATCAAATGAGAAGCGAGGTTGGCCGGGCATGCTAGGTAGTATAGATTCTATGCATTGGACTTGGAAAAATTGTCCGAAGGCATGGCACGGGCAGTATTGTGGCAAGGGAGGTGATGCAACAATTGTGCTTGAGGTCGTTGCATCTGAGGATTTATGGATTTGGCATTACTTTTTTGGTTTGCCGGGCACGCACAATGATATCAATGTGTCGCATAGGTCTCATCTACTACGTAGGCTAGCAAATGGTGATGCTCCGGCTTGCAACTTCACTGTCAATGGGCATGAGTACACAAAGGGATACTATCTTGCCGATGATATATACCCTTCTTGGTGTACATTTGTGAAAACCATCTCAAAGCCTAGAAATAAAAAGGAATCTGAATTTGAAGGGCACAAGAGGCTTGTCGAAAGGACATAGAGAGAGCATTTGGTGTTTTGCAATCTAGTTTTGTCATTGTTCGAGGACCTGCCCGTTTTTGGGACAAGAAAACCCTGAAGAACATCATGACATGTTATGTGATTCTTCACAACATGATCGTAGAAGATGAGAGGGACTTGGACTTGGAATTGTCGTATGACAATATTGGTAGCCGTGTGAAGCCTGCTAGAAACCCAGATCGCATTGAAGCATTTCTTCAGACTTACCGGGAGATTGAGGATGCGAACGCACACACCCAGCTGCAGCTAGACCTCGTTGATCACATATGGCAGCTGCATGGACAGTAAAAATCTGCCATTCCATTTCATTTCATTTTATGAGTGATTCAAACAATTATTTCCATTCGTGTGATTCAAACTATATTGTTTTAAGGTTTGGCTTTAAAGTTTCTGTTCTGCCGCGCCTCGTCTTGGGCAAAAAAACGCGCGCTGCACGAACCGTAAACCAGTTTTAAGGTTACGCGGTTTGAGGTTTCTGCTAGAAATGCTCTAAGGCCTTCATTTGGTAGATAGGGATTAGGGTGTTTCTGAGAGTATTATCCCTAGTGTTTTGGGTGAAAACACGTCCTTCACCCAATCCCCTCAAATCCTCTTCCACATAAATTCCCTACAAACCCTCTCTTAAAATGTTATTTGGTATGCGGGAGTTGCTACAATGAAAAAACTTGCGATCTTGTACAATCATGTAGCCTAGAAAGTTCAAGTTCTGACGCCAGTCTCAGCAGCAAATAAAACAATTGCTACACCTCACGGAGGCAACCAAGAACTGGATCTCACAGAGAGATGAAGAACTGGATCTCATGCCACTTTCAACTAGCAGTCGGCATCTAGCAATACATGGGGAGGAGAGTGCGAGGCTAGAATAGGACATATAGGGGAAAATTCTAGGTTTGCTGGAAAAGAGGGGTGGCGGAAGGAGCTCGGTGTGGCGTCAGCGACATTATATGAGAGAGGGAGCTCCGCCCGGAGCGCGAGCGCCCGGATGCAGTCCGCAACCTCCTCCTGCCAGAGGTGGAGGAGGTGGAGGAGGGGGAGGGGGAGCGTCGTGGGCTACCCTTCCCTGTGGTGCTGGCGGCACCAAGGAGTGTGATGGCGCTGGTGCGATTCTCGCGGCGTTGACGAGCTCGGTGACTCGCAGGAGCCCCGCATCATGTCTGGCGTCAGTGGGACGGTAGCGGAGGAGTTCCTACACCATGAGAAGCGCAGCCCCCGGCGTTGGTGGAGCTCGGGGTGGAAGCCGAGGTAGTCTGGCCGTCGGATGGCAACGACAGGCTCCGTTGAGACGGAGGGAAGGAGGAAGCCTCCGCTTCCTCAGCCCCCTGCTCGGCACCACTGTCACGCCCCAAACCACGGTCTGGGAGAATGACAGCCGCCGTACACTTATGGGTGAAGAAACCATAAGCATACAAGGCTTAGAATAGTGAAATATCATCGACAAAGCCAAGAAAGGTCTCCACTTTATTCATTATCAAACATTACAAGTACACTTGATTTATTACATCTGGCAGCGGCATGTGCTCTTATTGGTTTTTATCTCAACTCCTACATTAGCTATCATCACATGGTTTCTCAGCTATCACCTCTTGATCATAATCTTCGTCTGCGCATACCAGATAAACAGAAAAGGACGTGAGTATGTTAAACATACTCAGCAAGAACGAACACAATTTACACTCCTTTGCACATAAGCACAACTCATCAAAAGCCGAACACTCCACCTTGCCAACAGGGAACTAGTTGGCACAATGAACCAAATACCACCAATAATTATATCACCACATACATCTCATATTTTAGTGTTAGTCTCTGCAGAGTATCAGCAAAATCAATTGTCATAATCCCACCTTGCGATAATATCCCTCTCTGAGAATCACGTCGCCGAGTCCCCTACTTGTGTGGGCCTTCCCATCCGGGCCTTCTCATCCCACACCTTTCAGGTATCGACCGTCTCAGGCTAGATACACCATGCTTTCCAATAATTATGACCAATCGTTTTGTTGATATATGATTCCATATTTTATCTTGACCAATATACGACATACCAAAAGTCCTAAATATACGAAAAAGAGAAGCTCTAGAGATATGGGAAATTAATATCATACGATACAAAGGTAAGCAAAGTAACCAAATAAAATCAATCAAAGGAACATCAACCAAACAAGAGATTTCTGGTATACGCAGCTTGCCTTGAACCTCTTCGGGAATTAAACTTCTGTCTCCTCCGGACCTAAACATGTCACATCGGTCGGGTTGAGTAAAATGATACTATGTTTCTCACGTTCACCATTTAATAATTAGTTAGATTAATCATGTTTAACTTTTACTTAAATACATGTATGGTTCATGTACTAGTTCTGTTGCCATGCATGCACGAGCTAGTCATCTTCTTGTCCCTGTTCACGTTCCAAGTATATGCTCATGCATAGCTTGCTTAATTTAGCTGATCAGTTCATGTGTGCCAAGCATTTCTGTGTAAATTTATTCATTCATCCTTTAAATTAAAAGTTCAGTTTCACGCCGTCGTCGACAAGCATGGCCAGAGCAGTAGCTCCGGCAGTCGTCGCGACGCCGACGGCAAGCGGATAATTAAATTAAAGGACAGGTTAATTACAAAAGACTCCCTTTAACTTGTTCATCTGATTAACCATTACTCTAGTATATACGTGTAAATGTTCTTGAGCTAATTAATCAGAACTAGTAGGAAGCAAGTGCAACGTGCTCTTGGATAGGAATGGATCAATGGATCTTTTAGCATGTAGGAAAACATTTACTAGTACTATAGCTAGGACATCAGCATGGAATTGAATAACCACCAGAACTAGATTAGCTAGTTGCCTACCTCTGGACGCCCACTTGACTTAGCAGATTTCTGGGCAGCAGCCTCCTCCAGTCCTCCTAGCTAACCCAAGGAATAGAAACAGAGCTTCGGTGGAACAGAGAGAATGGAGAGAGATGCTAGCTTGATTGAGCGATGGGGAAAGGCTCCAGCTGAGGGGTATTTATAGTCTCAAGACCTCGTACTGATCAAAGATATTTTTCAGGCAGAGCAGATAAGAACCAACGGGAGGAAGCTTGGGTGCCAAGGATGAGGATAAGAACAGAGTCCCCTTGCCCTCTTTTTTTTTTTTAACCCAGGTAAGAGATAATGCTGCAGCACATAGCGATGGGAGAAATATCTAGCAACCTTACATTTAGGTCCTTCTGTTTTCTTATTTTATCTATCATTTCATTAGTATATGCAAATTATCTTGTTTCTGTTGTCAAAATGATAAATTTAAATATGAAATTTTTGGGTTATTACAACCACCCTCAGAGGCGGTGGGAGCCGCGCGCTGGCGAGGGTTGTTGACGACGGGCTCGGTGACGACCCGGCTGTCCGCCCTGCGGCGAGTGTTGACCATGGCGATGAAGGAAAACGAAGGAGCGCCTCAGTCCCCTACCTGGCGCGCCAAATGTCGAGGAAATGTCCCACGGGGTAGTGAGTTCGAACACAGGGGACCGAAACACGCTCTCAACAAAGACCCACGGCGACCTCGGTGAACACACACACGCGGCAAGGAGACACAACGGTTTACCCAGGTTCAGGCCACCGTGATGGTGTAAAACCCTACTCCTGCTTGTCTGGGATTGCACTGCTTGTTGTGGTTACAGTACATGAACTTGGTGATGGAGGATGGGATCCTTGCTACGGTTGAGGCACGGCCCCTTTTATAGTGCTCCGGTCCTCTTCCCTCAAAAACATTGGCGAGAAGGGTTGCCACATATCACCAAAAGAGGGTACCGAAGTACTGCCCTATCACTGCGAAAGCCACCATCCATGGCGCAGACGCAAGGACGTGTCGGTGACGCATGCGGTGGCGCGTAGCGCCGGTCCGGCTGTCTTGCCCCAAAGTGGAAGGTCTTGGGCTTTGCTTTGCTTGCCGTGGATGGTCGGTGTCCTTGAAACACCAAAGAGGAAAGCTTTGGCCGGCACGCTCTGCGGCGGGGCGCAGGCGCGTGCGCGTCACTCTGAGGGAGGCGCAGACGCACATGGTCCCTGACGCGGAGTCACGAGTGCGTTGTGTACTTGTCTTCTTCCTCCCGTGGCCTGGCGGGGAGGCTCCCCTCTCGAAGGTGGCCTCGCGAGTCTGGCCCTTTGGCTGGCCGCCTTCGTGGTCTCTCGAGGCCCGGGTCCTCAATGGACCGGATCTTTGCGAGGCTCTAGGAGACGCGTCGCGCTTCTTTGACTGTTGACTTGACTTGTATTTCCACGCGTAGTCTTCTGGGCCAACGGCACACGGGCCGTGGTACCCTGGTTTCCACTGGCCCGACTGTCAGGACAGAGCCCATCCGTGGCAAGCCTCCTTCCCCGGATGCGCGACGAAGCACAGGGTTCGGCATTGGAGCGATCAGTTTTTTAGCAAGAGCAACGGTGACGAAGAAGAAAGAGTCGAGGGAATAGGATAAGAAGGCATGCGCCTTGGGAATTTATACAGTGCCGGGCGTCAACTGCCTTGGCCACTCCACTTCCACGAGCTTTAACTACCGCGCGAGACTCCCACGGCTCCGAAATCGAAGTACCCGAAGAGGCAGAGCGATCCCTGGGGTGTCGTGATGGTCTTCGTTATTTCCCGAGGTCAGTCAGGCGAGTGGATCCTACAGTTGCAAATAAGCATGTGCGTCGTCGCGAGATGTACATGTTGGCGGTTCTGGGTTTCGTTTTTCTGTCTATTATTTATCTAATTTAGTCCTTAAACTACATATGGATATAATTATTTTTACCCGTTGATTATTAATTAGCATTGTGTATGGCATGTGTGGTTAAAACACGGCTCGAGGGTCATGCGCCAAGGCGCACCCCTAAATCTAGTTATCTATAATCAGCTGTCCCGGAACAAAAGCAGTCTGTATGGGTGAAAAAACTTCTGGCAGGATCCCCTTCAATCTCAATGCTAGCATTTTGGAGATAATTTTATAGATAACATTACACAAACTTATTGGTCTAAATTGTGTCACCGACTCAGGTTGTCAAGTTTTGGAATAAGTAAGCACCACCGTTGTATCATTCCACCCATCCGGTATGACTTCCGAATTTACTGCCTGCAATTTTTTTTGGGTAATTTCCTCGCTGCAGATGTTTCAAAATTTCTTATAAAATATAGCATGAATTCCATCAGGGCCTGGAGCTTAAAAATCCCCAATGCTAAATGCAGCCTTCCTAATCTCCTCAGCCGAGAAAGGGCAAGAAGCTTCTCGTTCATCTGATCTGTCACCTTCGCGGTATAATTTTCTCGTGCGGGGGAGACGGTCAGGGGTTCCAAGCCAGAGGTGGAATGAACGGCTGTCATTGCTCTCATCCAACGGCGCGACCCGGAAGATGGATCGCTTCCATCGTCCGGGGGACCCTCAGCGCTGACCCAAAAGAATCACACACGGAAAAACAAATGTAGACAACAGAGTTGGATGGGATCCAACTGTGTCTTCCTGGTAATTCAACACGGGTACCAACTAAAACAGTCACTCCTTGACTAACAACGGAATAAGACACCGTACGTGTTAGGGCGAGCTGAGTTTGTACAACTCATATGGCGCGCAACCTGTATCTGGGCTGTCCGTTTCGGCGATCCGACGGCCCAGATTCGCCGTGGACCGTCTGGGCTGTCCGTTTCGGCGATCCGACGGCCCAAATTCGCCGTTGACCGCGGACCGTCGGATCGCCGAAACGGACGGTCCAGATACGGATTGCGCGCCATATGAGCTCAGCCGTGCCGACGTTCTGATTCGTCGTGGATGCAATCGGCCTCGTGGCGCTCCCTCGCGTCGGCCGTAGCAAAAGAACGGCTGTTCGTCGTCGGATCACTTGCCAACGAGCGCCCGCCGGTGCTGGAACTGCCAGCGGTCGACGACGTGTAGGTCGACCCGTACCCTCCGCGCTGCGGCGCGTACACCGCCACCGGCACGAGTTCTGGAAGCGGCGCCTCGAACTGGAGCACGCTCATGGCTTGCCGGATTGACGGCCGGAAGCCGTAGTCTGGGTGCACGCACCAGAGTCCCACGACCAGCACGCACTCCATCTCCTGCGCATCGAAGTCCCCGTCGAGCCGAGAGTCCGCAGCGTCGAGGAGCGTGGCCCTCTCGTACAGGTCCCGGACCCAGTCGACGAGCACGACCCTGCTCTCGTTCTCAAGCTCCGGGACGACGGGCTTCCGGCCGCAGGCGACCTCGAGGAGGACGACGCCGAAGCTGTACACGTCGGTCACGGCGCTGGCCCGGCCGGTCACCGCACACTCCGGGTCAATGTATCCCTTGGTGCCGGCCAACATCGTGGTGTATCCGCCGCGGCTGTGGTCGACGAGGCGCGCCAGCCCGAAGTCTCCCAGCTTGGTGCTGAACGACGAGTCGAGCATCACGTTGCTCGGCTTGATGTCCCTGTGCACCACGCACTGCTCCCACTCCTGGTGCAGGTAGGTGATTGCAGAGCCCATCCCAAGAATGATCTTATACCTGGCTGGCCACGTTAGCAATGCATTGGGATTGTAGAGATGGGCGTCGAGGCTGCCGTTCTCCATGAGCTCGTAGACGAGCAGGAGTTCATCGGCTTGGTGGCACCACCCGACGAGCTGGACAAGGTTGCGATGCCGGAGCCGGCCGATGATGGTCACCTCGGCGATGTACTCCCTCCTCCCCTGGCTGGACGTCTTGGAGACCCGCTTGATGGCCACATGGAGCCCCTGGTCGTGTAACAAACCTCGGTACACAGTCCCGAACCCACCCTTGCCGAGCTTCTCCGTGTCGGAGAATCCTTGTGTCGCCCGCGACAGCTCGCTGTAACTGAATTTCCGAGGCCCGTTGCCCGCGAACTCTTTGTCCATATCTCGGTCCAGAGGGATCGCTGCATCCGAAGCTTCTTGCGCATTTGTTTTGAGATATTGGCGATAACCCAGCCATGCCGCTAGGCAAAGCAAGACAAAGAGACCAGCCGAGACTAGTCCAGCTATTAGACCCATGTTTTTTGTCTTTGGATCTGTGACATCTGTCAATAAGCATAAGCATATTGAGTTAGAAATTTTCAAGGGATGGATTTTGAACTTCCAATAATAGAAAGGTAACAGAATGATCAAAGTATATCCCCGAAAAATAGGAATATGTTAGTAAGACATGCATGGTTTTAAATAGCGGGCTATAGGCTATAACCAGTAGTTAACCACGGTCTCCGAAAACAGGTATATGGCTGAGAAGTAAGGATTTCTAACTTTACTGGCAAAGAGGTTGATGATAGCTAAAAAACACGTGAGGCCACTTACCGGTAAGAGTGGACTCGAACGACCAAGAAAGAATCTGGTGCTGCTCAAGTAGATCCCCGATAGCCGCCGAGAATCCGATTGACGCGTTCTGTGGCAGACCAACCTCTGCCCGCAGGTCTATCTTTGCGCTGACGGTGTATGTACTGTCACCCGGTGGTTCAATCAGCCGCAAGGTGGCCGAGAGCATTGCCGCCTTGGCGTCGTACTTGATTGAAGCCGACATGGTCCCGTTGAAGCTCCCGTCCGGCAATGGCGTGTACTCTATCGACCTGATGTCGTTGACGTTGATGCCCAGGTGGTTGTTGGTATTGTTAGGGTCCCATACGTTGTGGAACGCATCAAACTCCACGCCGAGTGTAGGCGGGAAGGTGTTTTCTGGGTTCTCGCGGTTGTTGAACAGCGCGAGGAAGCCGCCGGTCGCGTCCTTGGGCATGCTCGACGGGTAAGGCTCCACAAAGAACGCCATTCCATCACCCCCCTGTAGCGCAAACAACAATACTGAAATTATAAGAGGAGTGTCTATTTCTCGGCCCTTGATTTTTCATCTGACGGTAATGAGATACTTCAACTTGATTTAGTTCGAATAGTTAAAATTAATATGTAAAAGCATATGGAACTTCTTTATTACTGGAATCTGCAGCAACTCCGGTAGCTTCAGTTATAAACTAGTAGCTTTTTTTTTTTTGCACGAATTATAAACTAGTAGCTGATCACCTTCCTTTGCTCTTCTTCCGTATCATTTAGAATGGTCTTTTTCCTAAATACCTCCGATCCAATTTAACTGTCGCAGCTTTAGGAAAAGTTTTGCCTAAGCCTTCCCTAAACCTGCGACAATTAAATCGGAACGGAGAGAGTATTAATTGGTTTCCTCATCGAGCCGCCTAATCCATCTCATACCCGGTCATTCTTGTCGCCTGAATCGATTGTTAGATTTTTTTTTTAGACGGAGGCTCATACCTCAAACTATTTTTTAAGCATAAGGGTGTTATTCAGTATAATCAAGAAATACCATAAAAAAACAAAAGACCTAAACACATAGACCGACCTACGTTTAGCACAAAGTCTCCCAACATCGATTTCCAATCAACCTGACTGCCAACACGAACGACAGACACCCCACTGAGACATGAAGTATGTTGTCCTAGGCGTCATCATCATCACGCATCGTCTTCGACTCACGACTCCAACTTTGCCGTAAACGATCATCAATGGTGCAAACCTCTCGGCGGTGACAGCGTGACTATAAGATCATATAATTGTAGTTCTAAAAAGTTTGCAAATGCTTTTGAGCCACTTGTTCAATGAGTAGTCTGTGTCAGCTTGATTGGCGGGGCATTTCAACTTCGTCGGAGATCTGCCCTGAGCTGCATAGTGGAAGTAAATGCGTTTGCGTGACATTCCCCCTGTGGCAAAGCCAATTTTCCATGCCCGTGATTTTGATGGATAACTTGTGACCCAATAGAAAGCTAGCTCATGCAATGCGAAGTGACAGGCAATATCCATTTCAACCAATTAAGAAAGAAAAAAGGGCTAACTACACAGCTAATTGAATTTCTTTTCGGGGTTGAGTTCATCTTGAAACCACAGTTTCTTCCTAATTAAACTGAGAAGGAACTCTGAAATTGACGGACCTGTTGTCATTTAGTCTTTTGCAACCACTGCATAGAGTTACATAGTAATGGCTAAAGCCGTTACCTCGGGGGACGACAAGCTCGAATCTTAATGAAGCAACATCATATATCATCTTTATTATGAGAGAGATTGAATTGAAAGAACCCGATTTCAGATCGTGGAAAGGGAAAAGAATGAGATGAAAGGGCCGACCTATGCGGCCCACTTAGAATGTGCTTTGACTTCACCAGGCTATACAATATCACTATTTTATGGATGCAAGTTTGAAAGGATCGATTTAAGGTTAGAGACAGCGACCGGCTGATAATGATCGAGCCATGAAAGATTAATCAAACCTTTCCCGAGACACCCAGTAGACGAGTTGGGTGAGGATCCCATTGTTGTATTGTTGTACCTACCGTGCTAAGCTAGAAAAATCAAGCCCAAATTAAAATCAGCTAAGAAAAATAATAGGAATCAGATGAACCATGAGTTGCAGTCAGTTTGCTTTTTGTCGATGAGGGGCAATTTTATTACTCAAAGTATCAAGTGATACAAAGTAACTTACACCGGGCCTCTGGATAACGAGGATGCACACAACCTAAAAAATATATGAGAAGTAACAAAAAGGCGATTAGAATGATCACAAAGAGCTCGTAGAACGCGTAAGCATTAGGACGGCGAATCTGAAAATCACACGGCCACCCATGCGAGGGGAGAAAATATCCCTTATGACGTTCTCGTCGTGTAGACAGCTCCAACAAAAGGTCCCGAAACTCCACACGTTATAGAGACGATCATAAACAAAGTTAATTAGTTTGCTGAGTTCTTGATTTTTCTGTTTCCACCCTCTTCTCAATTATGCTCTACAACTGTTACCTAGAATGGCTGTTAGGCAATGGAGGATCGGCTGGACCGGTTAGCGCTTCTGGCTTTGTGAGACTTCCAGATGTAGATATTGGGGTTTTCGTGTGAGATCAGGGTAATGGCCACGATTATGACCCCCCATCATCAAGATTGTAAGTGTAGCGACAATTATCGTCAGGATGGTGGCTTAAAGTTGATCGATGTTTTTCTTCGTAAGACTTAGTGAAATGTTTTGTGCATCACTTTGATGCAAAAGCCGAGGGTTTAACCTCCTTTTCAGAAGAAAAAAAAGGTATGTCACTTGCCTTGCTATCATGCATGTGTTGCTAAAGGAGAGACAACATAGGTTTCTCGTTGAGGATAATGTGTAAAGGAGTCGATGGTTGTTTTTCGATGAAGTCGGAGTCGCTAGCTCGTGCAGGAGTGATAACGACAACACCTGTGGACAAGATTCACAACGAATCTCGTTTTGGTGATGTATGTGCAGTTTGTGTTGTATCCAGATTGGCTGTGTGTTCTCCTTGGGCTGTCGTGTTTGACGATCGAAGAAGCTGTTTGTGACAGTTTGTGATTTTTCTTTTTAATAATATGATGAAGCAAACGTTATGCATTCGTTTGAAGAAAAAATAGTGTAAAGGAGCTGAAGCTAGGCCGATGAAGTGGCTTCAGGAAATGGTAGTAAAAATACATAGTGGTTTTCACTTTTCAATAATTTAGTAAGGATGTGTAACCGAGCAGTTGCATATTTCTACACCAAGACGTATACATGTTTTTTCATAGGCTTAAAAACAGTAAATATATCTGCCGCCTTGGAAAAAGTCAAAAAGAAAGGCGAATCTGGTGAAAAGAAGGACCAGTAGTAAGGCTATGCATGTGTCACAAAATTGCTACTTGCAGGGCTGTTGCTGCTGACGGGCTTGACGACGAAGGTGAAGGTGGTGGTGAAGCCGGCGACCGTGCCGGTGCCGTCGTTCCAGAGAGGCACCGGCTGGCTGTAGGCTACGCGCCCGGTGCTCCACCTCCTTGAGGTATTGGTCAGGTCGACCCGGTCGACGGCGGGGGCAGAGTCGTTCCAGTACTTGAGGTCGGCACCGGCGAGGGCGTTGGGATCGGAGAAGTTGTAGTTGAAGCTGATCGAGGTGACATGAGGAAAGCAGCTAGATATGAATACGAAGTAGGGGAGGACGAGAAGGCACTTGCTGGTTCTCTCCATCACCATGGCCATACATGGACGATGTTGCGTGCAAGGTCTTGCTCACTGTAATCTAATGTGTGCGCTATATATGGAGCCTGAAATCGCAGGTGTTGACTGTACTGTAAAATAGAACGGAAGGCTCCTTCTTGTGGTGGTGATACTCGGAAAGAGAACTTGTTTGAGAATAATGCAGTAGAAGCTAAGTTAAAAATTTCAGCAGTGACTAACTGACAGTAAGTCCGGCCGGCCGGCCGGTGATGCAATGACTTGCCAGGAAATGGTCATGATAGACTTCGATACCAACTACTGGAGTTAAGAAATGGACATTGACAACTGGACGTATGGCAGTGCCGTCAGGATGCAGGCGGACAAGTCAACGGACTCTCCACCACATTCCGCCTGGTCCGTTCACGCTAATTAACATCGTTACGGCCTCCGTGTCCGGTAACTGGTTTGTCCGCTGTGTCCGTTGGACAACTCTGTCCGTCCGCTGCATCATATAATACTATCCCCCTGCATGCATTTTGTACTAGCTGAACTAGATTTTCTCGAAAACAAGCTCGCAAAATCCTCTACTAGACCATTCATGACCCAACCACATCATGCACCGGAACTTCAACAAAATGTCTGAACATTTAACAGAGACATGAGTATTAGGTAGTACTGCAATATCCCCGCAAAAAAAAGGTAGTACTGCAATATAACAAATACATCATAGTACAGAAAGTTATTTGAATTCTTCTTGAAGGAAGACGGATTCCACATATGACCACCATGCTAATTCATAGAAAAAGATTTGAGGTTTCTAATCAGAGATATTCGTCATAAACAAGGACGCACACATCCTGATACTAGCAGGTACGAAGCTTCGCCGAGCCATTGCTGCCATCCTCGACCTCCTCCGTCGTTGCGAAGCACACGCACGCGTCGAGGGTGAGCACCGCTGTCGATTCCCGCTCTCCCCACCTTCACGGTCCTGCACGTGGCGTTGCCTCTCCTTCCCGAGCCTGCCGCCATGGCCGAGTTCGAGTTCGAGCCCGAGCAGCACCGCTCTGAACCTGCAAAGTTCAGTTTCGTCAGTTAAAAATCATATGCACAAGCTTAACACTTTTTTATCTGAATAACGCATATGCAGCCTGCTGGAACCTGGACATCTGTGGTGCTGGTTGCATGTTCGACAATTATTCAGAAGTTGACAAAGTTAACTGTATATTAAAGGAGCTGTAGATATTCCTACTTAGGGCTCTGCTCCCAAATTGAGCAGTCTCTCCGGCAATTTCCTAAATCATATTTGCAACTACGAACCAGGGTGCAGATTCAACCAAGAAAAAACTTGGCATGTCTACTTGGGGGTACTGGTTGTATGTCCAACTGCTATGATTAAGAATTACTAGAACCAGGTTGCAGATTCAACCAAGAAAAAGTTTGGCATTAAGATATTTGCAACTAAGAACAATCAGATAAACACATGCTTGAATAATTCAGTTATCTTGGTTCCGATTAACTTTCAGGCTTCATTCACGTTATACAGGATCAATCATGTTGGTGCAAGATTCAACCTAATTAGTTTATGTTGAAGGAGAAGACTCACCGCGCCGTCTGCTCGTGGATGCACCGCCGTCCGCCGCCGGCCATGATCCCTCGATTTGTCCGCATCGCCGAATTCTTCTACTCTTCCTCCGGCGGCTTCTTCTCCTCTTCTTCCGGCAGCTTCTTTGCACCGTCCACCAATGCGTGTTCGGCCGCTGTCTCCACCATGCAGGACATCTCGCCGGAGCTGAGCTGGGCGACGGGGAGGGCGTCGAGCCCCTGGGGGGCAGGAAGGGCGGCGAGCCCTAGGTGGTGCTGGGGGCCGGTGGCGTCGCTGCCATCCGCCGCCGTCGATGGGGCTTGCAGGGGCCAGGCGGCGTTCGAGGATCCAGGCGGCCGAGCGGCCAGGACCTGGCGTTGACTGCGAGGCGGCCACGGACTGCGGTGGACAAGCAGATGCTTTCCGCCAGAGCCGCCAATTTTCCACGGCCCATCCGCTTGGCCGTTTTGGGCCCTGAAGCGGCGCGGACAGAGCGGACTGGCGGAATCCGTGTCCGCCTGCATCCTGACAGTGCCGGCAAAAACACGACACGTGAGCTAGACTAAAAGAAATGTCACGGCTTTTCCAATGAGCTCTATCCTTCTCGGACATGACTAGCTGACTCTACTAGGGCTCCACCATGGATACGCTAGTTGGATACGGTGGAAAAGCTCCTTTGCCGGCCGCTGAGTCGCCGGAGACCAACACATCGGTCATTTTTTTTCGAGCTACTCTCTTGTCGCTGATTTGTATCACTTTGTACTAAATCAGCGACACTTACATCGGAGGGAGTACTACATGGCCTGATGGCCCCACTTGGTATGTCGGGATCATTTACGGAGCCGTAACATTTACTGTCCTCAAATGGTATTTTCTGCAGGACCGTGACAGCTATGTGAAAATATCCACCGGTTTTGCTTAGATTACGGTCAATCCAAGCGGGGCCTAACGCTACTCATTTTCACCTGCACCATGGATCTAGAACTTTTTTCTGTAGCTTATATTTTCACCTGCTCCGTGAAAATATCCACTCTTTATTTAAAGGACACGACTTTGCAGCTTATATGCAACATTGAAAATCCCGTTTGCAGAACTCTAATCCGGAAATATCTTTACCAGATTTAGGTCAAAGAGAACTGAGTCCGGTCAAGCTACGGATAAGCAACATGAGACCGTGACTGACACGACCCGAACCGTGTACGTAATCCTTTAGCACTCCCATGCATAAAAAAGATCTTACTACCCCTCTAATCGCTACCGCGGCGTGGTTTGGACGAGGAGCACGGAGACCAGGTCTGCTCCTCTTGCCGATCGGCCGGCGATCAAGGACGTCTGACCACACACACCATGGCCGATCACAATGCCTGCGACATCGTCTCGACGGCAAACACTGGAACCTTCATATTCCGGGTGAGATACTCGGCCACCAAAGATCTCCCAGACGGCCGGTATGAAAATGCGAGCACCGTCGTCGGCGGATGGCTATGCCATGCATTCTGTACCCAGGGCTACAACGAAGACTGGATCAGGCTGCTTCTCATGGTGCGTATTGGCACAAACCGCGCGCCGGGAAGAGGTAAGGTTAGGGTTAGCGTCGTCCTACTCGACAAGACCGGGTCACCGGTGTCCACGGCGATAGGAGTAGACAAGCTGCCTTGTAATGATTGGACGGGAGGAGGTTACTCGGTGATCGCGCGGAAGGACGACGTCGAGGCGAACTGTGTGGTAGACGACTACTTGGCGGCACTCTGCTCTGTGGCCATCATAGGGGATTGGCCTCCTCCAGCTTCATCCTTCATGGTGCTTCCAGAATTAGGTCAGGATCTAGCCGAGATGCTGTATCAAAAAGACCTCACCGACGTTTCATTCAACGTCGATGGCGAGAACTTCTGCGCGCATCGCCTAGTGCTCGCGGCCCGGTCGCCCGTCTTCAGAGCGGAGCTCTATGGCCCGATGGCCGAAAGCAGGATGACGTCCATCACCGTCAAAGACATGAAGGCATCTACGTTCAGATACATGCTTGATTACATGTACCATGGTGTTTTGACATCCTTCGACAACGCCGAGGCGGACGATGCCTCCACCATTGCAGAATACCACCATCTGCTCGTCGCCGCCGATATTTACGCCTTGGAGACGCTAAAGCAGATCTGTGAGAGTACACTTTGCGAGGGCGGTATCACGGTCGACACGGTGTGCTCGACGTTGGAGCTAGCAGAAGAGCATACATGCCCCAAACTGAAACACAAGTGCCTTGACTTCCTCGCCGCTGATAAGAACTTCAAAATTGTGGCCACATCGGATGAGTATCTCCACTTAATGCAGAGTTTCCCTTCCTTGTTGGTCCAAGTGCGGGATAGATTACGATAATCGTAAAAATTGTGTGTACGGGCGCCATTTGAATTGAAAGTATGTAGTGAGTAGTGACATGCAATGCAGAAAGCTTTGGCAGAAGGATGTTTATAATAAAAAGGCTTGTCAAATTGGTTTTGCGTACGCTTATAATTAATGGTTTGTCCTTAAGCAAGTCATCTGTGCCTTTGTTGTCGTAACAGCGGTTTGAAGTTATCAAGCAGACATGTATGCCATCATAATTCATAAGCACCACCTTCTTCTTCTTCTTCTTCTTCTTCTTCTTCTTCTTCTTCTTCTTCTCTCTTCTTCTTCTTCTTCTTCTTCTTCTTCTTCTTCTTTCATAATTATATCTAGCCTTTTACAGCATCTCTAGCTCTTGCCAATCTCCCTGGCAATTTGTCTAAAATAAATCTCCCTGCTAATTAATTAGTCTGTATGTTCGACACAGACGTAGTCATTAACAAACCACAGTACCACTACCATGACCAACACAGCCTTTGTTCACGACATGCATCAGTATCATAACCAACTAACAGCAAGATCACGACAAGGCAGCAATCACCCAATCCTCCTGCAATCATCTAGTTCTAACAGAGTGGAGGTAATGTCTCGCTGCAATCATCAGGTCTAAGTTTCTAACAGAGCGTAGGTCTCATCCTGACGCTACGATGGTTTGGCAGGTAAAACCGACGCATGGGCTTAAAAGAAATGGACAGTCCGGGGTGTGCCTCGCCGTGGGCAACAACGGGTGGCCAATGGGTGGCCGCGGGCAGCAATGGATGGCCTTTCCTCCTCCTGATCGGACGACATGAAACCATTCACTCCATAAGACAAGAGATCAAGTGGCGTATTAGCTGGATTCTCTATCGTGCCGCCTTCTCTGGAGCTGCAAACGTCGTTCTGGACCTTTTAGCCACCGGTAGGAATTTCTTCCCCATGCTACTCATCCTACATTTTACTTCTACATGTCAATTGTAACGGCGGTAATGCTATTTCGTGTACGTACCTCAGCACAAGACCAGCACGGCGGCGCGTTCTGCAATCGCGCCGAGGAAACCGCGGGAGGGACCACGGTTCTTCACATAGCTGCCGGCCAAGGCCATGTCGGTGTAGTGGAAAGGCTCTTCGAGGGCGCGCTGGAAGAAGCCGATGTCGCACTTCTGGCAGGCGTGAACTCCAAGGCCGAGACGGCGTTGCACCTCGCCGCAAGGGCGGGGCATCAGGATATGCATGGTCGCCCGCCTCATCAATCTGACCCCGGTGGACACGGTGCCGCAGGTTCTCAGGATGCAGGCGGACGCGCCGACGGCCTGTCCGCTCGGGTCCGCTTCGTCCGTAAAGCCTAAATGACAGGGCTAGCGGCGGTCGCGTCCACTAATTGCGCTTTCCGTTGTGGCCGTCGGACGTAGACGGATGTCTGCTACGAGATTCCGTTTACCTCAAGGAAGCTAGCTAGCTTCTACCCCTCTGTATCAAAATATAAGATTTTCTAATTATTCCACACACACATGTATCTTTCACGCATGTTAGAAAGTTTTATATTTTATATTTTTATATTTTGATATGGAGGGAGTAACATCGATCGATCTGCTCTAGGCGGATTCCTCTGCTTGTACATGTTTTGTGTACTTAAATCATTGAAGCCCGTTACAAGTTAGCTAGCTTGTCACATCTGATCAGTTCTAAAAAAAAATTCACAGCTGATACATTTCACAGCGTATCCGGACTAAACAAAGGAGACTAGCTGAAACAAAAAATATACGGTACAATCAGTTGGCTTGCTGCTACTAGCTAACACAAAGGAGAATGATGACAAAGATTACAGAAATTGCTTGCAGAAACTCCAACTGCTATGCAATGTAACATTCAGTTCAAGATGACCATACTATTTCAGTTAAAGTGCAAATACTACTACTGTTAAACTTATGTTCAAACGCTAGCAGTGCTTCTACTAGCTGCAAATTAGCTAAAACGAAGGAGACTAAACACAAAGGAAAAAGGCACTAGCTTCAGTGAATACAGTAGCTATGCTTATTATTACACAATCAAGTTCAGCTAGCATTTAAACTTGCTTTCAGTGAAGACTAGCATGCATCAGCTCTCAGCCTCTCCATCTCAGTTTTCTTCACAGCTGCAAAATTCAGAGAACAAATTATTTATTCAGTAAGTACATAAATAAAGTACAAAACACTGAACAGATCCTACCCTTCGCTTTTAAACCTTGAACTGGAAATTATAGATAAAACCATTTCTTCCCACAAGCGTCTGATGGTATAGACCACTATTTACAAGAACATGCACAATTTCGTTAAGTCCTGGTGTTTGGATGAGTATATGCAGTTGAATTCTGTAAGCTCCTCCCAATGCGTGATGAAGTTACATCTACATGTTTTTAAGGAAATACAGTAGGTTCTAGGCCCCATGCTTACAAGTTACAACATGATACTGCAACACAGGTTTTCAGGATGAGCATTTCATCAAAATTCAGAGAACAAATTATACAGTGCTAGACAGTAGACACATCCTACCATAGATTCTTGTTGTATCATTCCTTTCTAGGGTAATAATGCGACAAGCTGACTTGCTCGAAAAAGAATTGTAAAATCACTACATAGCAGTAAGAACAAATCAAAAAAAAACATACATATATATCATTCTCCGTGCTCTGCTCTCAAACAAAAACATACATATATATCATTATCCAGCGAGTTGAAAAGGTTACCTTACATCCTTCATGCTCCATCATGTCAACTGGTTTT
Source organism: Poa pratensis (assembly GCA_947311845.1). Classification (NCBI taxonomy): domain Eukaryota; kingdom Viridiplantae; phylum Streptophyta; class Magnoliopsida; order Poales; family Poaceae; genus Poa; species Poa pratensis. The sequence continues at coordinate 25,872,429 of CAMZMU010000097.1, read as the reverse complement.
CTGAATTAGAATTTGGGTTCCCTACAATTTATGACAAAGGCAATTAAAATCAATTGCTTGAGAAAAAATAATCTTTATGGATCATGACAATTTGCAAATTAATAAGCTACACTATGTGTGTGTTTACTCAAACAGCTAAGTCCAGGAAGCTAGGTCGTTTCATCGGCATCGAGGAGGGAGACGCGGTTCACCTCGGCAGAAGAAGCAAATGTTTTGTGTATTTACACAGATGAATCAGTACACATGTATATGTACTACATGCCATGGTGTTAGATGAAGAAGCAGACTTCTAGTATACATGTATTCAACTGATATTAGCATGAATCTTACAGTGGCCGCTTCGTTTTATGTTGGAATGAGATGGTCACTTGCACATACAGGCAAAAGACTACCTTCCTACTTGACCAAAACAAGACACCATCAGTGACCTGACCAAACATTACAATCCAGTGCGTGCTCTGACCTGACCAAACATTACAATTCAGTTCTATAGCCTGAAGATAGGATGCCCGGCCATGTATATGTACAGAGACGCAGAAGAAGCAAATGTTTTGTGTATTTACAGAGATGAATCAGTACACATGTATATGTACTACAGGACATGGTGTTAGATGAAGAAGCAGACTTCTAGTCTACTCAGTATACACAGTACTAAAAAATCATATACACATGCTTTAACACTGAAAATATTCTCCTTTATGCAACTGAACCAAGAGTACTACGATGGCAGGAAGATTCTTAGTCCTACTTCTAAAGAATAAAAACATGCATAATTACACTTTCACTACGGCACCTCTCTAAAGCCTATACAAGGTACTCAAGGTACAAAATTTGGTCTGCACTCTAGTTGAAAATATGTTGCGAATGGATTAAGAAATGTACTGATATAGGTACAAGTTTCAGAACTTCGAAAGCTCCAGCAAAACAGAGGATCTAGACCACATGTTTACACCCCAATTTCAACTGATTAAGCTCTGGAAGGACATCATCTCTGAATCTGAACGATCTGAGATCTAGTCGCACGGGGTTCCTCTTTTCCTCTGCTCTCCACCGCTCTCCTCCTTGAGAGTCGTCTCGGGCGCTCCGTCGCCGCCCCTTTCCTTCCTTCTCACCGGAGGCTCTGCCGGCCGGCGAGGGGATGGAGTAGGTGGTCTGGCCTCCTCTGTACATAGTAGTTTAGGTTTTTACTTCTGCTTGCCGCGATGGCGTCTTGGCTTCATGCCGTCCTTCTCCCCCCGCTCTTCGCTGCTAGTGCTCGTGCCAAGCACTAGTTGGTCGTCTCTGCTTTTTTCCGGCGAGCTTCCGTGGTGGAAGTTTCATGGTGAGGTGGATCCGGCGGAGAGCTTCTTCAATAAGGACAGATCTAGGTGTGGTGGCGTGGATTTCCCTCTGGCCGGCCGTGGAGGCGAGGAGAGGGATTGGTGTCGCTGCTTCATCGTCAGATCCGGAGGTGCTGGTCTGGGGTTTGTGCTGCAGGAGTTCCGGAGCCTCTTCTGTTGCATGGCGGAGAAGACGAGGCAAATTGCCAAGTTCCAGAGGATGGAGGAGGCGAGCTGCATCGTCGTCTCTACAACCTCGTCAATAAAAAGGTTCGTAAATCGCGATTTCAATGGTAGGAGCAGGATTCGGGTTGCTGCCTCTTTTGCTCGTCGTGGTGGCGAGAGTAGAGATAGTTTCCGAGTCTTTGCTTCTTCACTACTGGAATTGCAGCAGGGGAGGAGTTCTGCTTCTCCAGGGAGAGTCCTCACGGCGACGCTCTTTTCGTCGCTGTTCAAGATGGTCGAAAGGCGACCTCTCCCGCCTTTTTCGTCGGTGACGGTGTTTTCCGGCCGGCGATGTAAGGATATCCTCAACCTCCAGGCTGCTATGCCGCAACGGAGGCCCTTCAGCATCGGTGTAGTGAGCTCCCGCTTCTCGCCCCAAGTGGTCTCGTCCCCGGCGGCGTTGAGGTCGACTGCACCGAGCTTCGGATGTGTCACGCTGGAGAAGAAGGAGCTGGACCTGATTGCATTTCTCTTTTTCTATGTAAGGTCCTAGGTGCAAATTGTAAGGGCTTGACTGTAATTTTCATATTTCGTGAGTCCATTTCTGTAAAAGCTTCCAGCGTGATTAATAGAATTCTGGGTCCTTCGGGACCGTCCCCTGTTAAAAAAAAAAGCTCTGGAAGGAAGAAATCGATCAGGATAGAAGAAAGATGGCTCACAGCATAAAGATCAATATTATAGAACAATTTCATTGGCGCTGACAGGATATTGTGGCAATGTATGGGATACAATTGTAAGGCATACTTTTGATAACAACTATCTGTCTATCTGCTTAAACCAGTTACTTCCCAGGCCAGCATAGAAAAATAAAAGAAGCAAATCACCAACTCTACCTATCCTACAAACGAGTTTCCAGGTCATAAACAAATACAGCATGCGCACCAATTTTTTTTTTTAGAAACTATACATGCGCACCAATTTTGATACTACTACAGCAGACATGAAGAGATAGCTTCTTGAGACCAGGAGATACCGAATTAACCACAAAACAAATAGCAACAAGCCAATGGTTCGGAACGAACTTGGGTACCACTGTAGCGTAAAGGAAGCTACAGATCAACGATTAAGCTCTGGAGCCGGAAAAAGGGACCGTACCAGGGGCTCCTTCTTGCCCTCCTCCCCCGGATTCTTCTCCTCTTCTCGGTGGCTTCTTCTCCTCTTCTTCCGGCAGATTCTTTGCACCCTTCACCGCTGCGTGTTCCGCAGCTGCCTCCACCACGCCCGACATCTCTCCGCTGGGCGACGGGGACCGCGCCGAGCCCTAGGTGGCACAGGAGGGCGGGAAAGGCGGCGAGCCCTAGGTGGTGCTGGGGGACACGGGCTCCGCTGCCATACCGTCGTGTCGATGGGCTTGCAGGGGACGGCCGAGGAGCCAGACGGCGGTCGAGCTGGCGGCGGCGATCTTTGGTGCTGCCTACTGGGAGACGGACACGGAAGTAGCGGAGGAGCGGACCTTTTCCGCCAGGGCCCGTTCTGGGCCCTGAAGCGGCGCGGACAGAGCGGACAGGCGGAATCCGTGTCCGCCTGCATCTGAGCAGGTTCTGCTGCAGCCCGAACAACAGAGGGGACAACGGTGTTGCATAGGCGGCGCGGGCACGGGCACCATGCGGTGGTGGAGAGGCTGATGCCGCTGATCATGGATTTTGCTCCGGCGTTGTTGACCGTTGTAAACCAGGCTGGGGAGTCGCCGCTGTTTCTCGCCGTGATAAGCCGCTCCGTTGACATCGTGAGAGCTCTGGTAGTCTAGTTCAGCATGGGGCAATTGCCTCCGCGTCTGGTCCCAACGGGCAGAATGCTCTGCACGCAGCGGTTCTGCAAAGCGCAGTTAGTCGTTGACTCTATCAAGTCTTCGCTTCCGGTTCCAAAATTTATCGGAAATATGATAATTCGTTGGTTGTACAAGAACATGACATGGAATACGTAGGTCGGTTCTGCTAATCTCTAAATATACTAATCTCCCTAGAATCCTTGCCCTCTCCTTGCTTCTCATCCCCTCCAATAGGGTAGTGACTGATACGTCTCCAACGTATCCATAATTTCTGCTGTTCCATGCTTATATTATACCATTTGCTACATGTTTTATATACACTTCGTATCACTTTTATGCATTTTCTGGGACTAACCTATTAACAAGATGCCACAGTGCCAGTTCCCTGTTTTCTGCTGTTTTTGGTTTCAGAAAGTTACTTCTGGAAATATTCTCGGAATTGCACGAAACAAAAGGCCAGTCCCTATTTTTCCAGCACGTACACGGAGTCCGAAGGAGAGACGAAGAGAGCCACGAGGTGGCCAAACCACAGGGGCGCGGTGGGCCCAGCCGCGCCTGGTGTGGTTTGGGCCCCTCGGGGGTCCGCCGACATCGCCCCTTCGCCTATTTATTCCCCGAGACGTGAAAACCCTAAAACACCGAGCCTTTCATCCAGAACATATTCGCTGCCGCCGCCGTCGTCAACCCTAACTCGGGGGGTTTCTGAAGCTCTTCCCGGCACCCTGCCGGAGAGGGGAATCATCACCGGAGGGCTCTACATCGCCATGCCCGCCTCCGGAGTGATGCGTGAGTAGTTCATCCTTGGACTATGGGTCCATAGCAGTAGCTAGATGGTTGTCTTCTCCACTTGTGCCATCATGTTTAGATCTTGTGAGCTGCCTATCATGATCAAGATCATCTTATTGTAATGCTACATGTTGTGTTTGCTGGGATCTGACTTATATTGATACCTATGTGGAGCTGAATATTATATTATCATGTCTATGTCATTTGTGATCTTGCATGCTCTCCGTTACTTGTTGAAGCCTTGGCCAAGTGAATACTTGTAACTCCAAGAGGGGGTATTTATGCATGATAGTTGGGTTCAACCTCTATTTAACCTGGGATAGTGACAGCAAGTTCTAAGGTTGTAGATGTGTTGTTGCCACTAGGGGTAAAACAGCAATGCTTTATTCAAGGATGAATGTATTGTTTACATTACGCACATTACTTAATGCAATTGTCTGTTGCTTGCAACTTAATACTGGAAGGGGTACGGATGTTAACCGGAAAGTGGACTATTTAGGCATAGATGCATGCTGGATAGCGGTCTATGTACTTTGTCGTAATGCCCAAATGAATCTCATAGTAGACACCACAGCTCACACATGCATGTTATATGCACTTATCAATTGTCAATTGCCCAGCTGTAATTTGTTTACCCAGCATGTTAGTTATCTTATTGGAGAGACACCACTAGTGAACTGTGGACCCCGGTCCATTCTTTTACATCTGAAATACAATCTACTGCAATCATTGTTCTCTACTGTTTTATGCAAACAAACATCATTTTCCATTCGATACGTTTAACCCTTTGTTTTCAGCAAGCCGGTGAGATTGACAACCTCACTGTTAAGTTGGGGCAAAGTAATTTGATTGTGTTGTGCAGGTTCCACGTTGGCACCGGAATCCCTGGTGTTGCGCCGCACTACACTCCTTCACCAACACCTTCGAAGCAAACCTCGTTTTCCTACTGGTTCGATTAAACCTTGGTTTCATACTGAGGGAAAACTTACTGCTGCACTCATCATACCTTCCTCTTGGGGTTCCCAACTGACGTGTGACGTACAAGCATTGTTTCTGGCACTATTAACCTAAGCCACCAACACGTTTTCTGGCGCCGTTGCCGGGGAAAACCGAATTGCTTCTGCAAGGGGAGTCTCTCACACCCAATCTCTTTACTTTGTTATTTGTCTTGCTTAGTTTATTTTTATTTAGTTTGTTTGCTCTCTTATCAAAAACACAAAAAAATTAGTTACTTGTTTAATTCAGTTTGATTTTGTTTTTCAAAATGAATGCTCCTGAAGTTGAAGTTCGTTCTTTTAGGCAACTAGGAGGTGAAAATTTGAAAGATGCTTGGTATAGAATTAGTGATGCTCATCATAGATGTACTAAGAAACACTCTACCACTATCCTCCTTAGGAACTTTTATGTTGGTATCTCTAGTTGGTATAGGTATGTTCTAGACACTCTTACAGGTGGAAATTTCTTGGGTACTCCTGCTTTAGAAGCCTGTAATATTATTGAAAGTTTGGTAGGAACACCACCCACTAAAGATATTAAAGTTGAGATCACCTTGGAGGATGTTATAAATAAGTTAGACTCTATGGAGAATTTTTTTCCAAATTTTCTTGATTGTATTGGTAAGACTAATGAATCAATAGCCACCATCAATGAAAGAATCACTGTTCTTGAGGATAATAATATCCATGACACCCAAAATCATAGAATTGATGAGTTAGAGGAAGCTATTGAAACCTTAAGTTCAACCTTTACTTCTCTTAAGTCTAAAAAGGAGAAAGTTTATGTGGGTAGAGAGCAAAAGTTTATGTATGTTCCTAAAGTGCCAAAACCAAAGACTCATTATGAGCTTAAAATTGATAAAACTTTTAGTACGGTTAAAGGTAATGAAACACCTCCAGGAACATCTAAGATACCCATTGTTACAAGCTGTGTGTTGGAAGAAGCTTTTGATGATTTGAATGATTTGCCACTTGACAACACTTGATTTTCACTTTCTGCGCCTAGCTGAAAGGCGTTAAAGAAAAGCGCTTATGGGAGACAACCCATCGTTTTTATTTGCTGTTATTTTTGTTTTCTTTGAGTCAAGGAGTTTTGTTACTTCTGTAGCAACTCCTTTGTATCTTTATTTTATCGCAATGTTGTGCCAAGTAAAGTTCTATATTGAAAGTTGATGCAAGATTTGGATTTCTGCGCAGTGACAGATTTTTAGCTGTCACGGATTTGAGCTTATCTCCCTGTAGAAAATTCAAAAAATTCTGAGAAAAATCACGCATATTCCTGAGATATGTACGCAACTTTCATTATTTTAGGCCAGATCCATCTGAGCAACTTAAGTGCCTCGAAAAAATTCGTCATTCCAGACTGTTCTGTTTTTGACAGATTCTGCCTTTTGTTTTGCATTCGCTCTTTTACTGTGTTTGTGTGGATTTCTTTGCTCCACAAAGCATTGGTGGCTGTAGCTAATGTCCAGAAGCTTTGGGATTGATTGTATCATTACAGAATATGAGAATTTTTGATTATGCACTAACCCTCTAATGAGAACTGTCTTGAGTTTGGTGTGAAGGAAGTTTTCAAGGATCAAGCGAGAAGGGTGATATTATGTGATCAAGAAGAGTGAAAAGCCTAAGCTTGGGGATGCCCCCGTGGTTCATCCCAACCATATTCAGAGAGACTCAAGCGTCTAAGCTTGGGGATGCCCAAGGCATCCCCTTCTTCATCAACAAACTTATCAGGTCATCTCTAGTGAAACTATATTTTAATTCTTTCACATCTTATGCGCTTTACTTGGAGCGTCTGTGTGTTTTTATTTTTGTTTTTGTTTGAATAAATTCGGATCCTAGCAATCCTTGTGTGGGAGAGAGACACGCTCCGCTTTTTCATGTGAATACTCATGTTCTTCACTTATATTTGTTGAGTATTCTTAACTAGCTACTGCAGTGCTTTTAGCTCCTGTTTTTCATGCATCTCTTCGAGCTGTTAGCACTTGTTTATAAATACTCTCTTGCTGCATTATATTATCATTTGGAGAGTTTATGTTTAAATAAATTATTGGTGTTTGTTTGGAAGAAAGAAAATGCTACATGTAGTAGTTGGTATTGGAAAAGACATATGCATTCTTGTAGATCATTGTCTTGTTTTGATTTGATGCTTTGCAATTGTTTTGAGCTCTCAAGTAGATCATGTTTAAGCTCTTGCATCATGTAGTTAAAGCCTAGTAGTGGAGAACTACCGTAGAGCTTGTTGAGACTTGGGATGCATATTTGTTCTCTCTAAGGTCTAGATATTTTCTGGTAAAATGTTTGAGCAACAAGGAAGACAGTGTAGAGTCTTATAATACTTGCAATATGTTTTTATGTGATTCTTGCTGTACCGGTTTATACTTGTGTTTGCTTCAAACAACCTTGCTAGCCTAAACTCTGTACTGAGAGGGAATGCTTCTCGTGCATCCAAAACTTGAGCCAAAACCCATGCCATTTGTGTCCACCATACCTACCTACTATGTGGTATTTCCTGCCATTCCAAGTAAATATTTCATGTGCTACCTTTAAACTATTCAAAACTTTATTACTCCTTATTTGTGTCAATGTTTTATAGCTCATGAGGAAGTATGTGGTGTTTTATCTTTCAATCTTGTCATTTACTTCTGACAGACTTTCACCTGGACTAGTGGCATATACATCCGCTTATCCAATAATTTGCAAAAAGAGCTGGCAACGGGGTGCCCAGCCCCAATTAATTACAACTTTCATTAATAATTCTCTTCACATGTTTTGCCCTGATTTATCAGTAAGCAACTTAATTTTGCAATAGACACTCCTCCATGGTATGTGAATGTTGGAAGGCACCCGAGGATTCGGTTAGCCATGGCTTGTGTAAGCAAAAGGTTGGGAGGAGTGTCATCTATAAAGAAACTAAAATACATGTGTAAACAAAAGAGAAGAGGGATGATCTACCTTGCTGGTAGAGATAACGTCCTTCATGGGAGCCGCTCTTGAAAGTCTGGTTGACAAGGGGGTTAGAGTGCCCACTACCATTCGTTGACAACAACAAACACCTCTCAAATACTTATTTTGTGCTCTCTATATGCTTTCGAAAACTTAAAAAGCTCTAGCACATGATTTAATCCCTGCTTCCCTCTGCGAAGGGCCTATCTTTTACTTTATGTTGAGTCAGTTTACCTACTCCTTTCTATCTTAGAAGCAAACACTTGTGTCAACTTTGTGTGCATTGATTCTTACATATTTACTTATTGCACTTGTTATATTGCTTTATGTTGACAACTATCCATGAGATATACATGTTACAAGTTGAAAGCAATGCTGAAACTTAATCATCCTTTGTGTTGCTTCAATGCCTTTTACTTTGAATCTATTGCTTTATGAGTTACCTCTTATGCAAAACTTTTTGATGCTTGTCTTGAAAGTACTATTCATGAAAAGTTTTTGCTTATATGATTCATTGTTTACTCTTTATCTATTTGTTAGCAAACTATAGATCATTGCTTTGAGTCACTTCATTCATGACATGAGCCTTGCAATATATTGATCAAGATTGTGTGAAAGCATGTCTCCTCAGAAATTATTTGTTGTTATCGTTTTACCTACTCGAGGACGAGTAGAACTAAGCTTGGGGATGCTTGATACGTCTCCAACGTATCCATAATTTCTGCTGTTCCATGCTTATATTATACCATTTGCTACATGTTTTATATACACTTCGTATCACTTTTATGCATTTTCTGGGACTAACCTATTAACAAGATGCCACAGTGCCAGTTCCCTGTTTTCTGCTGTTTTTGGTTTCAGAAAGTTACTTCTGGAAATATTCTCGGAATTGCACGAAACAAAAGGCCAGTCCCTATTTTTCCAGCACGTACACGGAGTCCGAAGGAGAGACGAAGAGAGCCACGAGGTGGCCAAACCACCTGGCGCGGCTGGGCCCACGCCGCGCCTGGTGTGTTTGGGCCCCTCGGGGGTCCGCCGACATCGCCCCTTCGCCTATTTATTCCCCGAGACGCGAAAACCCTAAAACACCGAGCCTTTCATCCAGAACATATTCGCTGCCGCCGCCGTCGTCAACCCTAACTCGGGGGGTTCTGAAGCTCTTCCCGGCACCCTGCCGGAGAGGGGAATCATCACCGGAGGGCTCTACATCGCCATGCCCGCCTCCGGAGTGATGCGTGAGTAGTTCATCCTTGGACTATGGGTCCATAGCAGTAGCTAGATGGTTGTCTTCTCCACTTGTGCCATCATGTTTAGATCTTGTGAGCTGCCTATCATGATCAAGATCATCTTATTGTAATGCTACATGTTGTGTTTGCTGGGATCTGACTTATATTGATACCTATGTGGAGCTGAATATTATATTATCATGTCTATGTCATTTGTGATCTTGCATGCTCTCCGTTACTTGTTGAAGCCTTGGCCAAGTGAATACTTGTAACTCCAAGAGGGGGTATTTATGCATGATAGTTGGGTTCAACCTCTATTTAACCTGGGATAGTGACAGCAAGTTCTAAGGTTGTAGATGTGTTGTTGCCACTAGGGGTAAAACAGCAATGCTTTATTCAAGGATGAATGTATTGTTTACATTACGCACATTACTTAATGCAATTGTCTGTTGCTTGCAACTTAATACTGGAAGGGGTACGGATGTTAACCGGAAAGTGGACTATTTAGGCATAGATGCATGCTGGATAGCGGTCTATGTACTTTGTCGTAATGCCCAAATGAATCTCATAGTAGACACCACAGCTCACACATGCATGTTATATGCACTTATCAATTGTCAATTGCCCAGCTGTAATTTGTTTACCCAGCATGTTAGTTATCTTATTGGAGAGACACCACTAGTGAACTGTGGACCCCGGTCCATTCTTTTACATCTGAAATACAATCTACTGCAATCATTGTTCTCTACTGTTTTATGCAAACAAACATCATTTCCATTCGATACGTTTAACCCTTTGTTTTCAGCAAGCCGGTGAGATTGACAACCTCACTGTTAAGTTGGGGCAAAGTAATTTGATTGTGTTGTGCAGGTTCCACGTTGGCACCGGAATCCCTGGTGTTGCGCCGCACTACACTCCTCCACCAACACCTTCGAAGCAAACCTCGTTTTCCTACTGGTCGATTAAACCTTGGTTTCATACTGAGGGAAAACTTACTGCTGCACTCATCATACCTTCCTCTTGGGGTTCCCAACTGACGTGTGACGTACAAGCATTGTTTCTGGCACTATTAACCTAGAGCCACCAGTGACACACACCACATGATGGACCCCACTCATATCTCATTTTATAGTTCACACCTATAAAAATATTGTTGGATACATACACAACTCTTTATAGTTCACACCTAGAAAAAATAAAAATTGTTGAATACATACACATTTTGAATATATTTGCCAATTTTTCGGTGAAAAAAGTGGTATTTCCAACTACACAAAAAAGAAAATTATGGTGTGAAAAGGAAAAATAGCTCCATTTCCCATTCAAAAATTCTTTTTTTGTGTAGCCTAAAAAAAAATATATTTTTACAAAACTTATAGAGCACGTACAATAGGTACAATTAGTTGTATGCTTTATTTGCCAAATCTGAAATCTGGATATATCGTTTCGATATATGTAAAAAAGAGATAAAGACTTTAAAGCTCTCTACCTATCCTTTCTCTGCCACCAGCGCCCACCATAGCATTACGCAGCCCATGTGCGACACCATTTCTCTCCATCCGCTTCCCTCGAGCCGTATTCTATCAAAAATAGTCGTTCCACTGTAAATTTTCCACGTCTCTCCACACACACTTGGCTCTGTCAAGCCCCTAGGAATACAGGGCACCTCAGTCCCCGATGTCGCGACTCAAGTCTATTGTCAACTTCCAAGCCACGTGCGCTCCCCGTCGGTGCATATTCTGGTGTCACACAAAGTTGTGGGTTAGAAGACTTCCTACATCTCTCGCAGCAGTTGCATGTGATACCCATGTCATCTCTCGCATCGGCCGCCGATGCCGCCGTTGTTGTTAGTGGTGCTCGACTCGGTGGTGGTGGAAGCTGTGGTTCAGGCCATGAGCAAAAACTTGATGCTGAAAGGGGTGGAAGGATAAGTTAGATACCTTATTGTTGGATGCCACCTAATTATTAATGAAAGATGATGTGTGTATCTATCCGTGAACGTTTTCTCTATATTTACTAATTTCTCATTTATATTAAGAGAACGAGACAGATTATGTAAGCAACTACGTGTATGTATTTGGTAGATGGTTGGATGCATACACTGAAAAAGACCTATGAGTGTCTAGCCTCTGCTGCAGTAATTAGAGTGCAGAAAAGTCACGACTCATGAGTGTAAAAATGATAAAATAGCATGTCTTGTTAAACGTTTGGCAAACATGACAACTAGAGATGAGCATTCCTGCACTTAGATATATATTAAAAATAGTGGTGTTCACAACATTTATTTTATTTATACTTTATTTTATATAATCTGGATCTGATTCACGGATTAAGATGGCATAAACCGTTAAAATCTCACTATGCTCTATTTTTTGGTGCACTATTTAGTATCTAGTGGTGGAATATTCTTCTGTTTACATAATATCGATTGTATTCGATCGAATTGATGTAAACTTTTCGGGACATAATTATGCCAACTATTACTGATTTTGGAATAATTGATGTCAGCAAAGTCTACCTGATTTCATTACAAAAAATAATTGAACTTGAGTTCTCGATAGTTAATAAAGTCTTGACTAATCTATCTCTTGAGTCTGCAATGTCATCATATATATCGTTTCTATACTACTATTAAAAGAGCAAACATGTTGGGATACTTTAAATCTTGTCCGTTAAAATTTTTGATCAACGATCCAGATTGTCCCGATGTCGAGCATCAAACACTTTAAATCTTACCGTTTAATTTCTGATCAACGATCTAGATTGTCCCCATTAACGTACAGCATGAGACGTATAGAAATAAATCAAGTCTACATGAACACGGATCAGATTTTAACATGCCCGCACATAGGCTAAGTAGAGTTTTGAATAGGACACGGTAGACATACGAGTACTATTTAAATCCGCAAGAAGAAAAGAGAACGAAACAACAATGACTGGAGTCGTCGAATAGATCTTGACAGCGTCCCAGGCAAGGCAAGGTTGCAACACAATGCACACCCTTTGATGATTCCAAACACCAGAACAAGGCCTTCAATGATCTCGTGAAAAAAATCAAGAATCGTCAGTCTACGGCAATCTACGACGAGCCGGACAAGGCGATATTGATTTGCGACGCGCCGGAAGGCTTACGGTGGTTAGGATCGATGGCGAGTTGGCGACTCCAAAGCGGCAGACATAACACTCGGCAGCAGAGGGCTAGGATTATTTCTGATCACACACGCCAGCGCTCAATCCATCAGGTATTCAGGTGTGTTTCCATCGTCGTTTTTCCATTGAATTAGTTGCAGCGGTGGAGCAGAATTTTCTTGGTCGTCGAACTACCTCTCCGCAGTGGCGCGACGCATGCCTGGTGGAACTTCCATGGCGTATCTTGCTCTAAGGAGCAACCTTAGAAGTCTCAAGAAAGAAAGACAGGTCTCGCATTGCACATCTGGCAGTCGCTAATATCTCCAAGCATAAACATCAAGCATACATTTGATCAGGATCTGCATGGCCGCAACACATCCATGATGCATGCAATCTGAATCAATAATTAATCTTTTACCGTGCCGGCTGCATTAGACTAAGACTCCGAGCCATATATGACGATGAGTATGGCTGCACCAAATAAGAGAGGCTAAACGTGCACCACCCGTGTAGCATACAGCCACCACGATCCATGTTAGCTCAGGGATTGTAGTCAACTGTTTACATGCATGAAGCAAGGATGGATTCGAGATACCTGGGTGGTTATCAATGCAACAGATGGACACCACGGAAATAAAAATAAAGACTACCTTTTTCTTAACAATTTATTTATACTCCTATTTGCTATGCAATGTATTTTGGTAAAGAAAATTTCTTACGCAAGGTATCATGGTGAGTCCGGCAACAAGCACGGGAAAAGATGTGACTCTTTAAAAAATTTAACCATTAATTACGTGCACTCTATCTGTAGGTGAAACAATCTGGTATCTGAAGGTCAAAGTCTTGGACGAGATGACAGAGTGAAGACTAGGTCAAACAAAGTGCTTAACTGGTCTATAAATTAAGGTTTTTTACATACCTTTTGAACTCCCATTAAGCGGTACAATCCATTAGTTTCAATGCAAAACTGGTGGACAGTAAACTGTTATATTCTGCTCCTAGATCGTCACAAGAATTTGAAAATAATATATATTTGTTTTCTCTACATTTTTTGAATAATATATTATGATCCCATTCATCAGAACTGTCATTTTTTATACCTATCTCCTTATGGAATCTTATTTATAAATAGAGGCAAACACTTACTATTTATTTGTATCGGTTTTCTACATTGAGATGACATAATTTTTGCCGAAAATTCACCAAAGGAGCACGCCTTTATCACCGTGCATGTTGGCTTCGGTGTAAGGTTTGCGTGCTCCATGATGCTTACAATATATATTATTTTGCGCTTCAAAAAATAATAATATATTCTCTTTGCAATATAAAATAATAGGACCGATGCAAAAAAATTAAAAAATCAATCCATGTAGACCCTTGGACATTCTTTCCTAATTCTAATGTGTCACTTAATTAATTGTAAAGACGTGCATTTGCACGTACATTCATACTAGTGTCTATAGATTATCGAAAGTTTGTTCAATTATTTTCAAAATCTTCATAGAACCATGTACATAATTTAATTTTATTGACATTTCATAATTATAGTCGCATCATGATCGTTAAACTAAATATTTGAGAGTTTAACCTTTTTGGGTCATGTGTTCTTTCTGTTGAGCGATGTACTTTTAACCTTGATACAACTAATAAAATTGTGTTTTCTTCTCTACTTCTCTATATTTATGTAAGAAGGTCTAAATTATTGTGTTGTAAAAGAGTGAGCCTGGTACTATTTTTACCATCATTTTACTGATATATATATGTTTTGCTAAAAAAAGTACTTATTTATCATCGTTGTATTAGAACGACGCGGCAACGCGCGTCTTGTCCTTCTAGTACAGAACATAATATCCAGGGATCTCATCACATGCATGCAGAGCAGAGTAAGTGAGTAACACATCTGGCGGTCGACGATGGGTGGTTCCTATGTCGCTTCGATCGATTGATCGTCCTTTTCACCCCAGCCGGGCCCCTGTGTCATCGTGCTGATAGAAGGAAAACCAATCAAACCCTTCGGCCGATGGATCGATGGCGTCGCGCGTTCCTCAAATATCTCTCGGCGGTTACCGTCACCTCATCATCATAGACCGACGACCATGGCCCCACGCGAACGATGGAGCGATCGAGCTCACCTTTGCTGCGCGCCTCGCGTTGAAGCCTCCATCCCGCCCGGCCGGCTCCCTTTATATACGGCCTCCCCGCCGCTTTGCCCCAGCAGAGACGCGACATACAGAAAAAGAAAACACACACCTCGCTTGCTTGCTCCCGCCGCTACGCACCCCCACAGCATCGCCTGCACCACAGCTGACTGACGCCGCCGCAAAGAAGCCGATCGATCGAGAAGCCATTCATTTTCGTGGAGGAGCCTCCAACAACAAGATGAACGCGCCAACGTCGTGGCTGTTCGCGGACAACTCGAGGTACAGCACCCGGTCGCGGCTGCTCTTCATGGGGCTCTCCTTCGCCATCGGCATCGCCACCTTCCTCCTCTACCTCGCCATCTGGTACGCCTGCCGCCGGCGCCGCAGCCAGCTCCAGGGCGCCTGGGGCGCCGAGGATCAGATGGAGGCCGGCGGTGCCTCCGAGCGCCGCGGCATGAGCGACGCCGCGATTGCCGCGCTCCCCACGTTCACGTATGAACACTCTGCCGTCGACGAGGAGCAGGCGGCGTCGTCGATGGTGGACTGCGCGGTGTGCCTCGGGCAGGTGGAGGGCGGCGAGAAGGTGCGGCGGCTCCCCAAGTGCGCGCATTGTTCCACGCCGAGTGCGTCGACGCCTGGCTGCGCGCGCACTGCACGTGCCCCATGTGCCGCGCCGCCGTCGGCCCGGCCGCCGCCGCCTCCTCCAAGAAGGACGGCACAGCCGACGCCACTCCGGCGGCAGCGGCCGATGCGACAGCGACGGCAGAGGCGCTGCCACCTGTGTAGCCTCGCGTGGCAGCCGTGCTTGGGGCCGGTCTTGGGAGAGTGAAGTGAACCACATGATTGAAGAATGGAACCACATTGATGGATCGACTAGCTATCTACTACAGCAGCCAGGAACGTTAACCTAGGATCGATATAGAGGCCTATTTATTCGAGGTGATTTAATTATTTGGTTCGTACGTATACGTACGTGTACAGGAGGAGTATCTGTGACGTCGAATATTCTTCTGGTATTAGTGCTACTACTACTAGATGAGCTAGCTGTTCTATTTATAATTTATTTTGTTTGATTGAATGAATGAATCTACTGTACTATACTACGTAGAGTACGCTTACGACACAACTTGTCGTAAGCGTCCCCGTATTTTGGTGTCCCGTTTGTGGCCTCTTTCGCGTCGCAAACGAGCGCTTCTGTTGCACGGTTCAGCTCCGCCGTCAGCTCTCTCGCTACGTTGTCAACTCTCGGTGCGTTCCCTTCAGCACTCCCACTGGGCCAAGCCGTCCAAGCATCCATTCGTTTCGTGCCGAGAAGGCGAGAACCGTCTGGTTGGGTATTCGCCCGTAAACCTGTCGAGTGCTGGCTGTGTGTACGGCGACAACTTTTTTCCCGGTTACGTTTCGTTTCCGTTCAAAGTGTGAATTTTTTGAGCTTCAGTGCCGGTGTCTAGCGCGCGGTACTACGAAAGCTGGTGGAATCAGGCGAGACTCGCCTGAGACCCTTGTGTTCTTTCAGTGTTTTCGCAAAGCCACCGCCGAAGTCTTCAATTCCCCGCCTCCGTTTCGTATTTCGGCCGTGCCTTTAGCATCTCCAGCTGTGCGTATTGCGTATAGTATATTGCTCGAAGCGAGGAAGCGTGTGTATATTAATGTCTGCCCCAAGCTGATGCCACTACACTATACCGGTCTCTAGCTAAGGAATCTGGATGCTTGATGGAGAATTAACTTACTAACTTGGATGGGAAGGTGGGAGCTAGCTAGGTAGATCGGAGCTGTACGCAATTCATCGTCCATTGAGCAAGCAAAGCAAAGCGTGATAAGTACATGCTGGTCGGATAGATTGTTCTTTTCTGCTAATGGAGTAACATATCTGAAGCTTGCACGGATCGCTGGTATCTGCAGCAAATGTAGTGGGTGTTGAGCCAACCGGAGCCGTCTGTCCCGTTCCTAGCTGATTCGATCTCCACCTCGGGTGCATGCATGCAGACGCTCGCAATAACTCGATCTTAGCTTGCGCTCGCCGCCGGCCGGCAGGAAAACCTACGCTAGCTCGATTCCAGCCTGGATGGTTGGACGGCAGCGGCACCCGTCGCGCTTTTTTTTGAGGAAAGGATCCGATCCAAATACAAGGCAGCTCAGTACACTTTACAA
This sequence comes from Poa pratensis, assembly GCA_947311845.1. NCBI lineage: Eukaryota > Viridiplantae > Streptophyta > Magnoliopsida > Poales > Poaceae > Poa > Poa pratensis. Next base: position 25,855,743 of record CAMZMU010000097.1, on the reverse strand, counting down.
GACAGTCCAAAGAAAACAGAAATTACAAACGGACCCAGGCAAAGTGCAGAGAGCACCCCAAGCTACCAGGAGAGATCACGATCAGATCCATCATCGCGCCCAAAGCCCGAGGCGACGCCAGAGACCCGTACCACGCACCGTCGGGAAGACAGCACCACCACGCTTTGTAGACGGCCGCAAGAGCCACCCGCCGCCAACGCCGGATCTAGACTCGCTGAACGTGCCCGGCCACAGCGCCGTCTTCCCGCCTCCGCTCATCCTCCAGCCGTCCCACCATCGCCAAGCGCCGTCTTCTCCCGCCTCCGAATTTCAACTTTTCTTGTCTTGGAATCCATCATCTCTAACTATATGAAAGACGGAACCTTCTCGCGCTGAGAGCGCTCGGCGACTGTAGCAATCTACAGTAAACCCTTAGATTGCTACAGTACTACAGTGCAGCGATCCAGATCATCAGCCAGGATCGGACGTCCCACAGGACACGCTCGTGACGGTTTTACAAAAAAGCCCTTCCCTAAACGATAAATCAACCCGCACTCCAGACCTTCCCGCTACGTTGGACCTGTTTGCAATTACAGAAAACATCACGGACTTTTTCGCAAAACGCCCCCGCAAAATCCCCTTCCCCTTTCTCTCTCCCGCGACACCGCATCGCCGGCGGGCGCCGCCGACGCGCGCACCGCCCCACTCCGGCCCTCCCCGTCTAGATCCACGCCCCTGATACGTCTCAAACGTATCTATAATTTTTGATGTTCCATGCTTGTTTTATACCAATTGCTACATGTTTTGCATCTACTTTATATCACTTTTATACATTTTTTGGGACTAACCTATTAACAAGATGCCGAAGTGCCAGTTCCTGTTTTCTGCTGTTTTTGTATTCCAGAAAAGCTAGTCTGGAAATATTCTCGGAATTGGACGAAACTACACGGGGGTCCCTATTTTTCCAGAACACGCCTGAAGGACCGAAGAACAAGGAGGGAGCCAGGAGGCCCCACACGCACCTAGGGCGCGGGCCCCCCTCTGCCGCGCCCTAGGGTGGTGTGGGCCCCTCGGGGGTCTCAGCCGCCGCCCTTTCGCCTACTTATTCCCCCGACGCGAAAACCCTAAGTACCTGAGCAAATATCCACGAAAAGTTCCAGAGACGCCCCGCCGTCAACCCTAGCTCGGGAGGGTTCAGAACCTCTTCCCGCACCCTGCCGGAGAGGGGAATCGTCACCGGAGGCTTCTACATCGCCATGCCTGCCTCCGAGTGATGCGTGAGTAGTTCATGATTGGACTACGGGTCCATAGCAGTAGCTAGATGGTTGTCTCTCCACTTTGTGCCATCATGTTTAGATCTTGTGAGCTGCCCTACATGATCAAGATCATATTATTGTAATGCTACATGTTGTGTTTGCTGGGATCCGATGAATATTGAATACTATGTCAAGTTGATTATCAATTTATCTTATATGTTATTTAAGATCTTGCATGCTTTCCGTTACTCGTAGATGCTTTGGCCAAGTAGATGCTTGTAACTCCAAGAGAGAGTATTTATGCTAGATAGTGGGTTCATGCCTCCGTTTAACCTGGGATAGTGACAGAAAGTTCTAAGGTTGTGGATGTGCTGTTGCCACTAGGGATAACCTAACGATGCTATGTCCACGGGCATATGTGTTTGTTTACATTACGCTTTACTTAATGCAATTATCCGTTGCTTGCAACTTAATACCAACGGGGGACTCGGATGACAACCCGGGGTGGATTATTAGTCATAGATGCTGTTGGATAACGGTCTATGTATTTGTCGTAATGCCCAATTAAATATCATAGTAGTCAACATGTCATGTATATGCATTGTCATGCGCTCACTATTTGTCAATTGCCCAGCTGTAATTTGTTCACCCAACATGTTAGTTATCTTTTATGGAGAGACACCACTAGTGAACTGTGGACCCCGGTCCATTCTTTTACACTGATTAAACAACCACAAACTGCAAACTGTTCCTTTTTCATTCTCTGCAATTTAATACTCATTTTCCACACCATACGTTTAATCCTTTGTTTTCAGCAAGCCGGTGAGATTGACAACCTCACTGTTTCGTTGGGGCAAAGTAGTTTGATTGTGTTGTGTGCAGATTCCACGTTGGTGATCGTGTTGCGCCGTGCGGCCACCAACAACCTTCTGAAGAGTTGCTGCTCCTACTGGTTCGATAACCTTGGTTTCTTTCTGAGGGAAAACTTGCTGCTGAACTGCATCATACCTTCCTCTTGGGGTCTCCCAACGAGCGTGTGATTCACGCCATCAAGCTCTTTTTCTGGCGCCGTTGCCGGGGAGACAGCAGTCTTCTGCAAGGGGAGTTTCACGCTTCCAATCTCTTTACTTTGTTTTTGTCTTGCTTAGTTTATTTTATTTTATCTTGTTTGCTTTCAATTATCAAAAACACAAAAAAATTAGTTACTTGCATTTAGTTTATTTTCAGTTTTGTTTTCTGTTAGTTATCATGTCTGGTTCGGCTCATCATGTTTCGGTTCCTGAAGTTGAGGTTCGATCTTTTAAGCAACAAAGTGGAGAAAGTTTGAAAGATGCTTGGTATAGAATCAGCGATGCTCATCGTAGGTGTACTAAAAAATATTCCACTATGATCCTGCTTAGAAATTTTTATGTTGGCATAACTAGCTGGTATAGATATGTCTTGGACACTTTGACGGGAGGTAACTTTCTTGGTACCCTGCGTTGGAAGCTAGTTATATTATTGAGAGTCTAGTAGGAACACCACCTGTTAGTAACATTAAAAATGAGATCACCTTGGAAGATGTTATAAAGAAATTGGAGTCTATAGAGAAAAATTTGCCAAATCTCCTTGATAGTACTAGCAAAGTTGATGAATCACTGGGAACCATTAATGAAAGAATTGCTGTTTTAGAAACTAGTACTATTCAAGATAATCAAAATCTTAGGATTGGTGAATTAGAGGAGGCTATGGATGTAATAAGTTCTACTTTTACCTCTATTAAAACTAAAAAGCAAAAGGCTTTTGTGGGAGAGAGCAAAAATTTATGTATGTGCCAAAAATTTCTAAACCAAAACCCACGGGTGTGTTTAAAACGGATAACGTGTTCAATGAGCTTGAGGGTGAGTCACATAATGGTCTATTTAAATTTTCTTCCCAAGAATTACGTAAACTGAAAAGTCCTAGTGTGACAAACCCTGTTCTTGATGAAGCTTTTGATGAATTAGACCTTTCTTCACTTGGTAATACTTGATGCATGCTTTGTGCCTAGCTAAAAGGCGTTAAAGAAAAGCGCTTATGGGAGGCAACCCATTATTTTTTTCTGCAATTTTTCTTTTATTGAGTCAAGGAGGATGTTTACTTCTGTAGCAACTCCTTTGTATCTTTATTTTCTCGCATTGTTGTGCCAAGAGTAGCCTCTAATGTTAAGATGATGCTTAATTTTGATTGCTGCGCAGAAACAGATTTTTGCTGTTCACTGTACGAAATTCCTAAAATCACCAGATTGTTAATTAAATCTGAAATTTTTGTGCGTAATCTTTATGAATGTCTGAATCTTTCATTAGTTCAGAGTTTTCGATCTGAGCGTCGTAAGTGCCTCGAAAAAATTCGTCTTTGCGGACTGTTCTGTTTTAGACAGATTATGCCTTTTTATTTTGCATTCTCTCTTTTACTAGTGTTGAGTGAAATTCTTTTTTGGGTGGAAGAGCTTCACATAACATCAGTGGCTGTAGCTAATGTTTAAAGTAACAAATCATATTGCGTCTTTATAGAACATGTGAGTTTTTGATTATGCACTAACCCTCTAATGAGATCTACTTTGAGTTTGGTGTGACGGAAGTTTTCAAGGGTCAAGAGAGAAGGATGATATAATAGGATCAAGAAGAGTGAAGAGCTTAAGCTTGGGGAGGCTCCCATGGATCTCCCCAGCATATTTCAAGAAGACTCAAGCGTCTAAGCTTGGGGATGCCCAAGGCATCCCCTTCTTCATCGTCAAAATTATCAGGTCATCTCTAGTGAAACTATATTTTAATTCTTTCACATCATATGTGCTTTTCTTGGAGCGTCTGTGTGCTTTTATTTTCAGTATTGCACTTTTATTTTCAATAAAGCTTGACTGGACCCTAGCATTCTTGATTGGGAGAGAGACACGCTCCGCTTTTTCATGAGAATACTCCTATTCTTCACTTATATTTGTTGAGTATTCATATCTAGCGCTGTTCAGCTTTTAGCTCTTGTTTTCATGTATCTCTTGTCAGAGCTATTAGCTTTCTTTTGTAGAAAGTACTCTCTTGCTTCACTTATATTTGTTTGGAGAGTTGATGAAATAAATTGATTGGTGTTTGGTTGGTTCAGAAAATGTTGCATGTGGTAATTGGTATAAGGAAAAACTTGCTTAATCTTGTAGATCACTAATGGATAACTTGATGCTTGTCAATTGTTTTGAGTTAACAAGTAGATCATGATTAAATTGTGCATCACATGAGTTAAGCCTATTAGTGAAGAACTACCGTAAAGCTTGTTGAAAATTTGGTTTGCATCGGTGGTATCTCTAAGGTCTAGATATTTTCTAATAACAGGGTTTGGTTAACAAGGAAGACGGTATGAAGTCTTATAACGTTTGCAATATGTTTGTCATATAAAACTTGGTGTACGGGTTGATATTCTTGTTTGCTTACATAACCTTGCTAGCCTAAACTCTGTACTGAGAGGGAATGCTTCTCGTGCATCCAAATCCTTGAGCCAAAATCCATGCCATTTGTGTCCACCATAACTACCTATATGTGGTATTTCCTTGCCACTCCAAGTAAATTTTTCATGTGCTACCTTTAAATTATTCAAAATGTTATTATTCCCTTTTTGTGTCAATGTTTACTAGCTCATGAGGAATTAGTGTGGTTATTCTTTATTCTATTTGTGAATGGACTTTTACACCTGGACTAGTGGCATATACATCCGCTTATCCAATAACTTGCAAAAAGAGCTGGCAACGGGGTGCCCAGTCCCAATTAATTACAACTTTAACCAATTAATTCTCTTCACACTTTTGCCCTGATTCATCAGTAAGCAATGACAAACAGTGAAATACCTGAATGTGTGTAAACCAAAGAGAAAGAGGGATGATCTGCCTTGCTGGTAGAAATAACGTCCTTCATGGGAGCCGCTCTTAAAAGTCCGTTCGACAGGTAGAATACTGTTCTCACCCGCTACCATTCGTTGACAATTAACAAACACCTCTCAAAAATAGATACTCCTCCATGGTATGTGATTGATGGAAGGCACCCGAGGATTCGGTTAGCCATGGCTTGTGTTAGCAAGGTTGGGAGGAGTATCAAATATTTTATGCAATCTCTATATGCTTTCAAAAACCTAAAAGCTCTAGCACATGATTAATCCCTGCTTCCCTCTGCGAAGGGCCTTTCTTTTACTTTTATGTTGAGTCAGTTTTCCTATTCTTTCTGTCTTCCACAAGCAAACACTAGTGTCAACTTTGTTACAACATGCGTTATATGCAATGTATTGGACTTGTTATACTACTTTGTGTTGACAATATCCATGAGATAAATATGTTGAAAGTTGAAGCAAATGCTGAAACTAAATTCTTCCTTTGTGTTGATTAATACCTTTTATTAGAAACTATTGCTTTATGAGTTAACACTTATGCAAAACTGTTTGATGCTTGTCTCGAAAGTACTATTCATGAAAACGTTTAGCTTGTGTGATTCATTGTTTACTCATTATCTATTTGGTAGCAAATTATAGACCATTGACTTGGATCACTTCATTCATTTACATGTGCCTTGCAATATTATATGATCAAGATTATGATGTAGCATGTCACCTCAAAAATTATTTTGTTTTTATCGTTTACCTACTCGAGGACGAGTAGGAACTAAGCTTGGGGATGCTGATACGTCTCAAACGTATCTATAATTTTTGATGTTCCATGCTTGTTTTATACCAATTGCTACATGTTTTGCATCTACTTTATATCACTTTTATACATTTTTTGGGACTAACCTATTAACAAGATGCCGAAGTGCCAGTTCCTGTTTTCTGCTGTTTTTGTATTCCAGAAAAGCTAGTCTGGAAATATTCTCGGAATTGGACGAAACTACACGGGGGTCCCTATTTTTCCAGAACACGCCTGAGGAAAGGAGCAGAGAGGAGCCAGGAGGGCCCCACACGCACCTAGGGCGCGGGCCCCCCTGCCGCGCCCTAGGGTGGTGTGGGCCCCTCGGGGGTCTCCAGCCGCCGCCCTTTCGCCTACTTATTCCCCCCGACGCGAAAACCCTAAGTACCTGAGCAAATATCCACGAAAAGTTCCAGAGACGCCGCCGCGTCAACCCTAGCTCGGGAGGGTTCAGAACCTCTTCCCGGCACCCTGCCGGAGAGGGGAATCGTCACCGGAGGCTTCTACATCGCCATGCCTGCCTCCGGAGTGATGCGTGAGTAGTTCATCCTTGGACTACGGGTCCATAGCAGTAGCTAGATGGTTGTCTCTCCACTTTGTGCCATCATGTTTAGATCTTGTGAGCTGCCCTACATGATCAAGATCATATTATTGTAATGCTACATGTTGTGTTTGCTGGGATCCGATGAATATTGAATATTATGTCAAGTTGATTATCAATCTATCTTATATGTTATTTAAGATCTTGCATGCTTTCCGTTACTCGTAGATGCTTTGGCCAAGTAGATGCTTGTAACTCCAAGAGAGAGTATTTATGCTAGATAGTGGGTTCATGCTCCGTTTAACCTGGGACAGTGACAGAAAGTTCTAAGGTTGTGGATGTGCTGTTGCCACTAGGGATAACCTAACGATGCTATGTCCACGGGCATATGTGTTTGTTTACATTACGCACTTTACTTAATGCAATTATCCGTTGCTTGCAACTTAATACCAACGGGGGACTCGGATGACAACCCGGCGGTGGATTATTAGTCATAGATGCTGTTGGATAACGGTCTATGTATTTGTCGTAATGCCCAATTAAATATCATAGTAGTCAACATGTCATGTATATGCATTGTCATGCGCTCACTATTTGTCAATTGCCCAGCTGTAATTTGTTCACCCAACATGTTAGTTATCTTTTATGGAGAGACACCACTAGTGAACTGTGGACCCCGGTCCATTCTTTTACACTGATTAAACAACCACAAACTGCAAACTGTTCCTTTTTCATTCTCTGCAATTTAATACTCATTTTCCACACCATACGTTTAATCCTTTGTTTTCAGCAAGCCGTGAGATTGACAACCTCACTGTTTCGTTGGGGCAAAGTAGTTTGATTGTGTTGTGTGCAGATTCCACGTTGGTGATTGTTTGCGCCGTGCGGCCACCAACAACCTTCTGAAGAGTTGCTGCTCCTACTGGTTCGATAACCTTGGTTTCTTTCTGAGGGAAAACTTGCTGCTGAACTGCATCATACCTTCCTCTTGGGGTCTCCCAACGAGCGTGTGATTCACGCCATCAGCCCCACCGATCTCCGCCGCCGCGCCATCAACTCCATCGCTAACTTTGAGCTATCGTACCGCAGCGAGCACGCGGGAATCGGCGCCGCCGTGCGCGGTACCTGTCGCGGCATTTCGTGCTCGCCGGCGACACTCCGGTGGCCAAGCTCCGGCGGCGCCGCCACCTACGGACATCCCACGCCCGGGCGCACCCGACACGTGCAACTGTGCGTCCCAAGTCGCAGTGACGCAGATCCACGCCCCGCCGATCTCCGCCGCCGCGCCATCTACTCCATCGCTAACTTTGAGCTGTCGTACCGCAGCGAGCACGCGGAAATCGGCGCCGCCGTGCGCGGTACCCGTCGCGTCATTTCGTGCTCGCCGGCGACACTCCGGTGGCCAAGCTCCGGCGGCGCCGCCACCTACGGACAGCCCGCGCCCGGGCGCACCCGACGCGTGCAGCTCTGCATCCCAAGTCACAGTGACGCCTCGCCGGCGTCGTGCACGCCGCCGCGGCGGACTCCGTCCACTATGACGTCAGGCTGACGTCACAGTGGGCCTGGGCTGCGGAAGCTGAGCATCTAGCTGGGCTGGCTGCTTTCTCTGCGGCTGGCTCGGCCCAGCAACTGCCTCCACCCTTTTTTTCCCTTACTGATTTTTTGCCCTATTATTCAAAACTTCCAAAACTTTTCAAATACAGATTCACACCAATTCAAACAAATCTACATTTCAAATGCCTTGGGACCTCTCCAGAATTATTTCAAATCTTAAAAAATTCAAATAGTTCATAAGGCCTCCTTAATATATTTTTTAAAAAAAGTACTGAAAACACAAAATTTATTAGTTACAGTAATACAAGACATACTTACAAAATACACAAAAAAATAAAACTGAATTTTTAAAATAAGTTCCGAAATAGAATTCAATAATTCATACAATTAAAATCTTCACATTTATGCAAATACAACAATGCACACTATGTATTAAAAAAATTCACACAAAAATGTATTTCAAAAAGAAAAAATCATTTTCGTGGTACGTTCCAACATCGATTTCAAAAAAACACTACATACAAATTTCAATACTTTAAATTTAACACACCTTCCAAATCTAACTATTTGGCCAACTTTGGAAAACAAACAATTCATGACTACTTTTTTAAAAAATTTGGACACATTCAAATCTGAACACATCTTTAACATGGATACTTCCAAATTTGAATTTTTTATCCCACAGTATTTGCAGCTATTTTATGAACTTTTTGAAACCAAACATCTCATAAGTACAAACCTTTTTCGTACTTCGTCACATTCGAATCTAAGCACATTTTGAACACGGACATTTCCAAATTAATTTTTTTACACAACCGTATTTACAAGTGTCACAAAAATATCAACATGACCACAACAATAAACGCTTACTATTCACGGCATACAATAAAAAATCAAGTTTCAGCGTTCTAACATTTTAGAATGCCTCTCAAATCTGAGCATTAAAAACCACGTGAACCAAATTCAAATATGAATGGCTCTCCAATTTAAACAATTTTAAAAATCGAACAAATTTTAAGTGCAAACTTTTCCCGAATATCAGTACACCTAGATCTAAACAAATTTTAATGTGGACAATCTGATCCCAAAATTTGAATTCCTTACACCACGACATTCACAGATATACCAACAATATCAACATGACCACATTATCCGAGCATATTTTGAAAAAAAATTCAGTGAACATTACTGCAAACCATGATCGAATATTTTGAATTGGCCAGCATTCAGACAAACTAAAATTCATTAAACATTGATGGAAAACAAAATCACATTCGAACATTTCAAATTGTAAAATAATTGGTGATACTCCACAGTACATAAACATGCTCACAAATATGTTTGAATATTTCGAACTGATGAATACTTAAAGAAAATTCTAATGCACATCCTTTTTAGAACAATTTGTACAACATAAAATTATTTCTAGAAATACCCTCACAAAAATAAATACTGATTATTGGTTCCATATAACCAAATTTCAATGTTACATATTCCCAAATTTTAAATATCTTCAGAATCTACTCATTTTACAAACGCAAGATGATTCGAATCTAAAAAACACCCCAACTTTAACAATTTTCGAAATCTAAATAATTTTAAATCACAAACTTCTTCCAATTAACTAATTTTCGAACCTGCAAATTTTTTAAAAGTGCACGTTACGAAATTTATATTTTATTTGCTACACGCGCTAAATTCTCAGGCATGACCTGCCTTTTCTTTTTCCCACAAAAAAACATAAAATTAAAAAAAATTGTACAGATACCCATCAGCAAAATATAAAAACTACATCAAAATGCTAGGGGACAAAATGTTGACTACTTTTCACAAAAAACAAAAACAAAAATTCGACAAATTCAAAATGTCCTATATGCTAAAAAAATGAAATATTTAAATTTTGCCACCATTTGAAGTAATTCATATGCATTTTTCTCTAATTCCAGTTAAATATTGGCAGCAAAATAAAAAACATGTTCAAACATTTCAAAGTACTAAATATTTGAATATTCTAAAAAAATATCAGCAACGCTAAAAAATATTACTAAAAAACATGTTTGCAAATTGCGATTTCGCCAACATTTGAACGAATATTCCAATGTTCCATAGAATATAACAAAAAAAACCCCAATATACTCATACCAAATTACAGATATATTTCAACATTTCAATTCGACCAATATTTCGACACAATACAAACAAACTTTTCCGCAAATGTAGAATCAAATTCAATTGATTGTCCTTATTTCATCTAAATATTGACGCCGACATACAAACATGTTTAAACATTTCAAGCCACTCAATATTTCAATAATATACACAATATATCAAAAATGCACACAAAAAAATGCTACTTATTCATAACAAAATAAAAACATGTTTGAACATTCAAATTTAGCCAACATTTTTGTCAACAAAAAAGTATGTATATTGTACGAAAAAAAATCACCGAGGGCGTGGCGTGACGCCATGCAATGTTCCAATTCCTTAAACAAATGATAATGGAGCCATTTTTTACAATACTCCAAATGCTTCACATCTCACTTAATAATGACGCCATTTATCTAAAAACTGCGAGTACTGTTCCACTTTATAATAACCAAATAAAAAAATATTTGCAAGTTGCAATTTATCCAACATTTAAGCGGCTATTTCGATATTCCATAAAATAACAAATGATAATGGAGCCATTTTTTTACAATACTCCAAATGCTTCACATCTCACTTAATAATGGCATCATTTATCTAAAAACTACGAGTACTGTTCCACTTTATAATAACAAAATAAAAAAATATTTGCAAGTTGCAATTTATCCAACATTTGAGCGAATATTCCGATATTCCATAAAATAAAACCAAAATGCTCACCAAAAATAACTGCATTATACTCATAACAAATACAAATTTATTTAAACATTTCAATTTGGCCAACATTTCGACACCACACAAAAAGAATTTCCCCAAATGTGGAATCAAATTCAAATGGATTGTTCTGATTTCAATTAAATATTGACGCTGAAATACAAACATGTTTGAGCACTTCAAACCTCCAAACATTTGAATATTGTACACAATATATCATAGATGCACACAAAAAATGCTACCTATTCACAAGAAAACAAACAAATGTTTCAACACTCCAATTTAGCCAACATTTTGGTTAACAAAAAAATATATATTGCAAAAAAAAAAATACCAAGTGTGTGGCGTGACGCCACGCCAAAATTCAACTAGTATATATAAAAGCTGAGCTCTTCAGCCTCCAGCGAGGGCGTCCACGTCGCCGGTTACTGTTCATGAACAGTATTCACACATGAACAGTAACCGGTGCATCTACAGTACAATTTTTTTTTCAAAACCGACAGAAAATATATACACGAAAAATTTGTGCATCGACGAGCAGGTTCCATTCCCGTGATCGGTTTCGAATTTGGTCAACTCTACCTCCTTAATTTCGATTCCAGACTCGCACAAACATTCGGCGAGTTTTGTCAAATTCGTCGCGCTCGGTCACCCGTTTGAATTTTCCTTTCACGAGTAGACGTATATCACCCTCCCAAACAACTTCCGTGGTTTAACTTTTTATTTCGACGGACATATACCCATTTCTCTCCAATCTTCAAATTCGTTGTATCTTTAGCTACGCAAAAAAGACAAATTCTGACGGATTTCAAAATTTTAAAACTCGAGGTGGCCACGTCGCCCGGGCACTGTAGAAACGCCGTCGCTTCGTCTTCCGACATTACGCATGTCATTTTTGCGCAAAGGCCCCTGCGTGTTTGAAATTTGCGAACCGGTCCTCCACGCCTCCTCCTCTCCTCTTTCCTCGTCCGCTCGGGCGGAGACGCCGCCGACGCCGAGCTCCTTCCCCGACAAATCGAAGCACGCAAGGGGCTCCGCCGTCGTCTCCTCTACCCCTAAGAAAATTTCAAATTTAAGAAATTTTCAAACTTTTACACATAAAGGTTGAACCAAATATCCATTGTGTACAAAAGTGAAACTAATAAATTCTTAAAATGAAGAAATTTTTAAACTTTCCACAAAAACTAAGAAATGTTCGTTCTGTTGCACATTTTTTGGATTAGTTTTCCAAATAATTTTTGTATTTTTTGCTGAAACAGAAAAAACAAATTCCAGCGGATTTCACTTGCCATCCTTTTAATATTTTGAAAATGATTTTGATAATTACTAAAACTATGATAGTAGGTCCAGTTTGTCAGAATTTAAAACTTTCCTAACAATTTCAAAAATTTGTCCAATTTTGTAAATTTAATAACTTCTGTTCCGTGATTCATAAAAATATGTTCAACATACCAAAATATTTAGAAAAAATAGATTCTACCTATTTGTGTCCAATTCATGCACTATCTTCCGGTTAGAAGAAACCGAATATTTTATCTATAATACCAATTATGTTATCGTAGATCGTTAAAGTTAGCTATCGGCATTCTAATTCCGCATAAAATATACTTCAAATTACGCAGCAAAATTAACACCATGGGCATAATTGTTTGAATCCTAACTAATTATGTCAAAATACAAACATATTTTAGCATTTCAATTTGGTTAATATTCATACATAATCTAAACTAAGTTTATCTAATTATGAATTTAAATTCAATAGATGGTCACATATTGCATTTTCTCTAATTACGGAGTTAACTTAAAAAAATTATGCAAAAGTACAAGCTTTTTTGAACATTTTCAATTCGCTAAATATTTGGAGATACTCTACACGACAAATTTCAAAGGATTTCAACATTTCGAATCACGACGTGTGCGACTTCAAATTATGCAACAATATTAACACCACAAGCGCGCGTGACGACGCGCCAATTTTCCTAGTACAAGTTCATGGAGCATCCAAAACGGCTGTCCGCCACTCTTTTAATTAATGCGGTACCTCTAGATTTCAGCACCGACCGATATTATATACGAAGTATTTTTAGATGATACCAAATATATATCCTCCTGAAAAGGTAATGCGCGGAATTATTACTGGGTATTTTTTTCTCCAGAAATGGACCCAATTTTTTTTACCTCATTTCATTGATCAAAAAGAGTTTGAACGAGAAAAACAAGTTCACAAATGTTGACAATCTCACAACAAGGTAAACCCCGGGAATTTTGCGACCGCTAATTTCCATTGTGCACCTTCCGCTTTTATCTTTGACATCATGACGAGCGACGTTGCTATAGAGAAGCCCAAGTAACAAGCATAGTTTTTTTTTTTTTTGACCTGGAGCGGTCCCAAAGGGCCTAAATGCCATTAATCAGCGGTGCAGGTCCCTGCGTCCCCGCATTCGTCTCCGACCGCTGGAGCTCTACGTCGAGGAAGAGGACTAGCAGACAACGCCAGATCTGGTCCAAGGGATCACGCACAATCCTCCCAAGCAAGCTTATTAGAGGGCACACCAGAGGAAATTCACGTAGCAGCTGGACAGATACCACCACCGCCACCCAAATCACCTCCACTAGCCACCCGACGTCGCTCGCACCCGCCGGCGGCATGCACCCAAATGGCAGTAGGCCACACACCGGCATAAAGCCAAACACCCTAGTTATTGACATCATCCTAAAGTACGATTCCAGTTAGTCAGAAGCTCAACCTGCGACCTAATAAAAAAGAGAGCGATGTTGTGTAAAAGTAGATGCTGCAGTTTTCACTGACCTGAAGTTGCTTATCCCTTTTCTTTTCCGCACCGTGGATAATGGCCATATTGTTTAATGAATTATGCAGACACACCGATTATAACAAAACCTATATTCAAGATTTTTTTTCCCCACTTTTCTCGAGTCGAGAAGGGCCGCTTGAAATACCGGTCGTACACGCAGTCGGTTTGGGTCAGGTCTGCAGTCTAATATTTAGACTTTTGCAGAAATTACACAGGATATATTGACATGAATCAGGATCAGAATCTGAATCTGCAAATGGAACTGATGGATTGGGAAGCACTCCGCTGCATTATGCTGCCTCCGACGGCGACAGCGAGATCATCAGCCAGCTTATTAGATTTGTGCCCTCAGCTCTATATATCTGTCACGACTGCACATGTACACACTGGACCTTGTCGCCTTGGGCCGCCCTTGCCTGGAGGGATGGATGCATCTCCGTATATAGAGGGAATAAGCTGCAGAGAAAAGGCATCGAGAAACAGAACAGACCGAAGTCTGCATCTCTCTTCCCCGTCCCCGTTCGTCTCGTCCCCAGCCTCGTCTTCCTCGGTCCGGCGGCTACCACAAGCCCCAGTATCCCTCTGCTCACGCCGCGATCCCCTCGCCCAACGGGTGTTACAAGTGGTATCAGAGCCACCGATCTTCGGATCCGTACCCAAATTTCCAGAAAAATTCCCCACAAAAAAAATCCCCAAATTCCGCTTAGATTTGGTTCCCAGTGAGTTTATGGAGCGATTGGAGTTGCAGCGACGACGATTGATGCGGTGAAGGTGACCATCACGGCCACACTGCTGGTCTGTGACGCCCGCCGGGCCAGCCTCAACCTCTCACTCGGCGAGAAGCAACTGCCACCGTGGTGCCCATATGGTGTTCGATGGAAAGTCTGAGCCCACGGCGATCGGTGCGCGGTGGCCACCTCGACCACGCCACCGTCTGCCACTCCTACGACAGCAAGCCTTGCCGTGTCTCTCGAGCGTGGAAGGAGGATGGACGAGCTATCCCGCTCGATCGATGCGAACCTGGCTGAAATCGCGCGTCTCCACAAGGGCATGGAGCGTCGCCGGGAATCCTTGGAGCGGCAAATGGAGGTCACGGCGCAAGCGGTGGCGCGCATCTTGGGCGTGAAGGCGTCCACCCCAACTTTGAGCTGGGCCACTGATGCATGTAAAATGCATACATGAACTTTGCACTTTAATTGCTTATATTCCAATCATATTTGCATCATATAAGGGTTATATCAATGTTTTATCATGATTTTGGGAATACTTCATAGTTTTCCCATTTATTTGGAATTAACCCTGCACAGGCAGAAAACCCTAGTTTTGTATTTTAATGTTTCAGGGACCCAAACGTCAACGAAATCACCTGGAAATTTACGGGCGTCAATATTTGGAAGGAAGAAGGACTACGGAAAAAGGAAGCAAGCAAACGGACCCGAGGGCCAAACGGGGGCCCACGCGGCCAGGTACTGTGGCCGCGTGGGACCCACCCGTTTGGGCCTCGTGGCTCCGTTGCCGTCGATCTTCGCTCCACCGCCTTCGTCTTGACCTAAAAACGCCTATAAAAAAGGTCCCCCGACGTTCTCTGGAAGGAGCGCCGCAGAAACACAGAAACACCGAAACGGAGATCAGGAGCTGCAGATTGGAGGGGGAAAACTCCGGCGGGGCGCTGCCGGCGTGGTCTCCACCTTCTCCATCGACTTCTCCACCGTCTCCATGATGAAGAGGGAGTAGTCCACCTCTGGACTATGGGTTTGTGGAAGTAACTTATGTATCTCTCCTCTCTTGAGCTTCACTAATTAGCACCGTATGAGCTGCTGAACATGATTACGGTCACCGTTGTAATACCTTTGTGGTGGATCTTTATGAGTTAATATATGTTTGAGATTGCAATGTTTGTTTCAGTTATGAGTATAGATGCATATTATGTACCCCGTTCTTGTCTACTTGTTTTGATCAAGCATGTTTATGAGAGCGTGTGTGGGGGAACGTGTGCATTAGTTGGAGTAACGGGGGTGGCTAGTGCAGTGAACGTGAGAGAAAGTTCTGCGATCCACTTTGGTATCTTTACCTTACTTTGTTACCTCACTAGGGATAAACTAAAATACCATGCTACCGGGGATGTGGGCGTGACCATTGCCACTACTCCATGACTAGATCTAGCATGTTCTTATTTTCACTTCATGTCATGATACTTAATGCTATACTCTGAGTTATCTTAATTACTGAGGTGTTATGATTTAGTTCGCATCTTGGTGGAGTATAAGAGAGGTTAATAACCAAAAGATCTCTATGTTAGGACGTGATGCCCATATATCTAAGTAACTTGTTATCAAACCCTGTGTTGCAATCTCATATGTTAACTTTGTGTTCCATTGTCTACCACTTTATAAAGAGAGAGTGCATTTGTGAAACCATGAACCCCAGTCCATTTTTAATCATAAGAAACACCTTTCCAACACCATATACCACTTTTATTTTCAGCCATCATTAAATCCGAAAATACAAAAATACTTTTCATCTTGCATACATCATTTAAAAACCCAAAAATATCATTTACATTGCATCCACCATCATTGCATATTTATTTCTTGTTTGCATTGCATAACTATCCTGATATCATTCTTACACCTTGTGCTTGACAACCACAGGTGAGGTTGAGGACCAAAACATCTAACCTTGTTTTGTAGGTAACCAAAAGAAGGATAAGAAGATAAATCTACCACTTCAGATTCCCCGAGAGTTCGATATTAAACCCTCGAGTCACCCCTCGTGGGGAAAACTGTCTTCCACTTACTATACACTCTGCACTTGGAGTCTCAACCTAAATCCCGTTATTTGTGCAGGCATCAAGACTTGCTCTTCGGGATCATCAAGACGTTTTCTGGCGCCGTTGCCGGGGAATCGTAGCTGAGAGATTTATCCAAGGGTGTGCATCATCGCATTCATCTCACAACAAAGTCAACGTCACCAACTTGTGCTAACACCTAAGCTTGGGGAGGTTGCACCTACGTG
Organism: Poa pratensis; assembly: GCA_947311845.1. NCBI lineage: Eukaryota > Viridiplantae > Streptophyta > Magnoliopsida > Poales > Poaceae > Poa > Poa pratensis. Next base: position 25,839,051 of record CAMZMU010000097.1, on the reverse strand, counting down.
AGCACCATCTTATCCATCTTTACTTACAAAGCAATTTATTTGTTTTGTTAGTGTCATTGCATATCATATCATATTTATTTCAGTTTTGCATAAAAAATTAAAAATACCAAAAAAACTTGCTAAAATGGGAGAAAGAACTAAGTGTGTGACTACACAAACACTCCTAATGATCAATTTATCACGAGAGCTATTGCCACACCTAAGATAAATGCTGAGAGTTATGAAGTAAGTCCTAGTTTGTTGAACTTGATAACTAGGGAACAATTTGGTGGTAGTGCTATGGAGGATGCCTCTATGCATCTTCATGACTTTGTTGAAATATGTGACATGCAAAAGTTTAAAAATGTGGAAAGTGATATCCTAAAACTGAAGTTATTTCCTTTTTCACTTAGAGGAAAAGCTAAAGAGTGGTTGCATTCCTTGCCATCTGGTAGTATTAATTCTTGGGATGATCTAAAAGAAGCTTTCATTAAGAAATATTATCCCCCTGTTAAAATTTTGCAAAATAGAAACAACATCCTTTCTTTTAGGCAAAATGAAAATGAACATGTTGCTATGGCTTGGGATAGGATAAAACTTATGCTTAGAACTTGTCCCTCACATGGAGTTAATGAATGGACCATATTACACTCTTTCTACAATGGTTTAAACTACATGTCTAGAAACATACTTGATTCTGCTGCTGGAGGTGCTTTTATGAGTAAGACTATAGTAGAAGCTAAAAATATATTGGAAAGCATTTTACAAAACTATAGTCAATGGCATACTGATAGGGCACCTAATCCTTCTAAGAAAGTGAACTCTATTGAAGAAACTAATGATTTGTCATCTAAAATGGATACTATTCTTGCTTTGCTTAATAAACCTAGTGTTGAAAATGTTCCTTTGCAAGAACTAGTTGGAAACAATTCTGAAAATATTGATGTCAACTTCATTAGGAACTATGGTAATAATGGGTATGGTAACAACAATTATAACTCTTATAATAAACCCCCATATGTTCCCAACAATCGTCCTTTTGTTCCATATCCTAATGCTAATGATAATAATTGGAAGCCTATGTTATCACGCAATGATAATTCTGAGGCTAACAAAATTCTCATGGAACAAGTTGCTAGTCATAATACTGATACAAGAGTTGAGTAAGTCTGTTGCTTCTATTAGTTCTGATATTAAAGGCTTACAACTCCAAGCTGCAGGACTAGACAAAGCTTTGTCTAAACTAGCTGATAATCAAGCCACTTTATTGAGTATGTCTGCAGGGAAACCACAAGCATCACCTGTGGTTGGAATGAATTCTGTTAACATTGCTGAAAATGTTCCTCTTACTTTGGAGGAAACTCTTGATGAATTATTGAACTACCCTGAATATTTGTTGCCACTCATGTCTCAACTTGGTAGTTTAAAAGAAGAAGCTAAAGAAACTGAACATGATGAATCTCTTATGCTGATTGAGTTGGAAAAGAAAGTTGAGGAAGTTAAAATGCTTAATGAAGTCAAGGATCCTTTGCTTGACTTAGAAAATTGTAGCTTGCATGAATTAATATCTATCTTACAAAAATTTGCAAGTGATCCTTCCATCAACACTAACCAAGCAGGTTTTGGTTCTTATATTGCTAATCATGTCTTGAAAGAAAAGATTGCTAGGTACAACCAAGAGGCTATGATACCACCTAAGCTTGGGGATATGTGGATACCTAAGGTACTAGTAACTATTGGAAAAGAGACACACCATGCCATACTTGATCTAGGATCTAGTGTCTCTGTTTTATCTAAAGAACTATATGAAGTGCTTGAATTGAAAAATCTTGAAAAATGCTCTATTGAACTAGCACTTGCTGATGACTCTATTAAACATGCTTTGGGAAAAGTAAGTGATGTTATGGTAGAGTTACATATGACTTTTGTGCCTGTGGATTTTCTAATCATGGATATGGGGAATAAAACCTCTAGTCCTATTATTCTTGGAAGACCTTTTCTTCGTACCACAGGTGCTATCATTGATTCAAAGAAGGGAATGTAAAGTTTCAGTTTCCACACAAGAAGTGCATGGAACACTTTCCAAGGAAGAGGGAACCACAAAGTTCAAGCTCCCTCATGAGCTTCGTCCACAATAAAACAACAAGTAAGAAGCCTAGCTATATGGCTATAAAGAAAGCGCTTTGCGGGAGGCAACCCGGTTATTTTTTGTGTGATTTTTCTTTGTGTCCTCTTGCTGTAACAAGAGATTTTGTGTCTAGTTAGGTTCTGGAGTTTTTAATAAAGTGCCAAGTTTTACCCTTTTTGGTTTGAAAAGTTGCTTATAGTTCGGAGATTTTATTCCTGCACGAATCAGTGCACGGTATGATTTTTAATTCTTATTCTGTAACTCCGAATGAGCTCATATTTGAACTGTAGTTGCAACTTTTCATCCTCTGTATGCATGAATTTTTTCGGAATTTTTCGAGAAAGTTTGGTAGGGTAGAAAAATACGTTTTGCTGCTGCTGTTTTTCTGGACAGATTCTGTCCCATTTTGTTTGATGCATGCTTTGAGCTTTTAAGTTGAATCTTTTTGATCCAATTGAGTTTATGAGTAGGCATACAACATTATACTTTCTGGACATCATATGAATTTTTGTTCAAGGATTATATGCAGCAAGGAACCTATTTGTTTATCACTATTAATGCACCCCACAGAAAAGAGATGGGAGAAACGGTGTTTTGAAGTTTTTTCACAGGGATTGGAGGAGATGCACCAAGAGCTATCCAAGGATGGTGAAGACCATAAGCTTGGGGATGTGAAGACAACCCCGCTGGACCTACACACTCTCGGTTTGCACACGTCCAACTTCTGTTTTTCGATCGAAACACTTTATCGCATAAACTTGGAGCGTCGTTTTTTGTTTTTGTTTGAGTCTTGAGAGACCACCACACTATCAATTATATATGAGAGAGCTACTGGAAATATGGGTTGAAATATGTTGGATGCTTTTATAAGATTGGGAAAAGGGATGTTTGACTTGATTTTTAATGATACATATAGTTGCATGATTCATGAGCTTGTTTATGAGTAATAGTTTGCAAATTCTTTTTGTAGAGCTATCACTTATTCATGTTTTGGTGCTGATTGTTATTTACTTGGTTTAACATGGATTAGTTAGTTCTATGGACACTCATGCATGCATCTAGATGGTCAACTTTCTCCCTTTTGCTAGCCCAAAAACTCCAACAAGCAAAAACTTGTTTCCAACACCTTCAACCAAAGTTATTCCAGTGAGTCCACCATATCTACCTATTGGCTTTATGCTATTCCGAGTATGTTTAACATGTTTTTGTGTTATCTATACCTCTGAATGAAAATGATGTTATTGATTGCATGGAAAAAATTGGTTATATAGCTCTCACGAACTTGATGCACATTTTACTATTTGCAAAAATAAAACATGACCCATTGTGATTAAGATTATGATGCTAGTGGCTTGATAAATGTTCGAGGTTGGGAGTTAGCCCATATGTGCTGTCACATGCAAAGCTTTCAACATGCTCCTTCATCTCATTTAGTTGATATCATGTACTTTTGTTATGGATGCCTATCATGGTGAAATGAGTGGAAATGAAGTAGTTCAAATGAGTTTGTATAAATGGTTAGAGAGACGCCTGGGCCGCTAATCTAAGCCATGCATCATTCATGGTGGAAATTTACTTACATACTATGGTGAACCTTCTGTGATACACCTTGCAATAAAAAACTATTCCAAATGGTAAATAAAAAGGGTGTTGAGATTGTTCATTTTGTTTGTTTGTCTTGTCATTTTGATATGGGCTTGTTCCATATCTTGGGACAAGAGGTACCCCAGTTGACGCTCTTGATGATACTATTATTACTTACAATGATAATAACTTGAACTTGCTTTGTTTCCTAAGTTGAGTAATCATGGTGTAGTACTTGTATTCAAGGGGCATGAGACATCCAACCTTTACTTTGTCAAGCACACTACTCATATTTGCTTTCACTTTAACCTTAATCATTCAAGATGCTATGATAGGGGCAATGAGAGCTTGACACCAATGAATACCTTATTGCAATCATTAACTTAAGTAGAAGAGTTTGGAAGTTGGATGAAACTTATGCATGCTTTACCTCTACTCACATATACATCTTTCCAAAGTGTACACCTATCATATTCAGATTTTCATCTACACTCTATGACCATTGTAGGATGTTCTACTTATCATTATGCATACATGTGTTCCATATTACTTGCTACTATGTTACACTTTGTGAACTATCAATGAACATCCTTGTCTTGAATACTTGATATCACTTCATAAACTATTTGCATATTGCTACTCCTTTGAAGAATGAATCATTTGACTATATGTAGCAATAGTAATCATCTTTGATATCCATTGTTAAGTATTAAATTGCAAAGTCCATGTTAGTTTTATCATCTTCATACTCGAGGACGAGCATGGATTAAGCTTGGGGATGTTGATGCATGTAAAATGCATACATGAACTTTGCACTTTAATTGCTTATATTCCAATCATATTTGCATCATATAAGGGTTATATCAATGTTTTATCATGATTTTGGGAATACTTCATAGTTTTCCCATTTATTTGGAATTAACCCTGCACAGGCAGAAAACCCTAGTTTTGTATTTTAATGTTTCAGGGACCCAAACGTCAACGAAATCACCTGGAAATTTACGGGCGTCAATATTTGGAAGGAAGAAGGACTACGGAAAAAGGAAGCAAGCAAACGGAGCCCGAGGGCCAAACGGGCGGCCCACGCGGCCAGTACTAGGCCGCGTGGGACCCACCCGTTTGGCCTCGTGGCTCCGTTGCCGTCGATCTTCGCTCCACCGCCTTCGTCTTGACCTAAAAACGCCTATAAAAAAGGTCCCCCGTTCTCTGGAAGGAGCGCCGCAAAAACACAGAAACACCGAAACGGAGATCAGGAGCTGCAGATTGGAGGGGGAAAACTCCGGCGGGGCGCTGCCGGCGTGGTCTCCATCTTCTCCATCGACTTCTCCACCGTCTCCATGATGAAGAGGGAGTAGTCCACCTCTGGACTATGGGTTTGTGGAAGTAACTTATGTATCTCTCCTCTCTTGAGCTTCACTAATTAGCACCGTATGAGCTGCTGAACATGATTACGGTCACCGTTGTAATACCTTTGTGGTGGATCTTTATGAGTTAATATATGTTTGAGATTGCAATGTTTGTTTCAGTTATGAGTATAGATGCATATTATGTACCCCGTTCTTGTCTACTTGTTTTGATCAAGCATGTTTATGAGAGCGTGTGAGGGGAACGTGTGCATTAGTTGGAGTAACGGGGGTGGCTAGTGCAGTGAACGTGAGAGAAAGTTCTGCGATCCACTTTGGTATCTTTACCTTACTTTGTTACCTCACTAGGGATAAACTAAAATACCATGCTACCGGGGATGTGGGCGTGACCATTGCCACTACTCCATGACTAGATCTAGCATGTTCTTATTTTCACTTCATGTCATGATACTTATGCTATACTCTGAGTTATCTTAATTACTGAGGTGTTATGATTTAGTTCGCATCTTGGTGGAGTATAAGAGAGGTTAATAACCAAAAGATCTCTATGTTAGGACGTGATGCCCATATATCTAAGTAACTTGTTATCAAACCCTGTGTTGCAATCTCATATGTTAACTTTGTGTGTTCCATTGTCTACCACTTTATAAAGAGAGAGTGCATTTGTGAAACCATGAACCCCAGTCCATTTTTAATCATAAGAAACACCTTTCCAACACCATATACCACTTTCTCAGCCATCATTAAATCCGAAAATACAAAAATACTTTTCATCTTGCATACATCATTCAAAAACCCAAAAATATCATTTACATTGCATCCACCATCATTGCATATTTATTTCGTTTGCATTGCATAACTATCCTGATATCATTCTTACACCTTGTGCTTGACAACCACAGGTGAGGTTGAGGACCAAAACATCTAACCTTGTTTTGTAGGTAACCAAAAGAAGGATAAGAAGATAAATCTACCACTTCAGATTCCCCGAGAGTTCGATATTAAACCCTCGAGTCACCCCTCGTGGGAAAACTGTCTTCCACATACTATACACTCTGCACTTGGAGTCTCAACCTAAATCCCGTTATTTGTGCAGGCATC